>JADANN010000438.1:860000-1312500 GCA_018806985.1 Angiostrongylus vasorum | reverse complement strand
GTCTTTGGAGTCATTTCCGACTCCTATCGGCGAATTTTTTTTCCATTTGATAACTGAAAGATTCAAGTCTGTCATTAAAAATACAGAACAATAGTTTTGAGTCTTATAACAGTTACAGCTGCAAGTTCCTACTTGAGTGGTCCCTTTTCACTCCAAAAAAATTCACGGACCTTCCAAAAAAAAGTACCTTTTTGACTGCTTTTTCTAGATGGACAAGGTATGGACTAGCCGACATTGTGAATTCTCCAAGCTTTTATTTGCTGCCTACGATAATTTTCTCAGCTTAACTGGGTTCAATGTCTATTTGGACTCCCCTAGATCAATCCCGTTGACAGGTGATTGCTGGTGGCACGGTTGATAAGACTAGCTGAGAGACACGCAGAACGAAGGGACCCGCATGGTGTGGTGGTGAACGCGTTACTTCCCGGAAAAGTAACAGCGCGTTCGTTCCCCCACCAGCACACACCTGCGATCCGGAGTCTTGCAAATATCTCAGCATCATTGTGGTTGTATCGTGAATTTTCTTCCTTCAAATTCTATACGATCTCAAATCATCACAGAATAAGAAATCACCACTGATTATACCAGTTTCTCACTTCTCACGGTTATGCACAGAACATTTTTTTCTATTTTTACTCATTTCTTTTTTATTGTAGATTTCGTTCTACTGGTGGCCATCGTCGCCATTAAGAATTCTATCAACCAATGTCTTTTTCATCGTTATGTACAATGAATGGTAATGAACTACGACCAGTTCGCCATCAAAGGTGTATATTGATTGATTTTTTGGAATTCGTGGATTATTTCACTTTTATCTGTTCTTCAAGTCCTCTAACATAAATACGCAGACCGATTTTTGTGGTAACTCCATTAGCGTTTTGATTATTGTCGTAAATATTATTTTTGGACGTAATTTGTTTCCCTCCCGTGTTGGGCTGCGATATACAGTGGGGGGCATTCGTTCCCACGGCACGGTCTCCCAAGCTGAGTAGGAGTCCAGCGTTTCCAATATGAAGCCTAGCTAAGAGCAAACCAATACCACGATCTACCACCGTCCTGGTATCGAACTTGTCGCATGGTGGCAAACGTCCCTCTGATCCACAATGGCCACGACTGCTTGTGGCGGTGAGGACCTGCGGTAGACTTTGGCCAGGATTACCTCAGGACTCCAGGGGATTGCAATGGCTAAACCAGCAAAGCTCCGAAATTGGAAGTTATGCTGGGGCCCCGCACAACCAGTGAGGACGGGCCGTCCAAGTGTCCAAGTAAGATTGTGTTCTCCTCAGTTTCTTCTCGAAATCCTATATCTACCAGTTTTAAAAAAAGGCATGACCTGACTGTTATCTTCCGGCTTCTACTCATGAAATTCTTTATATTCTAAGATGGTTTATTTCCTGTGGCGGGAGTCTGTCATACGTGAAGGCAAGGAACTAATTCAGTACTTCTTGAACTACTACAAGGCGTAAATTGTGTCAGTAATTAGGGAAAGTCAAAGTCATCTAACAAGAAATCGAATGGCTCAATTAAAGGCATATTCACAGCTGATAGGCGGAGCCTATCTGTAGTTTTATCTTTAGGCCACTGCCGACAATGGACGAGTTGTTCGCTCCACGAATCAAGCAGCACTGTTCCATATCGGCCGATCAGGCACTTATTCATATGATCAAAGTGAGTTATTTTAGATTGTGGTTAAGCTGACGGCTGCGGCTCCTTTTTACCAGGTAGGTTAGTCACTGAATGATACTGTGAAGTCGTTTCATAACGAAACATTCATGCTTTCTAATTGTCTTAGTTTTCGGAAATTTCTCCGAAGTCCTTCAACAGTTTTTTGTTGATTTTTCCTGATTTCTGGACCAAAATCGTGACTTTAACATCGAAATCGTCGTTTAGCTTTACTCTTAGCTAGACTATCGAATGATAGTGACAAATCCCTTCTACGCATGGGACCAAGGCCGGAGAGTGCTACCCTTTTATAGACGATATATCGAAATAGGGGCGTCTCCTACCCACAGCGAGGTACTAAGCCAGTGTGGACACTTGTAATGACTTTTTCTGTTGGCTAGCTCGTGTGCTAGTGTGCTTCGGTTCCTTCGGCCTTCAACGCAGGAATTTCGCAGCTCGCAGCCTGAGGATAAAGCTCTCGGCGTTGACCAATCCCTGAGGGATGCGCCATCCATTCGACTTCACTAAGCATCGAATGGAGGTGACTGAATGCATATCTGGCCTTTACAATGGCTCGCACTGGCCTACCGATGTATCAAACCAGTGCTGGTATCCTCTCAGACAAGTCCGGTACCAATTTGCCGACCGCGGAGTTATGGAAGGGCTTGGGGGGCCCATGGGTGCAGTGATCGATTTCACACGTCACTGCACCACACGTGCCCATCAAACCTTTATGTGAATAATATTGACAAGACAATGGTTAATGCAATAAAATCAGCAAGCGCATACACAATATATATCGTAGTGTGGTCAATAGACAGCAGCAACATAAGTAAGGCTGTTCACATGCAGTAACACTAAGTTCTCCACCATAGATTCATGTTTATTGTGAGGACAGAGAGCTATTATACTTGATACTTAGTTGGTACTTGAACGGCCGGTCATCACTAGTTGTGCGGGCCTCAGCATAATCACCATTTTTCAGAGATTTGCTGATTAACCCATTATGTTTCCCTGGAATCCCGAGGACAGCCTGGCCAAAGTCTGCCCCAGATCGTCACCACGACAGGCAGTCGCAGCCCTTGTGGATCAGAGGGATATTTACCACCATCCGATTTTGATACCAGAACAGTGATGAATCCTGGTGGTTTACTCTTAGCTAGGCTTCCTGATGGAAACGCCGGACTCCTTCTCAGCTTGAGAGACCCTACCGGGGAAACGAATCTCCCCGCTTTACATCGCAGCTCGACACCCAGGAACACCTCTCAGCCACGATGAGGCGGTAAACCGTTGGGAGGACCCATTATACAACTACTGATTATGTGAAAGTGAAGCTTAACAATTAGAATCTTCTTCATACAATGGATTGTCAGCAAGGAGGTGGTTGGAACAATGTGTAGGTCAATGGAGTGACTACTTTTGTTTGGAGTGGGCGGTAACGGTCCCTAGGTCATTGTGGCCGCCTTTTTTTCAGGCCAAACGACCACAGGTAGTTGTCGATGTGGGACAAGAGTTGCGAGTAAGGTGGTTGGTTACATTATCCATTACCTGTCAAGTCGCATACATAGAACAATATATCACCAAGATCAGGAACCTGTAATAACATGAGGAAAAAGAAAGCATTCCTTACGAAGTAGGGAACAGTTTTTATATTTTTGGTCAAATAAATGGTTATTCATTCATTCAATAAATAGCATTCATATTCCTATGCCGCGGTTAATAGAAAGTCGATCCTGGGAACTAAATCGTTATTAAGATGATGCTGAGATATTTGCAAAACTCCGGACCGCAGGTGTCTGCGGTGGGGAACGAACGCGCTATTGTCCTCACCGGGGAGTAACGCGTTCACCACAACTCCATGCGGGTCCTTTGTTTCGCCTGTCTCTCAGCTAGTTCTATTGATCTGCACCATCAGCAATCACCCGTCAGCGGGACTGATCTAGGGAGCCCAAATCGGCAACGAACCTAGTTAAGCTGAGGCTAAAGTCGAAATCACAATCTTAACCTTTTTTAGCGAATTTATTCCAGCTGAAGGATCATCCGAATTTTTAGACATTGCATTTCGATCTTCATGTCAACCATCCTACTACGGTTCCGGATGTCAACGTTACTGTAAAGCATCATTCAGTTATACCTGTGACGCTAATGGAAAGAGAATTTGTCTCACTGGTTGGTTCGGAGAGCAATGTGACCAGCCAATTTGTCCCAACGGTTGCAAACACGGACGATGTGTCGAACCTGGCAGATGCGAATGCGATCACGGATTCTTCGGATCCACATGCAGTGATTGTCGCCGCAGTGAGAACTGCCGCCATGGCACATGCAGGAACAACCAGCCATTTACCTGTGCTTGTGAGTTGGGATGGGGTGGAATTTTATGTGAACGAGATCTGGAGTACTGCAGCCGTCACAAGCCATGTAAAAACGGTGGCATCTGCACAAACGGAGGTCTCACGACGGATTTCACCTGCCAATGCCCGGAAGCATTCGTTGGTGTGACATGCGAGATCGAGCTTCCCAGCATTTGTCAACATCAAGGAATTTGCCGAAACGGAGGAATTTGTACGAATATCGATACAAAATTGGGCAGATGCATATGTGTGAAAGGTTTTGAGGGCCGATACTGTGAACGGAGAATAGTGCAGACCCATTGCACACAGAATACCTGCAAAAATGGAGGCTCATGTCAAGGTGAGTCGGTATGTGTTTGCCCATTGTGCTTTTCTGGTTACGACTGTTCTGTCATCGACGAAGAATGTCTCTGGAATCGGGTAAATGTTTCGCTGGTGACCAAAAACGGCTTGAATGAAGGCGAACAAGACTTAACCTTTTTATTTGCTGCCTGCTTTAATTTTTAACGGCAGGGTATGTGATACATGATATATGATTGTCGACAGCTATAGAACACCTTTGTCGAGGAAGCATGAGGCAGGCAGCAATGTATGTGATACATGATACCCTGCCGTTAAAAATTAAAGTAGGCAGCAAATAAAAAGGTTAAGATTTCGACTTTCAGCCTCAGCTTAACTAAGTTCGTTGCCGATTTGGGCTCCCCCGATTAGTCCCGTTGACGGGTGATTGCTGATGGCGCAGATCAATAGAACTAGCTGAGAGACAGGCGAAACGAACGACTCGCATGGTGCGGTGATGAACGCGTTACTTACCGGAAAGGACAATAGCGCGTTCGTTCCCCACCATGCGGTTCGGAGTTTTGCAAATATCTTAGCACCATCTTAGTTTGTATTTCACATGATACCCTGCAGTTAAAAACTAAAGTAGGTAGCAAATAAAAGGGAGTTAAGACTGTAAATGGTTATTATTCGAAAAAAGTACATTACTGCCTGCCTTGTGCTTCTTCGACAAAGGTGTTCTATAGCTGTCGACAACCAGCATGAGATTTCAGGTGATGATGGGAACCGGCATGCTTTCACTACCACTTGCATTCAGGCACTCTGGACTCTGGGTGAGTGACGTGTTTACTAGCATTCATATAATCTTTCACTATTTAAAGTGAAATGATCTTAAGCACTACTTTTTATTTTTTTCTTCCAAACATTCCAAATATGGTTAAGGAGGTCTTAATACGGTATTCACTTAGCGTACTTTACAATCTTAATTTAAGTTTCCTCTGTTTCTTCTGGGGGAAGTGTTTCCTAAGAGTGGAAGATGGGGTTTTGCCCAACCAACCTTATTTTGTCTTATTTTGAGCCCTCTTAGACCAAAATCTTTCTCTAGAGAAAGTGGACGTTGACGCCAGACCGCAAAATTGGATGTTAAACACAGTAACAGTACGGTTATAAAGAAGTGATAAGTTTAACCTATGCGCAATTAACCTAGTTATTAACGTTGTGGATATGTGTACGTAATACAGGAGCAGAACAGTTGTTACCAACAGGAAGTGTAAGTTTATCAGAACGATGAGACATTATAGGATTGGCACAATGAAAAAATCCATGATGACTTGCCAGCGACAGTCTACTTGTATTATGTCGCTCGACGGTGCGGAAGTTACTGCAGATGCAGGATCGTTGATGTTAACAAAGATCAAAATGTTTCCCATGGAGATATCCTATTTGAGGGACGGTGACGACTTAAGCCGAATACTATCAGAGGGGCATTTATTATTCGACTTGTCATCACGCTTTTTTTTGTTTTCGTTAAAAAGCCTACCTTAGAGTAAACCAGTACCAGGATCCACCACCTTCCTGGTATCAAAGTCGCATGGTGGCTAATCTCCCTCTGATCCAGAAGGACTGCGACTGCCTGTGGTAGTGAAGACCTGTGCCCCAACTTTGGCCAGGCTGACCTAGGGATTCCAGAGAACCACAATGGCTTAACCAGCAAATTTCTGAAAAATGGAGATTATAGGCCCACACAACCAGCGAGGACGATGCATTCAAGTATAAAAGTATCGAGTAAGTGAAAAAAAGAAATATGCGAAAACCCACTAACTACTTAATCCGTTGGTATTCAAAGGCAGTCTACTCTTGCTGCTATTCAAACCTGCTAATTTCAACTAGCATTACTATATGATAACATTATTAGATATTCATTTTTGGTGTCAACAGTAGTAACGATATTGTTGTAGGGGGCAGTTAGCGGAATGTTAGCTATTTCGTCCACCACTGTGGTGTTGTTGGTTCATCCCTGACCCGGGCCAAGCACACCTCCCATCCCTCCGAGATGAGGAAAATGATGGCAGAGTTGTTCCGAATTAACTTAGCCCTTAAATTCACGCAATAACACTCAAGTGCAGTGTCCAAGTACTCGAGGGAAACAAAACTTAATCAGAATTCAAGGAAAATTATGTATACTCGCAGTAGAAGCAGAGACAGTTTGTGTAGTGATAAATTATAAACAAGATAAAGGAATAATATCATTGTAAAAAAAAGCCGTAGTTCTGGCAAAACTACTCGTTCAATGTCGCCTACATCTCCCGCATTCTGTTAATTAATCGATATCCTCGCATATTAATTGAGCACGCCACATTGATGAACCTCTGCCATACGGGTTCGACCCCTGCGGTGACGTCCATCACCTACAACACGGTAATCCATTGGGGGAAAGAGAATGATAAATACCAAGGGAAAAAACGAATGATCTATAGGCGTTAAGCTCACAAATTTGATTAGACTGACGACCAATGTGCAATACTGCATTGTTCAGCTCGGCTTTGGCCTTCTTCCCGTCATTTGTCTTATTTGCATATTTTGCACTCGACAACTCGTCGTCGCTCAACACTACATAGGTTTTCTGTAGGTTCATTGAAATATTACTTTTTAAACATCAGTAGAAAATCATTAGAGCAAAAAGTATCTAGAAAGTTTATTTTCGTTATTGAGGAGCTTTGATTTACTCTCAATCATCTCATGAACGCGGGTCCACCCGACCTCTATAATCCTTCTTCCGTCAAGCATGTGATCCTTCTTAATGTTTTCTGCCCACTCATTTGTTTAGATTTCTCGAAATTTCCTATGAATTCATTCTGAACTACTTTGCCGGCATATCGGTGGGGTTAAAGGCTTGTAGTAACGTCTTGTTAGAATTTGATGTCACACTCACGCACATCAACTCGGTGGACCGAAGTGCCACTTCACTTCAGAGTCACCATTTTGACCATAAATACTTAAACTTTTAACGACGTTGTAAAGAAGCGACCAGGAGAAGTGGGCAGACGCTCAGCAGACTCGAAAATGCCGAGAAGCCGACATCGTCGGTGACCACCAAAAAAGACAAGCTGGTTAGCTCGATCGACTGGATCAACCCTGTTTGCAGCCGAGGATGCACTCCTACGTCAGGAATCATCCCAATGAGAAAAACCGCCATGATATCAGAAATCATTCCTTTCCTTATACTACGATAATAAAGCAAAAGAAAAAGCATTCTGGAATCAATGACGTGCAGAAAAAATGGGCTACAGCCTGAGCACAACATTGCCTTACTATGTGCCTCAGTTATCGTCATCCATTCATGCTAACTACAGCTCCAAATGGTGCACCCACTATGTTCTCAATGGCGCTAGTAATTTTTCGCAGTTTTTTTTCGTTCCTATTCCCTTCTACCGAAAAATGTTTTCGCATTATCCGTTGGGATTAAGAAAAGCACAACCACGTTTGGACTATGCAAACGTCATGCGATCAGCTGTCGAAATTGGGCCGTCGTGGATTCGCGATCACGGTTATTTTTGCAAGTGAGCTTCTCCTGTACCACAAAGGTCGATCGATATCTTGTTGATCATATTGATTTTGATGTAATGACTTCAGGCAAATGGTGAATGTAAACATGTTTCTAGCACAATTCGGTTTCTGTTGCGTTTATTTTGTGTTCATGGCTGATAATTTAAAACAGTTTTTCGATCAGACGTCGTACATTCATATCTCACAAGCCGGTTGGATTGCTCTGTTGCTGATTCCTACTATGGCATTGTGCACCGTTCGAGAACTAAGAGTAAGTTAAAACTATTAAGTCATGGAAACAAAACAGAGGATGTGTACAGCATAGTGGTTAAAGGTGCTCTGTATTCCACACTGAGTAGGTCGCTGCTTCGATCCTGCTCCCAGGTATCACCAAGTCTTCCATTTCTCTAGGGTCAGCAAATTGATACCAGACGTATTAGTTTTTGTCTACTAGTTCCATCATCAACCACCCGTCAACATGATTGGTCTGGGGGGGGGGCTCAAATGGGCATTGAGGACCAGTTAAGCTGAAGCTGTAGTTTTAATAATATAAAGCATTCTTTTCAAAAAGGTTATTCTCATGAATTTATAGAAATGTTCTGCTCAAACGCGAACACTTCAATGTTGTTCATCTACACCCGTTGTTTTAGGCGTTGGCACCATTGGCCGGTGTAGCCAATGTGGTATATCTGATTGCGGTTTGCATCGTGCTTCAACACCTCTTCCAGTTTGATCGTAGCACCACCTCATTACCGGCGGTCGGTAACTGGTCTACCTTGCCACTGTTCTTCGGAACCGTGATGTTTGCATTTGAAGGAGTGGCTGTGGTTTGTTCATTGCATAACTTTTTTGCACTTTATTGCGAGTTCATTTAGATTTTTGTGACTTAGCCGAAACGCAAACTAGGGCGGACAGGTTTTGTCTGACGCTCCCTATAGTTCACACAAGATTTAGTCGGTCGATTAAGCATTAAAATTACCGGAAAGGGAGGCAGCTGCTAACGCAAATGATAGATATCGATTAATCAGCGTAGTGAGTTGCACTCGTACTTTCAGAAAAAGGAAAAACACGTTTAATGAAGAAACTCAACGAAATAGGCAAAGTCACAAACGGCTTTCAGCAGTTTTTCCTAGATCGCAGTGCAGTTTTAGCACAACTCGATGGCTTTTCATCGTTTGTTTAGCAAAACGCCCATACCAGTCAATAAAAGTTGTTTTGTAGAAAAAAAAATCCCAGCAGGTAACTAATTTAACGACTATTCTGACAGTTTAGGTGCTCCCTATTGAGAGTCAAATGGATGAACCGTTACATTTCATTACTAACAACGGCGTGCTCAACACTTCATGTCTACTAGTTCTCATTGTCTACATGACTGTCGGGTATCGATGGATTTTATTGATCAGTACATGCACAAATGCAAAATGTTTTCCAACTTAATATTCTACAGTTTCTTTGTGGGGGCTCTGATTGAATTCTATCCATTCATAAGGAATCTCTGAAATTTTGACTCGTCATTTAAGGTTTTTCGGTTATCTACGATTTGGCAGTGACGTTAAGGACACGCTAACGTTGAATCTTCCACAGACCAAGTGAGTGAACTTATCTCTATCAGGAATCATGCAAATCAATACTGATCGTATCAGTAATAATTACAGAAATTGGTAGAGACATCAGGTCTTATGAAAACAACGAGAACTTACAACTGTGAATTTATCTCTGACCATGATTTTCGATTAAGGGAAACCATGGCCGAGTAAATGTTGACCAATGCTAGATGGAAAAAGGAATTTTCTTTAAGAAGAATTCAGCATTTTCTTGGAAACGGAGATTAGTTTTTCATATAATTTCAGAAAGAAGAGCAAAAATAGTGTGAACTAACTCATTCTCTTCAAAACTAGTGAAATTACAAGAAAATCAGAATAGGGCAATTCAAACTTATTGTTATATCTGTAATATATGTGTGATAGCGATTCTGTCTAATATGCAGACGGTCCTAGTTCGATCCCGTTCCATAGGAACTAAGGTTCTTGTCTCTGGAGTTCATTAATTGCTGGCAGACTTAACTGCGATCAGATTGTTTCACACGGTTCATAGAAGGCGACAACAGCCTGTGATGAGATTCTGAGAACGCCAAGCATGGTTGTAGCAGTGATCCAAGGATGGATTGAGTCGGTTAGCATTTAACGACATCCATGAATATAACTGGAATCTTCAAGCAGTAGCTGAACCCCTATGCAGAAGAAAGTTCGAAGTCCCTCGTGGATTGTGGATGCGACGAAAAAAATGGAATGAAAGAAGTGCTGGGCTTCTGCACAGTATGTAATGCGATGCTGAATCGTGTAAAATAAGTAGCTTCCCGTAGTGGTTTTTGTGGAACAACTTTTCGAGAACAGTCGAATGAAGAAGTGCTCAAATCCATACAGCATCTGATATTCAACGATGCGAAAAAGACTGAAACGAAAGAATTTTGCTCCTTCATAACACAAACGTGTGCCACCTTTACTTACCTTCATGACGTAGAACTTACTTCTGCAAAGAAGATAATTTTTTGAATGGTGCATTTTTTTGTTTAAGCTTCTATCAAATAATCAAGCTGATGTTCGTCGCTTGTATTCTCGTCTCGTATCCGTTACAGTTCTACGTTCCGATGGAGCGCGTTGAGAAATGGATTAAACGAAAGGTGACGTCATCGTTATGGATAATTAAGGAAGAAGGAAATATAGATAAATGAATAAGATACCAATAGGGTTGAGTCATAGTGATAATACATTGATGAGGTGGCAAATAAAAAGTAGAGCTACAGTTAGACAGCGCCCTACATTTCCAAATAAAAACTTTATTATGTAATCACCTTTTATTTACTGCCTATCCTTTTTTTCATGACAGCGTATGATGTGAAATGCAGCTGCAATGATGCTGAGATATGTGCAAAACTCCGGACTGCAGGTGTATGTAGTGGGGAACGAACGCACTGTTACCCTTTTCGGGCGCTAACGCGTTCACCACCACACCATGCGAGTCGTTCGTTTCGCTTGTCTCGCAGGCAGCAAATAAAAAGGTTAACATTGTGCTTTCAACTATAGCCTAAGCTTAACTGGATTCAACGCCGATTTGTGCTCCGCAGATCAATCCCGTTGACGGGTGATTGCTGATGGCACTGATCTATAGAACTAGCTGAGAGACAGGCGAAACGAAGGACTTGCAGGGTGTGGTGGTGAGCGCGTTAGTCCCCGGAAAGGACAACAGCGCGTTCGTTCCCCACCATGCGGTTCGGAGTTTTGCAAATATCTCAGCATCATCTTAGCTGTATTTCACATGATATCCTTCAGTTAAAAATTAAAGTAGGCAGCAAATAAAAAGTTAACATTGCAATTCGAGTTATTGAACATTGATCAAACGTACTTTTTCAAGAATTCCTCAGTTTCATGAAAAGTCCTGAAGTTTTATTTGACTCCATGTATTTCTAATTCAAGAAATGCTTACAATATTTATTTAAAACACGCAATCTACGAATTTATAGCCTTATCTCTGTCGGAAAGATTTTCAGGTAGCTGTTCAGCGTCAAGAAAGTCTCATCTACGGCATACGTTTGCTAGGAGTTCTTTGCACTTGTAAGTGGTAAAAACATAATTCTTTTATATGTGATCTTTCTTTGATAAGCTTACACTAGGTTGATATATAGTCCTTTATTCGGCTAACGTTTCGACAGTTTCGTCTTTATCAAAAGCCGATGATCTAAGTCGATGAACCACAGTTGTTCGTGTTCTCGAGATGGCGTCTTCGTCGCATATTGAGCCGGATCTTCCTCAGTGGAACATCTCTTGAATGAGCCAAACTCAACCGGAGATGCTTTTTTATACCGAGTGGCGGATATTGGTTGTAGCCATTGTCCGGTGATAACGACTTGGTTTTCCGAACAATAAACCTTGCTGGAGTCGGAATCATCGTCACCTGGGATACAAGTCGTATAATGATATAAATAGTAAACCTACACCTCGGCGATAAATTTCCTAAAATTCCACCAATTCAGAGAAGAAAGTCCTTAAACCTTCTCTCAGCTTTCATACGTTGATGTTTGCATGAATACGATATTGCGCCCAGTCCTTTGAATTGTTCTGAATATCAATTGATGCTTTGCTGTTTCACCTCTGCTTAATGTAACTTATGTCCAGTGTCCCAGGAATCCAGTTCTCTCAAGGCCTCACTGACCTGGTCACTCCTATTGCAAAGGAGCTCGATATTTCCACATCCAGAAACCCAGTATGAGCCAAAAACCACCTCAGCCATGAAAGAAATCTGGCCAAATTGGAATAAGGCAGCGAATCTCCTAATCGACAAAATGTCGCGGTATGCTTGCGGTGACGACTTGGCAATGTCTGCAACAGTTATTGTGAGGACTTCGGAGAAAAGTGAGCTCGTCCGAACAATAAGACATTCGTGGAATGGAAACTTGTGAGATTCACGCGATTTCGTGTAGACCTCAATTGATTTTTTCACTGGCAAATAGCTCTGCCTAAGATCAATAGTGTGATAATGATTGAGTTCCCTCTAATCCATAAGCTGCCCTGAAATGACACTGAGGCCCTCTAGCCGTTCAAATGTGCATCGATTTTCATGCTCTAATATGGGCATGGGGGCGTGTGGCGCAGTGGTTGGAGGCGCCACTGTGACCCACACATGGAATGGATCCTCACGCCCATGGCCCACCAAGCCTTCCATCCCCCGGGGTCGGCAAATTGCTACCAAACTTCTCTGGAAGAATAGCAGCACTGGGTCGATACATCGGTAGGCCACCGGGAGTCATTGTAAAGGCCAGATATGCATTCAATCACCTCCAAACGATGCTTAATGAAGCCGAATGCATGGTGCATCCCTCAGGAATTGATTGACGCTGAGAGCTTTATCCTTTTTTTTAATATGGGCATGGCTACGTCTTTATGAAATCAATGCACTTTTTCATACGAACCTATTTACAAAGAGTTTTCCAAAAGCTGTTTCTTGATGTTTACAGGTGTCATGGCCGAATTGATACCACATTTGGCGTTGTTCATATCACTTGTAGGTTCGGTGGCTGGTACATCGTTGACGTTGGTATTTCCGCCAATAATCGAACTGCTTTGTTGTTATTCCAAGTATGTCACTAAATTACCATGCATAATTGAAATCCTAAGACTAAACCAGCTCTCTGGATCCTTTTTGCTTCTAATCCTATTAATCCTCCCAACGCTTTACCGCCTCATTGCGGCTAGGGAGGTGTTCTTGGGTGTCGGGCTGCGATGTACAGCGGGGAGTATTCATCCCCCAGCAGTGTCCGTCAAGCCGAGAAGGAGACCGGCTTTTCCATCAGAAAGCCCAGCTAAGAGTGAACCAATGCCAAAATCCACCACCGTCCTGGTTTCAAAGTCGCATGGTAGCAAATCTCCCTCTGATCCATAAGGCCTGCGATTGCCTGTTGTGAAGAATTGGGAGCATTCTAGAATACCAAATCCGGAAGCAAAGCGAGAATCACGCTGAACTGGCGTCTAACAACATTTATGAAGAAGACAAAATTCCTAAGTTGGAACCGAAGGCAGATGTCAATCCAAACGGCATGGATGATGAAAAACAACAAACCTGGCGAAGAAAGGGCCTCAATTCATATGTGGAGACTGTTCAAACGAAGAAAACATAGGCAAATAAATAAACAGATAAAAAAATTATGAATGTTTCACCGCTTCTTTTCAGGAATTCGTTGACCCCGTTGATTTGGATCCGCAACATCTTCCTAATGATGTTTGCCGTTGTCGGCTTAGCATCCGGCACCTATACGAGCGTGCTGCAAATTGTCAGCACCTTTTCAAAGCCTAATATTTAGAAGAGTATTTTCCTTGTTGATGTGCTAATGTTTTTTTTTCATCACAGATGTGTTATACACCATACACAAGACTTCGTCCTTAGGTTGTTTTAGGGTGTCTCCGTCGCTTCGAATCGATTTTAGTTCTCACAAATTGCCATCGTGGAGGAGTTGACCAGATATAGCTCAGATTTGCTACACCGACTCAATTCTGATCAACATTGTGTGGTTCAATATCGTTGTTATATTCTACGCAGTTGATTTTTGCTTGTTAAACAATTTCTATAGGAGGCTGTGTTGTTGTTATCGATGAATGTTATTGAGCGTGTTTGTTGGTTATAAATACTAAAATTCTCTCAACCGTTCACCGCATCGTCGTGGCTGGGAGGTGTTCCTGGGTATCGTGCTGCGATGTACAGTGGGGGGGGGGATTTGTCTCTACGGCAGGGTCTCCCACGCCGAGAAGGAGTCTGGCGTTTCCATTAGGAAAGCGTAGCTAAGAGTAGACCAATACCAGGATCCACCACCGTGCTGGTATCAAAGTCGCATGGTAGCAAATCTCCATCTGATCCACAAAGGCCGCGACCGCCTGTGGTGGTGACTACCTGGGGCAGACTTTAACCAGGCTGACCTCGGAACACCAGGGAACCACAATGGCTAAGCCAGCAAAACTGCGATAAATGGACCTTATGCTGGGGCCCGCACAACCAGTGGGATGGGCCGTCCAAGCATCCGACTATCCAAGTAGTTAAAATTACATAGGTCTTTAATTCTGGAATAATCATAAGAATTTCACAACGATTTCATATCTTCTCATCAATACGTTCACTCAACCTTTTTTATTGATTTTTTAATGTGTTAATCAAACTCTAACGTTGCGATTTATAACGGAAGGTTGTCTTTTTTTCAAAAAACATGCAGACCTAGAAGAATTTCAACACGTCCATCAGGAAACTCGGGCAATTTTTTTCTTAATATCCTGCGACTAGCCTCAGTGATACTGAGACATTTGCAAAGCTCCGGAGTGCAGGTGTCTGTGGTGGGAAACGAACCGTGCTATTACCCTTTCCGAGGGTTAACGCATTCACCACAACACCGTGCGGGTCCTTCGTTTCGCTTGTCTCTCGGTTAGTTTTGTCGATCAGTGCTATCGTCAATCACAAATATCTCAGCATCATTGCGTTTGTATCACGCATAACATTCTACAGTGTGAAATTGTAAGAGGCAGTAAATAAAAAAGTTAACATCCTGAGAACACCTTGAAAAGGATGTATTAGAATTCTGGAAAACACGAAGCCTACCAAACAATCAAGGTATCCGTAAAGTATCACCAAATGGAAATTATACCGTTGGTTTTGAAGTGTGAACGAGAGCAAGAAGGCCTATGTACCTCCGTGCTTCTAGTGTGGAGTTTTTCGTGAGAACCATTTAGTCGACGATTTATGAAAATTGAAATAAAAGTTGCTCCAACAAGTGAAAACTTGCTGAAAATTTTAAAGCAACCCCACTTCTCTGACAGTGATTGTTGCCTTCTTGAAAACCAACGGTCGAACTGACGTTGAAGACTGATTACACTTAGTGTTAACTCTTTATTCAGTGCTTATTATTGAATTTCACGACAGCGTATAATGTGAAATTCAGCCACTATGATGTTAAGACATTTGCAAAACTTGGACCCTATCCTAGATCGAACCGCGACTACCCTTTTTGGTAGCTCAAGTGTCACGCATGTCACCAATGATGCCTTCTTTCTGCCTTTCTCTCAGCCAGTTTTCAGCCGAAGGTTGCCGTCAACAACCACCCATCAACGAGAACGTATGCTGAGGCCGTGGTTGAATAGAAAACTGGCTGAGAAAATGGCAAAGCTTAGACCTCAGTTCCAGTAGTATGCATAGGTATTAAGTTTTCCTGTCTCGTTTATGTTGATCCACTTGTCCATTTAGCAGAAATTTCAACTTGCCATCATTGTAGCGCAGTATTCAAGATGTCATGTAATACATCATGGCCTTGGTTCGAACAGTCTTTAATCAACCAGCCTGCTTATCAATCCGTAGTCAGTTAACTGGCATCAGAATCATATAAAAAACACTTTCCGATTAAACGGAGGCGATCGACAACCTGTAGTATAGTCCGAAGCCTGTAGCATATATCTTAGCGGATGTATCGAAGGATTCTATAAAGAATCTACTCGACCAGCACATCACAACATTGCTGAAGAAAAAGATCTTGAAGTTGCTGCAGAAATCACGTGCAAATTTGAAGACCTTCCTGGATGCGACCGATAGAAGACAACGAACCAAATGAAAGAAGTGTTAAAGTCATCACGACATATTGCAATGGATTATCTAGAATAAAAATAAGATTAAAAGATCAGTGGTTGCTCTTATCACATGTGGTCTTTTTTGACAAACAAGTAACCCGAGCTGGTATCCGTGAATTCCATTCGGCACTTTCGGCTTGACTTAGATGCCGCCCCATTCAAGGAATTCTAAGACGATCACCTTTCAGAAGATCATTCAGGAGAACTTGGAATATATCGTAGCGTTTCCAAAAATAAACACTCTCAAGAAAAACAAAAGAAATAAAGACACGGAAAATTTTAAGGAAGAGAAATCTAAAATGGCAGACTAAATTCACGAGAACCTATTTCATTGAAGCCTTTAATCTCCGTCTAAGCCCGTTTTCGACCTCTAATCTTTAATGTTTACTTTTTATTTTCTGCCTATATAATGTTCACAGCAGAGTGTTATGCGAAATCCAAGCACAACGATGCTGTGATACAACCACAGCGATGCTGAGATATTTGCAAAACTCCGGACCGCAGGTGTCTGCGGTGAGGAACCAACGCGCTATTACCCTTCCCGGGAGTAACGCGTTTACCACAACACCACGCTGGTCCTTCGTCTCGCCTGTCTCTCAGCTAGTTCTTTCGATCAGTGGCATCAGCAATCACCCGTCAACGGGATCCCAAATGGGAACCCGTTAAGCTAAGATTGTAGTTGAAACCACAACGTTTACTTTTTATTTTCTGCTCTACGATTTTCACGGCAGGGTATTATGTCAATTCTTTAACTAACTAGCAGTCCGAAATTCCTTAAAAGCATGACATCTATGGAATAATAACAGAGTTAATGCATTATTTGCATATTCATGTTTAAACCTGTATATAACGAGGAAAACAAGATCGGCTTCATCCAAACAGTCAACGCCTACCTAGAATTCTTCGTTATTTAGCAATAATTGCTATCTTGCAGAGACATTTTCCGGCTTTCAGAAACCTAGCTAATCTAAAAAATGAAGAATATGTAGCTCCGTGCTGTGTCATGCACGTGATTATTATCTCGATCCTCTGACCGCCAAACGAAGCCTCCCATCCCTATGTGTTCGGCAGATTGGTGCCAGACATCTCTTAGAGCGTAGAAACACTGATTTAACAAACTGATATGTCCTCACAAGTCACTGTAAATGAAATATTCATTGTATTACCTCTCTAATGTTTGATGAAGTTCGTGGTTCGCGGTACACATCCCCCAAAAAGGTCCACTATTGCAGAACGCTTTAAACTTTATAACGAAGAATCTGTAGAACACAAACTCATGGAAGCTTCCTGCACGTTTTTGTGGTTGGTCACCAAGTCGACCAATTAGGGACAGCGCTATTGAACAAATAACTTTGAGTAGTTGATATTGAGTCTTAAAGCGTATAAAAACTGATAATAAACATCGATGACGAATTCGGAGGAAGGTGGGGTCATTTTATAATTCGTTTTAGCAACGTGAAGTCGGTTCAACAGAGGTGAGCATCTTCAAGACTACGCACGAAACTTGGGTTTATTCAAAGAAAGGCCGATTCTTTAACTGACTGACAGAACGACAGTACAATTGCGGTAGTTTCTTTTTTGTTAACCGTTCGTTGCGACCTCACAGAACAGTTGACTGATGCTACTTTTCTTGGTTAAATGATCATCATCATTTTGAAAAGATATGGAAGTCGTTAAAAAAACAACGATTTTTTTAAAAAATTGGCTGTACCAGCCAAGTACCTAGTGGATTCACGGACGTGGTGGTCACTTTCCTTCAATCTAAACTTCTCTTTCACGCAGCTACATCAGGAGATCTTTCGGGGTCATGGAAATGACGCCCGTTTATTTTACTGTGCTTAGCTCTCTATGCCACTCATAGCTTGCTGAGCTCTGTGCGTCGCCACAGCTAGCTTGCCAATGTCTCCCACAGTGGAAGGAAAGCATATTTGTTTGAGGGGCTACTGAGCACCTCCCATATACTTCTGTTGCTGGGTTGCAGACTTTTGCCCAAATTGACTCGTTGGACACAATTCGTATAAACGAGGACACATCTACGCACATATGTATGAATCCATCCTCGTACATTCAAAAGGTATTTGCCAAATCGGCGCAGCAAAAATATGGCGTCCGTCTCCTGGATCTACTTACGTCTCAGGGAAGCAAAGGTCATTTTTGTCCACGATTAACCCTTTATCCGTCAGCTGTAGACGAGCGACGTTGCTTCGCTACCACTCGTCATGAGATCCCTCTATGAGGGAGACCCACGTTCTACGAGAAAGATCGGTGGAAGTTTAATAACATAAAATCTGTAATTTCATGCTTATTCCATTTTTGTAACTAAAGTTGGCCAAAGCTGAAAAGTTGTTGTGAGCACAATTTGACCAACTCTCTCCTTTAATATGATCTGAAAAAATAGCAGAACTAAAATGAAGGGTTTTCGGATGAGTTCGACTTTACCCGATGAATCGTCGCTTCAGGGATCGTCATGGAATCACCAAGCGATAAACTAACACCAGAAAAAGCACTTTCAGTGGATCCCGATGTATGTTTGAAACCAAGCGATAAACATAGCTCCAACAGAGAATCTAATTTTAAATTCATTTTCCTTTTCGGTTTTGGAGTGTTCAACGTTTGTTCCAATCAATCTAGATTTTTCTAATATTAAAATGAAAATCCTCACAAGAAATTCATATCCAGTCTGGAGTTTTCACACTAAGATCGACCATTACAAGATAAAACGTGAAAACAAAGTCAGAATTTGAAAAGAACATCGAAATCCTCCTTTCATTTAAGCGTCTTGCCATTTGTGACATTTGTCCGCTTGTTGTTTATTGCTGAAGTTTGTGCTTGGCTGCAGTGTTGAGTGAAATTTTCGACACTATCGAAGCAAACTGATTTTGTTTTGTAGAATATTCTCATGTTTTCTAAAGATTGCAGTAGTTTCACGGAATCTGCAACGTCACTCATATGTTGATTAAATCGCTGTAAATTATTTCCCACGGCACTTTAGCGAACTTAGTTTAACAAAGGTGCTGTGATTCGTACTGCAAACGACAGCAAATAGCCGGCTTTATGTAACCATCTTTTTTAAATCAAAATTTTTGCGTCTAGACGTTCTTCTTGATTTCATTAAAGGGTAAAGGATAAAGCTCGCGGCGTTGATCAATCCCTGAGGGATGCGCCATGCATTCGACTTCATTAAGTATCATTGGAGGTGATTGAATGCATATCTGGCCTTTACAATGAGTCGCGGTGGCCTACCGATGTATCGAGCCAATGGTGCTATCCTCCCAGAACAGTCTGGTACCAATTTGCCTACCCTGGAAGGATGGACGGCTTATGGGCCACGGCCGAGGGGGATCGAGTCCACGTGTGTGTAGCAGTGGCGCCCCCCAACCACTGCGCCACACGCGCCCTTTGACTTCATTAGACATACTAAATTACTATTTAGTACGGTCTAAACGGTTAAAAATTAGGTTGTCAGCTAGAAGGTGCATTCATCAAAATATGACTGCCGCGGTAACCCCTTGTGGTAATTTCTTGTTTTCCAGTGTGCCTATTTCAACGTAACTGGTGGAAAATCCGATCATATGCTTGTGAACGTTGGAGATAGTCGCCTTGCAGTGAAGGTACCGAAATTTTGAACGCATACAAGAGTTGTTTATACTCTACAGCTTGTTGGAAAATTTCATTAAGATGAACCCGTCACACTCTAACTCCATTTACAAATTTTGACCTATTTTGGCTCTGAATCTGGTTTCCATGCTTCCTATTTCAAGTATGTGTCGCCCTTACATGAGAGATCCCTTGTGCGCCGCTATTCAAGAGGCTACGTCTATCACCTATTTACTAATAGCGAATATGGACCAAACCAAAGGCGATGGTACACCCAGTTTCACATGGATGGATCCCTTCTCTCCTCCGCCACATAGAATTGGCTCACATCTTCTATTTACATAACTGTGAAGTGCTCGGCTTTGATCGATGCTCCAGGGATGCGACATTCATTTCATTCCACTAAGCATCCTAGAAGTGAGTACAATGAGATTAGTGGTTGTTCATGTAGTCGTGAATGCGCCCACCTTTGTGCATAGTTCGTCCTATATGCCTGTAACCACGAAAAACTTTGATTCGACTGGTTGAAGGACGTTACATAGGGGTAGTACGGTAACGCGCCAGAGAGGTAATGCTTCTCGTGTTTCTTGACTCAATCGGAGTCCACTGAAACCTCTGGTAAGAGACAGGGGGAGAAGCAAGACTTTGTTCATCATATTAGTACCTTTGTTGACTACACTGATCCGAGACCTTACGGAGTTCCAGCCTGCACAGAGGATAGATATGGTTATCACACCTTGCTATAGATAGACCGACCTCACTGATACTGCAATATCATTGTTTTCCTTCCTTCATAAGTCAAACTGACTACTGTTGAGTTAACATAGTTCATATTCCGAATCCTTCCATTAAACGAACCACTCACAGCTATAACACCGTATTTATTTGGTGCCAACGAATGTCTCTTCCTAGGATCATGATAGATCTGGTGCTGTTGAAATATGTTTGATCCTTTTGTTATTTATTTACGTGGTTCGGCTTCACATGGAGATTCCATCACTCGACTCATTTATTTCATTGTCTCGCATCAGCCATTAACGAGTGTATTCGGGCAGAAGCCGTTCTCTAACTTAAACCTCTTCCAGAATTTTTTGAAAGGCACCCAATCACATGAGAATTGCAGAGGTCGCCCCTCAAAGCATGAAGTTGAATGTCGACCAAAATCGTTTCGTTACTGTAACTGGAAAAATGAAGCCCATCCGATTATCAAGTGTTCTTCTCTTCTATCCAGAATCCTTGACATATTGTACTGAAGAACTAGTACGACATGCAGCTGTTCCGGTAAACAGTTTATGTAGTTGACAGATCTCGTCAAAGGTGATCTAGTTCTCACTATTGCTGTGATTTTCCGCCTAGAGGGAGATCCTGCCGATTGATTATTCATTTCGGTGGTGATGACCTTGCTCAGCATGAACCTTACTGAACAGCTCTTGTTATGATTTGGCCATTGTTTCAAGTCAGAAATTTTTTGGGAGCGATGCGTAAAAGGTTGACTATCGAGGAAACTTTGATTAGAAAGAATTTGGCTACTAAACGCTCTAAGATGCTTTAAGATTTCAGATCCGATGCAGCAACAATAACCTTTATCGTGTTTCACCTAATACCATGTTTATCGAACCGGGACAATGTCAAAATCTTATTGTTATCAGATCTGCCGGTATGAGACTTATTTACTTATGCATCTGGTGACCTAATCCTAATATGCCAACACTTGTGCTAGATAGATTTTCAAGTGACTACAAAATGTATTGAAAAATCTGTAGCAAAAAAGGCCAAAACCAGCATGAACTGAAGTCAATGCACATGGTCCACCCTGCGCATTTCCGTATATTTCCGTTCCGTTTGTGGAACTCATTTAGCAATGCTTGCCCATCATGACTTCTACCTAGATGCTACATTATTATTTGAGAATGATAAAGCCTTCGCAGTCCCGAGAATTTCCCACCACTTCGTTCCTATCAAAAGCAGTCACAGATCTTTGCGCATTGGAATAGGGAATTTCCGCCTATATGGTAGTTTTTACACATATTTATTCCTAACCATGCTTACTGATTGAAAGGCCAAACCAAGTTGACTGACCTCAACGAAATTGATTGAAGCTACCGGAAAATGAACATCAAGGCTCAAGACGCTGGAAAACTCCCTTAGGACTGATGGAGGGAACCGACTGTACACAGAATTATTTAATATGGAAGACTTATCTACGCGAAACAGTTTAACTACTTACTCGATTTCTGGCATACATATCCAGAAATACAGAAAAAATAAAGCAAACTCATTTAGGTTACTAATTGAAAACTTGGTGGTGAACAGGTTTAATTGGTCCAATTTTTTGAAAAAAAGGGGGCGAAGTTTGGATAAACACGCAGTAATATCTTCCATTTCACATCAGCTCGTCCAAGAGTTTTTCTTGTTGAAGAAGAATTTGCGAGAGATAGGGTCTTTTAAAAAAACAAGTGAAAGCCCGCAATAATTTGCGTTTTACATGGAGATGAGGAAGGATAAAATTGGACAGAATAGTTTTTTTGAAATAAAATCTAAACCTGAACGATGTAGGAACATAAACAGGGGTACCTGTAAGTGCCAAACTGTTTGAGTTGATTGGTTAGACCAATAGGAGATGGTCGTCTCAACGGTTTGCCGCCTCATTGTGGCTGGGAGGTGTTCCAGGGTGTCGGTCTGTGATGTACAGCGGGGAGGAGGAGTGGGGGATTCATTCCACGGGAAGGGTTTCCAAGGCTGATAATGAGTCCGACTTTCTACCCAGATCCACCACTGTCCTGTTATCAAATAGTCGCTTGGTGGCAAATCTCCCTCCCTCTGATCCACAAGGGCGGCGACTGCCTGTGGTGGTGACGACCTGTGGCAGACTTTGGCCAGGCTAACCTCGGGGTTCCAGAAAAAACAAAATAGCTAAATCAGCACACCGAAAAAATGGAGAATATGCTGAGGCCCGCATAACCAGTGAGGATGGGCTATCCGAGTATCCAAGTAATATGAGATGGCAACCAGTAAGTCTTGACCAATGGGAAAAGGAAAATGCAAACAATTTTCTCTCTTCCTTTCTCAGGTTTTCACTGTTTCACCATTTTTCAGCGCCACACGGTGGCAACTTTTTTCAGCTTTGAGGAAGGAAATGCAGCGGTTACTCGTCATCATCGTGAACATTTCTCTTCATTAATCATCCAACTTTTTAGGACCAGCGCGGGCGGATAAATTAATTCTACAGTTTTTACCGTGTGACAAAGACGTCGAGGATTGCAAAGAGTTTTTTTAAGGAGGCTGATAAAAACGGCGTTAGACCGGACACTGTTCGCATATCACTGAAGGTATGACTGAACGTTAGGTGATGCAGCTATGTGACTCGGGCAGATTGGACATCACTGTCGCAGCTGCCGCATTTTTTTCCGTTTTTACATGAAATCCTCAGTCTACAAATTCTGTCAAGACTGTTCCTTCTTTCTTCTTTCGTTTTTTCTTCATCAACAATGCGAACACAATTTTTAAGAATTCAAAATTCGCTTAGAGAAGTCAGAAAAAACACTTGAAAAAATAAAGGATTGTTCCCAGGATCGACTTTCTATTAACCTCGGCATTGGATTATAAATGAGCCGTCTCAGCAATCGCGAGGTTGCTATCCACCATACATGTACTTCCGTGCAAAAAACGCAATACAATACAACAGTAGCTGATGTTTTGGCAATATCGCCTTCTTCAGAGCCTGGAAGGTTAAAGTGATAGAGCAATTGACTAGGCCAAACGCTCCAGTGACACAGACAGCAAGTTGGAAATCTAAATGGCAATCGCACGGTCAACAGCTTCTCGAAGAACCCTGATTAGAGTGGCACAGAGGTTGATGACTGCACCACCACACATCAGAAATCGATGCAAAAGTACGGGCTAAACCACATGTCTGCCCGTTTTCGCCAATATATTCGTCTCTGCAGGTACCACAAGAGATCAGGTATATCGTACCTGAACTCATGCAGTCACCGTCCCCGCCTTAAGACCAAATAACGCATTTTTTGTGTTTCATACAGACGGTCATATAGGCGGTGACGAACTAATTGACGACGTATAGTATCCGGTGGTATGAAGAATTTTTTCAAAAATGAGCGTATATCGGGACTGTTTCTATTCTCTTAAGGCTTCCCTGGATCGAATTTAACGCTAACCCAGGTGCGCTGGAGAAATTCCCATTTTCTGTCCATGCTTTCATGAGAAACGGCGCAAGTGCAAGTGATGGGTATCGATCGATGGAGGAACCACTCTTGGCATTAATTCTACTGTAGTTTTCGCAACGTAGTAAAAAGTCAGCTAATCATCTTCCTTCTTCTTGTTAACATGAAAAAAAATGGTGATTGGTTTTTTTATTTTCACTAATTTGTTTTTTCTTACGTGAGCTCTTTTACTATATTTCGAATATGTGAAAGATTTCAGATGATGGGTGAAGGTGGTAATCGAATCGTTCCCTCACGAGAAGTCACGGACGATGCGATCTCGTAGCGCCGCAAAAGATCATCGAAGACGTCAATTTACAGCAACAAATATTATGTAAAAATCCGTATTGTAAACGTTTGAGTGGAAATTCCAGTATGTCTTATACACCTAGCATTACCACTGTTGGAATGAGATGTTTAACAAGTTTAACGAGGAAAGAACAGCGGAAAAATGAACACCTGCTGCTTGGGTCTTACGGTGAGCACTGTAGACTTACATGTAGCACTGTAGTGAGCACTTATTTCTGAGCAGCAGAAGCTCCACGGCAGCCCTTGGACAAGAAGAAACTTTTATCCAACAGCTTTCGTTTCACACGAAAATACCACACCGAGTTGTCGATCGAATTTATTGACAAGTACCTTCAGGAAGTGAAAAAAATGATAATCTTCGTCTCCCTTTGAGACTGTAACCCTTATGGCAAACACGATGGCCTATGGAGAAGACGAGGAGGACCCTTACTGCCATCTCTTTAAATAGCGTGGTGTTTAATAAGTTGACACGTGGTAAAGGTTTCTCATAATGGTGAAGAGAATGATGAACGGTTCACCGTTGACCAATCTCGTAGTAAAGTGCTACGACCTCTCGATTCCACTAAGTAGCGTAAAGGTGAGTGCATACCTAGCCTGTACTACGACTTGTGAGGGACTCCCGAACAGGTTTAATACCAATATGCCGACTGCTGTGAAACGGAACGTTTATTTCGCCAGATGCGTGAGATCGATCTAACGACCATGTGTATGCAGAAATGCATCTCTAATTTGGCTACACACGCGTTTGCTTTCTTATGGTAATATTTTTTCATCTTCTGATGGAAATGTTAAAGAACTTGGAGATCTGAAGTTGTTATTAAGATGCCTTTAAAACAAAGTAGGAAAACAGTAAAATTGGTATTACAACGCGGGTTGATAAAACTATATCAAAATGAAGGAGAATACAAATATTGGCAACCGGGAAGAACTGAGATGATGAGATCAATCGGAGACAACCGGCCATTAAAAGGCAAAGAATCAAAATAATGTGATAGAGTGCAAGTCCTTGCGGACAACTGTCACTTTTTTGAATCAGTGGACGATCTGATTGGAGATTCAGGCTGAAAAGTCAGCTTTTTTGGACGTGATTTTAGCGTCAGCTTACAGACTGTCATATGAACGTCTTGTACTGGATCGATCGTGCTCGTCTGCGATTTAAGAAGAAAAAAACAAAAATCACAGGAAAGCCGGGAGAGATAGAGTGAACGACGGTGTAAATGAGCATGTGACTATTAACAAAAAAATTCTCAACGATGAGGGCAGCGAAAAACCTTTTCGCTCAGTACTGATGTGGAAAAAAAACTAAATATCTGCAAGACTGTGTATGCATGGAGATGGTTCAGAAGGTAACGGCGGATTTCACTTCAGCACCTAGGCTATCTGGCCAGGCAGCGTTCTGTCAAGAAGCTGCTGTACTTTAACCACAACAGTTTTAACTGTTCGGGAAGCGTGGAATTCGAAGCGCTAGTCTTCCAGTTGACTTGGGCAGCAATTTTTCGACGACCATATCGTTCAGCGATCTTACCATTACTTCCCGAATCACACATCTCCACATATCTATTTGAATCGTAAATGATGTCGACATTGGAGCATTGATATGCTAGCAGTCGCTCGTCAAGCGTTCGGTAATGAGACGAACTTGATGACGGCCTTCGAGTTGTGCACGGAGTACCAGATCAGATTTGGAAATTGGATAGATGGTAGTAGGTAGAATATCAAATTGTGATTCACTGTCGAAACGGTCCGATCGTACGAATGTTGCCAGTGAAAATTGTCGGGGATTACGGCGCCATGCCCGTATAAAGTTGATGAGACCACGAAACGATACCTCTTCGACGGTAGAAAGGCTGATGGCATCGCAATCAGATAATAGAAAAATGCTTAGTAGTTCGTCGCCAACATCATTCGATGTTCGTACGTTCCCTTTCGTGAAACACTGATCGTCCTCGATTCGAAACGATCGTGACGCAACCTGTGAACTGAGAAAGAAACGTGCCACTGAATCTGCGGGAAATACGCATTCCTTGAGCTTCAGAAGCGGTATTGAGCGGATTCGTGTAAGCATTATCAGTACTTGTGTGATGTCGGAATCGGTGAAGCAAAGCGATTTGAATGTCAACGAGCATTCAGCGTCGACAGGTAGAAGACAAGCCGCATGAAACAGTAACGGCATGTCACCATCCGGTGCACATTCGAGAATCAAACCTTTAACGGCTAGCTCTTTGAAACGATATAACTCGTCCAACTCCGACGAGATTATTGCGAATCGTCTGAAAGAAAAAAACCACGCTAATTCGTTTCGTCAATCCATATTCAGTGAACTAATACATGATGATGTTGACATCGTGCACCTTCTCTCTAATGATTCACTTCAGAACGTAAGGCAGCAAAGCAGTGAATAAAAAAGTTAAACACTGTGGTTTTGACTGCGACTTCAACTTAACTGGATTCATTGCCGATTTGTGCTCCCCAGATCATTCCCGTTGACGGGTGATTGCTGACAGCATCGAAGAAAGTTAGAATATGACTGAGAGAAACGTAAATCAAGGGTCTCGGTCGGTGCAATAGATAACAGGTGAGCCCGCATGCATGCTGATCGCTGGTTTGACGCTGAGCTGGATTCCCAAGATTTGCGTAAATATCTCAGCATCATTTTTGTTGTATTTCGCATAGTACCTTATGAGGGAAAATAATAGATATTTAGTGAAAAGTTAGACATTGTGATTCATTTCTATTGGAGAATCAGTTTCGGTGACAATAAAGTTACCACCAGCCAAAATGTAGCTGCTCACCTTGGTTTATCAAGTGAAAATTGCGCTTTGTAGACGTCGATGATGAATCCATGTTCTTCAGCACGTACACGAAGCAGTACAGGAGTTCTTCGAAGACAACTGCGATGGCTATTGACGAACTCATAGTCACGACGTTGCACAGCACGTAGTGCCTTCAGATCCTAAAGTCTCATAATGGTTTTCCCATTAAAAACAAGATATGGAGGGCGTTTTTCGTTTCTGCCTTGTTCAAAAAAGTTAATGTCCTTTTGTGAACACTACAATAAAGGCGTGCGTGGCGCAGTGATCGGAGGCGCCCTGTAATGCACATGGGATCGATTCCCACGCGTATGGCCCACCAAGGCTTCTATCACTCCGGGGTCAGCAAATTGGTAACAGATTTGTCTGGAAGGATAGCAGCAGAAGGATAGCAGCACTGGCTCAATACATCGGTAGGTCACCGCGAGTCATTGTAAAGACCAGATACGCATTAAATCCTCTCCAACGGTACTTAATGAAGTCGAATTCATGGCGCTTCCCTCATCGACTGATCAACGCCGAGAGCTCCATCCTTTTTTTTGTGAACACTAAAGAACATCAAAGATGAGTAAGGTGTTTCTGGTCTTTTATGGTCTATGTTCATCTTCATTACTTCTGAAATCGACCAAATGTTCCGAAGCAGGCAACACATACAGCTATACAGGAATACACGAATTACTCAAATTTCGGTCACTATTGTTCTCACGGAACACTACACAAACTTTTGAAATGCCCTCAGCTTCAAGATCAATATACGATAACATCTGTTGGCTGTCATTACAGTCCGGTGGACCAAAAACAAACTCGTTTTGTGCTTTTCTTCAGATCGAGCACGAATTTTACAAAACATTCAAACGAATTCTTTGTGGCCTGTGTAGCGCTATGCAGTGAAGAGCCACTCGAAAGTAGATGATGATTTGTTCAACTCCTAAATGAGTACGGCTAAGCTCTTCATATGTTGGAGGTCTCGGTAAAGAAAAAGATTAATAACACGTCGATTTATCTACAGATAGTCATCGTGACTATGAACAAGCTCTAACTTGCTAACTCTCATTTCTAAACGGAATTCTGATGCAAGTTACCAGTAAAGGATAAGGGGCAAAAAGTTCGGCGTTGAGCGGCCACTGAGAAATGCGCCATGCATTTGACTTCATTAAGCATCGGCAGAGGTAACTGAATGCCTGTCTGACAAATCTATTTATATAATCTAACGGACTGTCATTTTTTTAGCCGCCGTGAGGTTGCCATAGACGTTCTTATCGTTGTTGTCGTCGTTGTTCAACTGGTAACATTTCGGCGACTTCGCCTTCCTCAGAGTCGTGACGTTGGATCACCCGTGTGTCGTTCACGATGGATGTGTTCTTTGAGAATACCTGATATTCACAGTAACTGCATCAGCCTACCCCGATGTATCAACTTGGTACTACTGTCCTTGCAGACAATTCCGGTATCAATTTGCTGATCCTGAGGAGATGGAAGGCTTGGTGAGCCCGAGATGCAGGATCGGACCAATGACCACGTAAATGTTGTAGGACACCTCTAACCACTGCGCTACACTCGCAAGTTGTCAGCACCAATCAGTATTTCTGAAATGAATTCTTTTTTCTAATAGGAATACTTCTAGTGCACTAACCTTCGGGTCGATCAGTTGATAGACGCGAAGTCGAATATGGGATGGTAAATCATCCAACATACGAACCTGGAATAAGTTATACAATGTATTATTTTTTGTCGTAAAATCTATGGATGAGTACGGCAATGTATCATAAGAAAATCATTTTACTCCGATGTTTGGCGTAGTTGTTAATAAAATTCTTCTGCTCAGATTTCATTGTATGTTCGAGAATGAAAGAGCGGCGAAAAGAACCTTCACATTTCCATCCGGATGTCTAGACACAAATAAACCAATATCAAAGCCCGGTCTAGAAAACATCCGTTCACAAAGTGAAAAAAGTTTTGGTAGTCACAGAAACTGAAACTGACTGTAGTGATGACCAGGTAGTAGCCACGCATGTCTTGGTGATGATCATGAAACTCTCTAGCGTGGCTCGATGATGGCCTGGGAACTCCTTAACAAGGCTTTCTGGTAATCTAGGGACTTCCTAGCATAGTTATCTGAGTCCTTAAGCAAAACTCTATCCAACAATAAGACACCAGTCAAGTACAAATTCTCCTGGGCAGTGATGAAGTCCTTAAAACGAACCACCTAGGTAATCAAGGAAACAAGATTTACAGAAAGATTGTTTGAGGAGTGTAAGAGACAGACGTGAAGTATTCAGTGCAATAGCACTTCTTCGATGGTACATAAGACATAAAATTTCCCACTGAACTTTGTAATTTTACGAAGCCTTTCGCAAAAAAAAACTTCTCCAGATGTCGCCGTGAGCCATGAAAATCCATCCTGAAAAATGACTGGCAAAAATTGTCATTGTTAAACTAAATTTTAGAGATGGAATGGTGTATGAGTACGGTTGTGTGCAAAGTAACACGCATCACCATTAAAAGGATGCGTTAACTAAACAGTGTGCTCCCTAAAGAACCCTAAATTGAGCCGAAATCGGCCTGACAAGGACTACCATATCCAAAGAGGGACAAATTTTAGAGAATTTTGAAAAGCTTCCATTTGAAAAGATAGCAGGAATTTCATTATGACAATATACAAAAGATCTCGTTACCCATGTTTAAGGTACGTAATTTTTTCAAAAAGGTTGTATAGATTTTAGTGACACGAATCGATAAATCCTATTTTCCTGCCATGAACTTTACTGCACAAAATGCTTCTTGCACTATTTTGGTGGCTGGTCAGCTGGTGTGTATGAAGCAGTCCGCACAGGAAGTTAACGAAACAACAACGTCTAGACATTAAAACGAAAAAAATCGATTTTATACAAATTAAACAAAGTAGACTCAAGAAATAAACGTGGATGGTAGTCGTCCCAGTACGTGTTCATGATCATGAATATCCGTCTTGAAGAGGTCAAGTGAACGACAGAGTTTATCAGGTAGTGAATTAGAACAGTGAAGTGTTCTTCACGTTCGGCCGAACGTAAAGAAAATTTCGGAAGGCTCATTAGGAATCGATTAACAATCAAAGGCTAATCAGAAAAAAGTGAAAAGCTCGGTGACGAGCTATTCTATAGGGATTCGCATTGAGCTATCGACCCCATTTAGCAACGTAGAGGTGCTTCGAAACGCATTTGTCCAATACAACCAATCACCTGCTGAGGCCTAGGGATGTAGCAACTGTTTTTGTCATGCCAAACAAGTAACAAGTATAGTATATAAGTATGGTAATTTGTCCACTCGAAGAGATCCGAAGCATGACTCGCCCATGGAGCGGGATCGAACCAACAACCGTATTTACAACGATAGCTGACATCGAGATTTTTTACTTTGTGCACATCGATTTGTGGCCTGTACTCTTACTGACAGCACCTTTACGGTAAACGAATGGCTGGGAAAAAGGCAAAGCAAAGGCCTCGGTTGTCGCTGAGGATATAACACGGTGAGCCCTCGAAAAGGGTAATCGCGGGTACGGAGGTTTTGTGGTGTTCCGAGTTTTGCTCATATCTCAACTTCCTTTTGATTATAGAACATAAAACGATAAAGGTCTTGGTGTTGATCATTCCCTGAGTGATGTGCATGCATTCGACTTCATTATGCATCGTTAAACATTATTGAATGAATATTTGGCCTTTACAAAGACCCGTGGTGGCTTGCCGATGTATTGAGTCAGTGCTACTGTCCTCCTATACGAGTTTGGTACCAATTTGGTGACCCCGGAAGAATGGAGGGCTTGGCTGAGACGTGGGGTGGATCTCACATGTATTGCAACGCGCCTCCAACTGCAGCTGTACAAGCGTCTGTTGTGATTATATTTCAAATAATAGCCTACCATGAAAATAGAATAGACATTAAATAAAAAGTTAAAACATCGTAATTTGTGGACTGTTTGTAAACGAGTGATGTATTGAAACATTCAGATGCTCAAAGAACTGAACAACATGGTTAATACTGTTGGTCTTCAATGCTACTTTCTATAGAAAGAAACAATGAAGACGACAGCGATATCCTTAATAGCATTTACAACAAATGGGACTGGACCCTCGAAAAAATAGAAAATTAAAAAAAAATAATTCTGGAAAAATCTTTGATAACAATAGGAATAGGAGGAATAGAAATAAAGATAGAAATCTAACTAAGAGACAGGCGAAACGAAGTACCCGCATGGTGTGGTGGTGAACGCGTTAGTCCTCGGAAAGGACAATAGCGCGTTCGTTCCCCACCATGCGGTTCGGAGTTTTGCAAATATCTCAGCATCATTAAAGTTATGTTTCGCAATATATACCCTGCCGCTAAAAAGAGTAGGCAGTAAATAATAAGTCAAAAAATCTGTGAAAGCTTCTTCAAATGTCTTCAGCGTTTTCAGGGCACAAGCCACGAAAAGTGGGAAGGTGAGTTTTGATAGGTAATGAAAAGCTTCGTCAGAAAATATAATCGGCAAGCAAGTTGTTCTGTCTACTTATGAGGATACAACTATGTTTTAGCAAAGGAAATGATTGCGAGCACAGCAAAAATGCGATTGTCCAAGCTCTACAGCTGACGCTCACATGACAGGCAAGCTCACAACGAGAAAAGTCACTTTTATGCTGTTGGTGAGAACAACTTCTACATAAAAGCCAAGTTCAAGAATTAAGTCATTGGGATCCTTCAGGGTTGGTGATATGCACACAAGAAATGAAGTTCTGAATTGGACAAGGTTTAATGGCCGGAAAAAAAAACACTACGGACAGGATATTCTGAAATCACTTTGTAAAAAGCAAACTTCCTCTAACGAAAAGTATTGCTATAAACTAATGTTTTTATAAGAATTGGAATAGTTGTGACTACCGATCTATAAAAAAAGCTGAGCACAAGTTTGGAAGAGACACGATTTTGCACCCCGGATAAGATCACCGCCAATAAGTAGCTCAATAAGTGGATGGATGAAATGAGTAATCAGTTAAAGAAGCTCTTCTAAAGTAATGGAAGGAACAGAAACAAGAACGCATTGATTGCAAGGTGATCAGTTTCACGAGGGCGGACCAGATCACATGTGCGAATACGATGTCGATCGCTTAAACTGCAGCTGGTGTTTGGTGCACTTTTTTTTAGTAGACATACGGCTCCGCCTTCTTTTCTCAAAGAATCATATGGCGGAAATCGGGATCTATTCATTTTTTGGGAAAGTACACTTAGGCTTACGATAATGAGTTCATCAATATTACAATAGCCGACTGACAAGATCATTCGTCAGAATTTTTCGTATTCGATCAAAGTGTCAGCCAAATGTCAATGGATGTGAATCAGCTAGCGACCTCCATGAAATCTTTGTCATTTTACTCTATTGATCGCAAGAATTTAAAGGGACTGTACAGATTGATTGGTTATGGATCGCGTTTTAGAAAGGTTTGCGTCAAGAAGAAAAGGGGAGGAAACGGAAAAAAGTGATTTGTCCGCTTCTAACTATCACTTTCGTCAGAATTACATTCCTATTGAATAAAGTGTCTCTATTTTCTTGGAATGAAGAGATTTAGAAAGCGATGACAGGTTTTTTTGTCAGCACTTCTATGTAAGTCCTTCTTAAAATTCCTCCAATGGGTTCCAGGTCTTTGGGAAAGTTCAATCTGGACAACCGTCTTCAGGGAAGCAGTTTGATCCCAACGTCTTCCAAGCGATTTCCTAGACAATTTTCTGAATGTTATCCTTGACAGTCTGCCAAAACTCATTAAATCACACAAAATATCAAATAAACCAACTCTCTCTCCACTAAACATCCGGTAGTTCGACCGGACGTCACTGTTTTCATTCGTCCCTAAAGTGATCCACTATTTCCCAACTGATTCCGCTCGTTCAAAAATTATGAGCGGCATCACATCTTCATACGAGTTTGGTTCTTTCTATCGTCTTAGAGTTCTGAAAACTGTTTCTTTTAGTTAGCATATCATTCCAGATGGAAATGTCGAACTCAACGTCCCTTTGAATGACAGACGTCCTGCTGCAGAACGCAGCTGAATAAGCAAGAACATCTTGCCGACACTGTGAGGTGATAAAGCACTAGAAGTGGATAGAAAAAATATGATGCATAGTTATTAGTTTGTCAACACGGGAACATCTGTTGTCGTTTTATACGAAAACGTCACACAACTAATCTCTTGGTCTTGCTAAGCTCCTAGAATTGTTCACTACATGCTATGACGTTAGTTCAGTACATCACTAGAACGTAATTACGTTCAAGCCACACTAGGACCTTTTAGCAAAGTCGTCTGGAGTCGTGGGAACTGAGTGAAACCTCGTATGGTAATGAACTGCAAACCTAGCGTATATATCGTGCTTCCTACCTTAGGTAACCACGTTCGTTTTAAAACTGAACTTTGTTCGAATAATGAGCAACGTTCCCAACTTCACTTCGTCTTCGCGACTTCAGGGGAGCGATCTACTATGCAATTTCGCAACGAAGTCCCTCATTATTGACCTCAGTGGTCACCGTGAACTTTGCTGACTTCCATCACAAGACGAAAATCAGAAAAACGGAGCTGGATTTATCACGTTGTACAAAGGATAAAGGATGAAACTCTCAGCACTGGTCAATCGCTTGAAGATGTGCCATTTTTCGACATCATAAAGCACTGTTAGATTGATTAAATGCAAAGGCTTGCGCTATCTTTTTCCGGTGGCGTACTGATACGTCACGCCAGAGTTTTTAGTTCCCCAGGCGAGTTCACAGTGATGGGATATTTGATGAGCCCAGGGGGGCCGGATTGAACCAAATCCCACGTGTGTACTGCACAAAGCCTCTAATGACTGCGCTACACGCGATTGTCAGTATAGAATAGACGATGAGTTGCAGGGCTAAATAATAGGTGATAATAGATGGTAATCGGTGACAATGACAAAAACGATTCCATCCAAGGCCTAGAAAGCTGTGGTGTATACCACTGTAGCTGACAAGCCGTTAATTTTCACTTTTCGTCCATTGGATGTTCACGCATTCATTCGTATTTCTACTCATTTGGGCCAGGCGTTATTTCGGTTAAACTGTTATCGATAGCCATGTTTAACCCGCTTCAACAGAAAAAAAGACGCAAAAAAAACCGGAATTCTTGCTCTTTTTTAAGGAACAGCCAGGAAGATGTCTTAACACCGTCTTAAAGTGTTGAATGAGCCTAAGCGTAAATAGTGCGTCTGGGTAATCTAGTACATTTTGAAGAGATTCTTCTCATGATCGTTCAGAGGTTTCTATTTTAGAGTTGCCATCTTCTTTGTCATCTTAACTACTTGCATCATCTACAATAGCGCCGTCAGTCATGAGCTAACTCAATGGTGTAGAATTCTTGAATTTCAAATAATTTATGAAACTCTTCCATTCCATGGTACAGAGCTTCACAGCGGACGCAGCTCACTCGAGGAACATGAGACGGATTACAATTTTGGCACGAGACCTTTTACTTCTACTATTTTTTTGAGCGAGAGATTAGTTATCGGTAACACACCAAATTCTGCTGTGGCATAGTTTTATTGTTAACAAGGTGTCTATATAAATACTTGATAGTTGAACGGTCCGTACTCAGTGGTTGTGTGGGCCCCAGCATAATCTTCATTTTTTTCGGAAATTTGCTGGTTTAGTCATTCTGGTTCCTTGGAATCCCGAGCTCAGCCTGGCAAGGTCTTCACCACCATAGGCAGTCGCAGCCCTTGTAGATCAGAGAGAGATTTGCCACCATGTGACTTTGATAACAGGACGGTGGTGAATCCTGGTATTGGTTCACCCTTTGCCTGGCTTCCTGATGGAAACGCCGGACTCATCCTTACCTTTTTTATAATTTTTTTATTCTACATAACCCGTCATCACGTCTACGGGGGCTGATCCCAGCACTTCTTGCATTCATATCGTTTTCTATGCATTCATAATTGACAGTGGTCTTTGAACATTTCGTGCGTTGTTCTCTGCAGCTGCTAGAGGATTTCGTCTTTTTCATAAATGTCGTAGAGTCGAATAGGTTCTCCTTGCAATCCTGGAGGCAACTGAGCTAAGGCGTTCCAACATGGATTGGGGAACCGTTGGGGAGGAGGCTTTCTGATAGATTGCATCACTAACCACTGCGCTAAAACTAACTGACTATGGAATGTTCTGTTAAAGCCATAATGGCTTGAATCCATGTTAGATCAACTGGTCTAGCGTCCAGAAGCATATAAAGAGAAAAACAAAAAACCCTGAAGTAGTAACCGCACGCGCACACAAATCCTTCGACCTTCGGGAATGGTGGGACTGAAACAACGAAGGCGTCACAAGAGATGCTCGAATCAACATAACAAAAGTGACTTGTATAAGTAAATAAAGGATAACGGATAAAGCTCTCTGTTTTTTTATCAATCCTCGAGGGATGCGCCATGCATTCGACTTCACTAAGTATCGTTTGGAGGTGATTGAATGCATATCTGGTCTATACACTGACTCGCGGTGACCTACCAATGTATCGAACCAGCGCTGCTAACCTCGAAGCGAGGATCGATCCCGTGTGTGTGGTGCAGGGCGCCTCCGGCCTTATCGTACTGGCAAGCTAAGTACTACAAACAACCACATTCAGCATAAAAGAGGAATTCAATAATAGTTTGTGGCAGTATGTCAATTGTTGACAAAGAAATCCGTAGTAAAGTGATGTTTCTTCTTTGAAAAAAACACCGAAATCCGATACGGGGCAAGTCGGAGAGCACATGAAAGAATAGGAAATGATGTTCGACCACTTTACACAAATTTGTCCATAAACTTGCAAAACCCTCTTATTTATTCTTTATTTTAAAGGCGTGAAAGCTTCTGCAGCTGATCCCTTGAGAACAAGCCATAACGCGAACTTCATTCATAGAATCGCAAAGGTGAGTGAATGCATATTTATCCTACTATATACTGTACTATTTCATACTCATACTATACTATTTCATTTTCTTTTTTTTATTTTTTGGCTATCCACCAGTCATGTCATAAAAAAATAAACCTCTCGGCGTTGATCAATCCCTAAATGCGCCATGCATTTGACTTCATTAAGCATCTCTTAATAACTCAAAAGACCGACTTTCTATAAACGTCGGCATAGATAGTTGATATATTTATTTATACGTTTTCGTTCGTTTATTTTCCGACGAAATTCTCCACATACTTATTCACTACCAAAAAAAGTAAAATAAGCTCCAACCTTACACATCAACAAAAGTGTGGTATGCGCCAGGTTAGAGAGCTCTTGAATTGAAAATCTGTTAGACTTTCTATTAGCGATAAAGGTGGAGAATTTGTAGCTATTCCTAGTCAGTTGGATATTAGGATAACAAAGGAGCATCTCAATGATGTTTCTCTCTATCGAGCATCCTCTGAAAAGGAATATAAAAATCAATACCGGAAATTAAGTTAAGAATGGGTCAACACGGCAAAGGCTGCAGGTTTAGAGCCTTCAGTTATTTCTCGACTTAAAAACGAATATACAATTTGCCCTGTCCTTTACTTGCTTATTAAAACACATAAGCTTACTTCGACTGATGATACTACATCAACGAACACATCATCATTTATAATTAGACCTATCATCAGTTGTATAGGCGGGCCAACGGATAGAATAACGTGGTTCCTAAACCTTATCCTGACCCAGTTGGTAAAATTCATTCCAACCCATCTACCTAACACCAAAATATTTCTTGACCACCTACGGTGCGCGCAACCAAACTGCACGCATGTAATGGAGTCATTCGATGTTACTTCACTTTATATCAACGTGTCGAATGACTCCGCAAAGCAAGCCATTCTCGAGTTGCTGGTAGAGCATGATAAGAAAATAAAAATGTACGGCTTGTCGATTGCGCAACTAATGACTCTCTTAAAACAGTGTCTTAGTTGTTCAATCTTCAGGTGGTATGGAAAATATTTCGCACAAATTAGAGGGTTGGCCATGGGACAGCGTTTAGCACCAAGCCTTGCCGTCGCTTTCATGTCTAAGATAGAAGCTCCAGTTCTCGAGCACCGACCCTTACTGTACTGTCGATACATAGACGACTGCTTCATCGTCTGTTCCACACAAGAACAGAAGGATGAGTTCTTCGAATTGTTAAACCGACAGTAGAGTATGTAAAATTTACACGAGAAAAACCAACCGAAAACTGGCTTCCATTCTTAAACATCCAAATAAAGCTCTCAGAAAGTGGCTATATAACGAAATGGTATCGTAAGCCAAGTAGTAAGAACATAATAGTTCACTACCTCTCCTCTCATCCTTCACACATGAAAAAAAGCACTTATCAAAAACATGTACCGTACGGCAAAAAAATGTGTGCACAGGAGAAGAGAAAAGGAAGGAATCGCAAAACCTGACACGAAAAATTGCCATTTCCGATGGCTACGACGTGGAAGCCACTCGGGTTGGACAAAAACGTAGGGTAGTTCCCCAAAATAATGTTTCGGACGTAAGTAAGATCCCTTTTAAGCTACCCTTCATATCAAATGAAATAAGTTACGCCGTTAAGAGAAGCTTAAGAAAAAGTGGTCTTGAAAATTATATAACGATTATTGCTATCCCACCCAATACCCTACGCTGTCATTTAGTTCACAACCGTCTCTGTGATCGTTTGTGCAGCTCAAAAAACTGTATGATCTGTCCTAACGGAAGAGACGGGGATTGCATGAGTTCAGGTATAATATACTTGATCTCATGTAACGCATGCAATGAGGAATATATTGGGGGAAACGGGTAGACCACTTTGTGTCCGCATAATGGGAAAGTTAAAATTCGTCAAAACACTCCTCTAGATATGCATAGGGCACAAAAGCACAGGGGCGATGATTTTGGAGTGACTGCACGGATCCTAGCGCAGGAGTCGAAAACATCAACGCGCAAGACTCTTGAAGCGTTTTGGATAAATTTCAAAAATCCAAAGATGAACTGGGAAGACGAATGCCTCACTATCACATGTGACCTGGCGCCCTATTTCAAAATCATATTTTGACCCCGGGGTGTGTCGTGGTCGCGACCCCACGTGGACAACGCGTGGGCCAGTCCCACTCGTTACATCACGGTGAGTAGCCTTTCAGTTTGACCGTAGCATCCCTAACCCACCACCTATTTAAAACTTTGTTCTTCATTAATACTTTAGTCTTTTCCACCGAATAATTAAAGTATTCTAATATAAAATACGTCCAGGCTCGGAGGAAGGCGAAATCACCGATACGTCTGCCATCGACCAACAACACCAACAACAGCGACAACGACAACGAAGACCTATACCAACCTCGCATCAGTTAAAAAAGATCAGTTTATAAGATCGTATAAATAAATATATTCATTAAGCATCGTTTGCAGGTAATTGAATTCATATCTGGCCTTCACAATGAATCGCGCGGCCTACCGTTGTATCTACCCATATTCCTAACCTCCCAGAGAAGTCTGGTACCAATTTGCCGACCCCGGAGGAATGGAGGGCTTGGTGAGCCATGGGCGAGGGGATCGATCCCATGTGTACTGCAGGGAGCCTTCGACCACTGCTCCACACGCGGCCTTGTCATGTGATGTCTGGCAACAAGTTGCCAACCTGAAAGGATAGAGTGCTTTGTTAACTTAGGATGTGGAATCAAAGTTATCGAGTTTTATCGTTTATATTCATAATTTCATATGAATGGAAGGTAAGTTCCAGCGAATGCCTTGTAACGGCTCACAGCGCAAGAATATGAAAGGCGTTCGCGGGAGTGAATAAGACTGAAGGATTGCTTGTAAAGTACCTCAAACTTGGATGGTTAAACCTTTATACGTGCATACATACTTCTTATACAACAATGCAATGAGATTTGTAATGTATGTACAATAAATTGCAGGTGAGGTGGCTCAGTGAGTTTTTTACCTAATAAAATCCACTAACAATAGTGTATGCACCAATGTAATGGCTCACAGCGCAAGAATATGAAAAGCGTTCGCGGGAGTGAATAAGAGTGGAGAATTGCTTGTAAAGTACCTGTGAGCAATGAAAGTATTTAACCTATGTTAACAACACAACGTAATTACATAAGAATCGATGATGACATAAGTGTATTAGCAATGCAAGAGTTAAGGATTACAGTTAATATCATTACAACCTAAGCAAATGCGTTTGTAAAGAAAGATTAAGCGGGAGGAAAATGATGATGGAATGGCAACGGCGATATCCAACGCGTCGTTAGAAGACAAATGACGGTGCTAGTGAACGTGACTACGTCCAAGCGAGTGGCGTTGGTCGTAGGGTCAAGGCTCGGGTCGCGGAGTCTAGTCCCCAAGCAATGAACGTACTCAATAGCATGCTTGGTGGTGTGACTAATGGCTACAAGATGCTGTGTTTAGCGGCGTGCCCGATGGCTAGAATGGGATGTGGATGTAGGGCACGCACGCGGGCGTTGTGGCAAATGCAGTCTCCATCGACTTATAGAATGTGTTTATTAGGTAGATAGAGAATTCTCTATCTGATAAAGGAATTCTCTATGTGGCTGGCTTATCCAAAAAGTCCATGATGAATTTTTTTAGTCACAAAAGAATGTATAGCTAGAGAAAAGGAAGGTACTGCTACTTCCCTTCAACATAAAATATTATCAAAGAGATTTCTCCGACAAAGAACTCATTCCTTCTTCTAGTTTTATCCTTTTCCACATTTACCCAAAGTATTATGGTTATTGTTATCAACTAATGGAACGTTAATGGATAAACCTATTCAGCAAAGAAAGTTTTTAGAAAAAATTCCACGAGATGCTCTACCTATTCTTTCCAGCAGGCCGTCCAGGCACGCTACACTATTCTATTCCGTTCTTATTTGAAATAGAGTAGATTGTAGTAATAGTAGATTGCGGGGAAATAGCGATCCTTTGAGAACCTCCACAACTACAAAGCAACAAAGAACCCAACCTAGCCGGTGATCGGAGCTAGCCTGATGGAGAAGAGCTCAAGCCGGTGTCCATTGACTTGCGACAACTGTCGGTGTTTTTCGCCAACGAACTCATAATATTTTGCTTTGTGGCGTCGCTAGTGTCGATCTACAGAGTGAGCGATTAAAGAGCAACTCTCTGTTTTAAAATACTTAACTTATACGGGGTCGTTACTAGACATTTATTCGGCAAACGTTTCGACGTCTTCGTCTTCATAAAGGGCAATGGTCCGAGTCGATGGTCCACAGTCGTTCGCCCTTACATGTGGTGTCGTTGTCGCATGAAATCGAATCTTCTTCAGTGAAGCACCGCTGAACGAATGAAATTCACCCAACAATACCTTTTACACAGGACGATTGCTGCTGATGTTGATTATACGTTAGCAATAACTTGTTTTCAATTGACAATCCATCCTGCAGCAGTCGGTGCTAAATAAGCTTGCAAGCAGCGTAGAAATACTATGTTGAACCGCTCTAATTCAAACTCTGCATGGAAGATCAATGTGCCTAGTTTCATTGATATGCTAGCAAAAGGTTGTTATCAAACATTTATCCAGCTAGCGTTTCGACGTCTCTATCTTCCTCAGAGTTGTTGCTTAAAATAGCTTGCGGTGCTGCATTGAAGGACATTCGAGTCAATACGACGACGAAGACGCCACGTCGAAAAGACGAGCGACTGTGGACAATTGGCTGCGATCATCGGCTTTGATGAAGACGAAGACGGCGAAACGTCAGTCGAACAAATGTTTGCAACAGCTTTTGTGTTAGCTTATCAATGAAGTAAGGTATTAGGTTTTTTAGAAATGAATGAGCGTCTTCAACTATATCATTTAAAATGTCATAACTTGCTTCAAACAAAACTTCATTAACCAAAACAAAAACGTCTTGAATCTGCACATTTTTTACCAACGTGAAACAAATTTATTTATTCAATTTGCACAAAATTTTGGAGTTCTGGAAGCGATGAATTCGCTGGAGGCATTTTTTACGTCGTCGTGGTTGGTGAAGCAATTCTCGCGCAGGAAGTTGTCAAGGTCCTTGAAGAAGTGATAGTCGATAGGGAGCGGTCTGAGAATATGAGGGATGAAACAACGTTTCGTACCCTAACTCGTTTAACTTCTGCAAAGCTCGTTCCGCAACGTGAGGCCAGGCGTTGTCGTGAAGAAGGATTGGTCTTGGAATTGAGAAGGATTTCAATTCCAGTGGCGCAGTAGTAGTGCAAGTTGTTCAAGAAATGTTTACTTATAGCGAAAGGGTGACTGGTGATAGCACAAGTAGAAGTAAAAAAACTGGCTGAGAGAAAGATAAGCCAAAGAACTTTTTTGTTGTGGATGATAGCACATGAGTCCTCGGAAGAAGTAACCGGAGGATCGAAGCCCAACTGAGGATGCGAATTTTGTTCATATCTCAACATCCTTGTGGTTGTGTTTCACATAATACGCTGTCGTGAAAAAAGAATAGTCAGTGAACAAAAAGTTAAACAATGTTTAGCTGTAGGCAAAAAAGTTAATTCGAGAAAAAGGAAGGGAAAAACGGCTTACCTTTTACACTGTACGAAGTGGGAGACGGGCGGGTTAACTGTGGTCTACAAGAGTGGTCAGGCAGAAGCTGAAACGATATCCTCTGGCTTCTTTTCTATAGACCTAGTTAAAGCAGCATGCCTACTCTATCAAACCAAAATCTTTAGGTTGAAGCGCTTTGGATCAATTTCAAAAACCCCAAAATGGGCCGCAAAGAGGAGCGCCTTATGATTATGCGTGACCTCGTTCCATACCTCAGGGTAATTTTCTGACTCAAGCCAGGCACGCTGCTCATTCATTTAAGAGTTAACTGCCTGTCTTCAACAATAACAGGACGACTTATAAACAGTGAAACGGTGAATACTTGAAGAAAGCTGTTTATTGCGTGAATGAAATTTATGTACCAACATTCTTCTGGTTGTGTTATGAAAATGTTTGACTGAGTAGAGGGCATGCCAATTTGACCTTAGCAGGGTTCGAAGAGGGCTAAACTACCGAAACATTAGGTATTGCGAATAAATAGCAAAATAACAACCACGTGTTTGCCCATCGAGAGAACAATGAATTATTTATGATTGTAACGATGCTGAGATATTCCCAAAACGTGGGCCAGTGGCCAGATCGGACCACGACCCGAGGCTGGAGCATTACCCATTGCACCACGGAGCCCTTTGCTTTGCCTTTCTGTCAGCTCTATTTATGATTGAATCAGAATTTGAACAATTTACGAAACCACCGATGAAGAAATAAGGGAAAACTGGATGATTTCTTCCTCTTTCAAATTATTGCAATTTTATGGCTTTTCTGCGAATCAAGGATTTAGTTGACTTGGATTGAGCGCTGAACCAGAGACTGATATGTTGTCATCCGTCTTCTTACCCACTTCTCTTTATAGCTGACACAAACACACCACTTCTACATTCCTAAAATGGTGCTGTTATCATTCATAAAAAATAGTAATAAGTATTTTCTGTTAGCTCCGACCGTTGATTGTTACCATAAGTACACGTTAAGATAATTTTTCCCCACTTCATTGCTTGTATTTATAGATTCGTGTGAAGTTGAATCCGGTTAGCTTCAACTTACTAGGGTACTAGTGTAGTCAAGAGCAATATGGTGATGAAAAGAAGATAAAATGCCCAAAACGAAAAAAAATGGAAAGTATATCTTTCCAAGAAAAGCTTACACGTAATCACAACTCTGTCACCATTTTCCTCTAGGATTCGTGGGAAGTCTGGTCTTCGAGTACTGTAGCCAAGCCATCTTGTTGGACATTCGATATTCTATAGAACATAAACACTGACTTCAACAGTAGTATAAACATTAGCTAACGGCTTGCTTTCACAGTTGTAGTGTCCGAATATCTTGACATTTACGGCAACTGGTCTGACCTTTGTTTGTCGAGGTATTTCAGAGCCCATATCGCCAAAATTGTTCGGTGTCAATGTTCAGAAGCCCATGGCCGAAATGGGATAAATATAGAAGCGGAAGTCGAAAGCCAGCAGTTATACTACTTCGCTCTCATAACCCAAACAAGTTAGGCCAGGTGAAACCAGTGGTTGTGGAACGATGGATCTTCTGTCGAGCCTCAAAAAAAGGAATTTCCTTTAAGAAAAGTAATCCATTTCTTAGGAACCACTCACCCTCTGCAGAATAAACATTTCTAAGGGTTCCACTTATGTCTATTTGGAACTAGATCTCTACGTCACAAAGTTTGTATTACAGCAGGAAGAAACAAGAGACTTGGAAAGGTTTCAGAAGCACTGAAATTATAACGATGAATAAAAAAGACCAAATAACATTAACCTTACGGAAAACTTTCCAACTGCACAAATTTTTAGAGGGTGGATAGCACAGTGGTAGTGATGTAGCTCATCACGAGCATGGTGCCGCTTCGATTCCGCTCGGTCCCAAGCAAGCCTCTCATCCCTCCGGGTTCGGCGAATTAGTACCAGACTTGTCCTGGAAAAAATCACTCTCTGCAGTCCAGTTGGGAACGCAACAGCGAGGCTATTCCAGAATTCCAGGGAAAAATTACTCGACCAGCAATCTGAGACATTCAAGATGAAATGAAAATTTTTAGGCAACAACCGAAACCACAGATAGAAGTTGGAAGACTTTCGTTGATGATGAATGCGAGAAAACGAATCGAATGCGAGAACTGCCGGGATCCGCACGGTAGTTGTGAAAGACGGGTCGTTTGAAATAAAAATAAAATCTTATGTATATATATATATATATATCTTTAAATAAACCTTTGTAGGTGTGATACATATATATATATATATATATATATATATATATATATGTATAATTTTTTGACCACTTGAAGCTCTTGCTAGTGCATTTACGAAGATGCAGTTTTAGAACAGTGAAGTTCTGCTGGTAAAACCGCACTGGGCATGGAAGTCGTAGATATCCAGAGCTTCTAGAGGTAAATCGGTTCCCCCCCTTTATACTTTTCTTCATCCAATGTTCTGTCAATTCCGTTAATGGCACCTCAACAACGACAAAATAGCTTGTCAGATTTTTCGAGAAGGGAGCTGTTGGAACGACATATCCATCATCCTTTCCACGAGGAAGAAGGAAGTGGTAGCGGAAGGTGTCGTAGGAGGTATGTTTGTGACCTTCTTCATGGCCTGTCTTAATAAAGTGACTAATGAACATTAGATCGAACTTACTTAGCAGAAAATTTTCTTGGTTATTGAGTTAAGACGTGGTCGCTATGAAAATTCTTACATGGCTGTTTCCGTGTTTCCACCTTCATCGGATTCGAGCCGATTCTCTGTTGCTGTCCGTCCTCGCGATGCGGATCTTCCTTTACAGCTTCTAATTTATCTCCTTCGGAACCCGCTTGACTCTAGATACCGCTCAACGTGCTTCAATTCTTTGGATTCGACTTCATGCCACCAGAAACACCCACTTCGCGAATATAAATGGCTATGGGTAATCAAGTCGAATCAGTATGTCTCTAAAGAAGACGAAAGAGCCGAAATGTTAGCCCAATAAAAGTTTTGGTACCTACCTTGTGCTAGCTGAATAACCTAGAAAGCAATGATCGTTTAAGTCAAGACTAAATAAAAGCTGTCTTTTAGACGTCATTCAATCATTTACTTGAAAAAGTATCAGCACGCAATCGGCTATTAGCTTCACAACATTAGCGGCTTTCGTCAACGCTGTTATTTTTCACACCACAGAATCTTTTTATCGCTTATTCGTAGACATTCACAAGCTTAAGAGCAAATACCCGTATTCAAACCACTCCACATCGATAACGTTGTGTCCCCAGAAGCCGTGAAAGGCCTATTTATAACGATTTCGCGATCTCATTTCTTAAATTTTTTTTAAATTAAATTTAAATTTAAATTTCTTAAATTTAAATTTCCTGAAGTTCTTTCATTTTGGAAAAAACGAGAATCTTATGTAGATGAAACGATCATGCGATGCAATGTAGACCCTTCGAAAAACAAAGCTATCTTTTGGATTAAGCCTTCCCTTTACTATAGAATGTTGTGGCTTTTTCGTCGTAGTACTTTCCACGGAAATGACCCTATGTCATCGAAAAGCAAGTCTTTTGGATTTGTAAATCATAGTCAATGGCACTGTTTGTTATAGCTAACTCGAACGGTCTCTCAAATTGTATTTTTTAGTCCACAGATCGTGAGGTGAAGCACTAAAGGAATTTTCTTAGAGTCATTTTTGGCACAGAAGCCGTCTATGGTGACCTTGTAGACGGACGGTGTGCCCTCCTTTGTGAAACCTCTTCAAGTCCACATGATAGGACACGTGATCTTTTCTTTCTCATAGTTTATTTTTACAGGGTTTTTGCGCAATCATTTCTACCACAAAAATCTGATTTTTTTCTGTTACTTGTTCAGATGGTTCAATGCTCGTGGCTAAATATTATGAAGAGTCAGTGTCGCTTACTGGGCTGTTCTCCTTCAGTAGCGATTAGTTGGCTATATCCTTTCAATAATTTTGAAACCGACCGTCATTTAACCTCGGGAGTAAAATAACCAACATGTGTTTAAATTACACCATCGACTCGGGTCGTCGGATCTGATGAAGAAAAAAGACGTCGAAATGTTGGCCGTATGAGACTAATTTATCAACTTCGTGTAGGCTCACCAATTTAAACTCATGTATCTTCCAACTCCTGAAAACACCCTCAATGAGAGTTCCAGTGCTAGCGAACCTATGAGTAGATACAAATCGTCACCGTAGATAAGCATCCTTAAATGAAGCTGAGATTTCAACGATCTCTCCGTAATCGTCCTTCGAAGCGTTGACTCGATGGCAGCTCCTTGATGGTGAGAGGAATTAGGCCCATTTTTCACTCATTTCGTCAGAAATATGCAAGCGTCGTTTACGAGGTTCGACCGTAAAGGCTAATATACTTACAAGTAACATGCAAATCTGTACTTAAAATTACGTGAAACTAAAACTTTAGATTCTTTATTCACGAACAAGCTGAGGTTTCGGCGGATTTCGCCTTCCTCAGAGCCTGGAAAGGTCAAGTTGACAGCAATCTATTCGGCCAAACACCTCCATTACCAAACAGAGAAAAACGCTAAACCTAGATTTCAATCACATTGAACACAAAATAGCTTCTTTGCACACTCACCGTTTTCTATAAGTCTTCCACTGAGTATGTCGCGTGGAGACCAACCGCACAGAATTCACATAGAAGCGTAATGTGCCCCTCTTACCAGAATAATAGGCTTATATATTGCCCAATATCACGCGTGATAATAAGGCATTACTCAGTGGAAGACTCATAGAAAACGGTGAGTGTGCAAAGAAGCTATTTTGTGTCCAATGTGATTGAAATCTAGGTTTAGCGTTTTCTCTTTTTGGTTATGGAGGTGTTTGGCCGAATAGACTGCTGTCAACTTGACCTTTCCAGGCTCTGAGGAAGGCGAAATCCGCCGAAACGTCAGCTTGTTCGTGAATAAAGAATAAAAATAACACCTGGTGTTTGCCCAACAAGAATACGAAGAATTACTTGATCAATGCCGAAGTTAATAGAAAGTCGGACGTGGGATTTAAAACTTTAGAGGAGACTCCGAAGCCCATTTTATGCATTTTCCAGCTCTTTGATTGCAAAATCTTGTAAATGCTTCGTTTTCTTGTTCAGCAATCGCAAGGTTGTTATACAACATACATTTACTTTCATACAAAACACAAAATACAACAATAGCTGACGCTTCGGCAGTATCGCCTTCCTCAGAGCCTGGATGGGTATATTGATGTGCAATTTACTAGGCCAAGCACTGCGATAACACATACAGAAAGACGAAAATCTATATGGTAATCACATCATCAACAGGTTCTCGAAAAAATCCATTGTTCTTTTTACGTGTCTTCCACTGAGGAAGAGAAGAACAGCTGATTATAGTCGCATATGGTTGATGACTGCACCATTCCACATCAAAAATTGATGCGAAAATACGGGAGCAGATCGCGTGTGACTTCTGGGCATTCCTCCCTGCTATTCATTATAGGGCTCTTGGCATTTATCCAAAAAGCTTCAAGAAGTTTGGGCGTTGGTGTTTGGGCATCCTGTGTGAGGATAGTAGCTTTTGTACCAAAATCGTTTCCGCTATGATTTTGTATCCCATGCGTCTTAAGACAAGGTGAGCCGGACATGTAATGCGTACGCACGACAACCTATAGACAGGGACCGTTAGTGACTGGATTTCTGGGGATGTAAAAAGCATTGCAGGAAGACCACAGACCCGATGGTCAGAGTTCATCACGAAAAAGCCTAGAAGAAAGTTATGATGCTCGACGAATCCCCAGATCGAGCAGAACCCAATGGGCCACTCTTGCACAGAGAAAAATGGAAGATTTACTGGCGCCCGCTCGAGTAACTCGACGATCAGCGGGACTACAGGTGAAACATGTGATGCGCCCTAAATATATACTGTATAACAACCTCGCGATTGCTGAACAAGAAAACGACGCATTTATAACCCAATGCCGAGGCTAACAGAAAGGTCGATCCTGAGAACTGCAAAATCTTATTCAAATCAACGTGCAAGATTTTTTTTTAGCACCACATGGAATCGGATGTGGTCCAGATATCAGGTTTTCCCTCGTTTGACTCATTTCTTCACACTTTTTCGTCCAGAATGCCTCTAAATTTGTGGATACGGCTCGTGTTTGAGGATTTTATGCGTTCTTCGTGAATGTTATTGAGTGCTGGTCGAGCCGATTTTCCCACGAATCTTGTGATAGCCGCGTTAGAGCGTTCCCGTGCTTTCACCACAACCATTCACCAGCGTTTGTGCATTGCATGGAGCAAGTTGATCCTAGAGAAATCTAGTAGCACTTAAATTTACGTATTCTTCTGGTGAGATTATTATAGTGTTTGACTGAGTAGCTCACGTGTCAATTTGGCTTTTTCCGAGCCCTCAGGAAGGCTAAACCGCCGGAACTTTGTTTGAGTTATAAGTAAGTAATTGAATAGTATAGTGTAGTATTGAATAGTTAAGTACTGAATAACTATTATTTTTCATTTTTAACAACCTCGTGTACACTCAAGAAGAAACCATTAACAGAGAAGCATGTTAAAAACAAAATGTTATCAAGGTCCTTTACATTGACGCTGTCACGTACAACATCATTTTTTTCCTCATTTATTAAAACAGCCGCGCAAAGATAAATATTAATATTCCACCGTTTACGTCAACACCGTGGTGAAGTGCGGATTTAGAGAAAAAAAGAGAGAAAATAAAAAAAACTACTGCCTTTAAACATGAAATATCATTTTGTAGTTTTATGGATGTTTCCATAGCTGCCAATCCTCTTCAGATAACCATTGTCTGCGGTGAGTAACGAACGCACTATTTCCCTTTCCCGCTGCGAACGCGTTCACCACCAAACCATTCGGGTCTTTCGTTTGGCCTTTCTCTCAGCCGTGTTATTGAGCTATAGCTGGCTGCTATTAGCATTCACTGGTCAACGGGATTGATCTGTGGAGCACAAATCGGCATTGAAGCCAACTAAGTTAGAGCTGTGGTATAAATCACAATGTCTTCAAATTCTATTTCTTGCCCTACTCGTTTTTAATGGCAGGGTACTATGTGGTTTATACCATAGTTTCGGGTTAACTGGGTTCAATGCCGATTTGTGCTCCCCCAGATCAATACCATTGACGAGTGAATGCTTACACCAGCTATAGGTCAATAACGCGGCTGAGAGAAAAACGAAACTAAAGGACTCGCATGGTGTGATGGTCCGGAAAGGGTAATAGCACTCTCGTTCCCCACCGCAGACACCTGCGGTCCAGAGTTTTGCAAATATCTCAGCGTCATCATGGTTATGTTTCAAATAATACCTTGCCATTAGAAACGAGTAGGCAGCAGATAGAAATTGAGGATATCTTCAGATACTTAGATATATACAGTTCTAAAGATTGGAAAAGAAAACATAGAAGAAAGTTCGACACACCGCAGAAAAGGTATATATGGTTCTTCTAACAAATCACTTGCATTTCAATTCCTGCGGAACCAAAATTTCAAATAAGCGTTAGTACAATAAGAGTTTTTGAAATCTAGGAGTAAGCACGGTTACCTTTGCACTGAAGATGCGTTTCCAGACATAATAGCGTCCTCCCTATACGACGATTTTCTACTTCTATCGCACTGGCACTCAATATAAGAGGGGCGCGGAAAAAAATGAAGTTTCATCCACTCCAAAAATCAGAATTTCACCACTGTACAGTCATAAAGTTAGATATTGAGCTACAGATTCTACGCACCTCTATTTCAATTAATAAAGGTCAGGCACGCCTTGCGTAGATGTAGCGGTGCCGTTAAACTCGGGCACGAAGCTGGTTCGACCCCCGCCTCAGACTAGCCAAGCTAATCATCCCTCCAGGGTCGGAAAATTGGTGCCAGACTTGCTTGGGCCCAACTTCCCCATTCAAGTCGCAAGAACGCGCTAGCACAGCAATCGCAGGACTGAAGAGAGAATCGACTCCACCAGCATTCGACAACATTCATGAAGACGATAACAATCCTTAAGTAGCAGCCGTACTAACGCGTCAAAAGTTCAAAGATCTTTTTTGGGTGATGGGTGCGAGGAAGTGAACAGAACGAAAGAGCTGCTGAATCGCCGGTGTAGATAAGAAGATGACGTAGTTTAGTTCACTATGAGCTCAAATGTGTCTGTATCTGTGTCTGAAGTTGAGAAGTGCTTTCAGTTATGTATGCATTGAAGTCACTTCGTGTCGCCGCTAATGCCTTAATGAACAGTGTTCTTAGCAAAAAACAATACTTTTTAAACATTGTAGAAAAAAAGTACTAGAATGTAAACGACACTTTTCACATTTACGACACAATAGTCACATACGTTCCACCCATAAAGCGTATCGATTCTCTGAGGCGCACAGCAGAAGAGACATCAGTTCATTGTCCTTTCTTCTTACCTTAATCTATTCAATCTTTACTCGCTGGCCTACCTTCGTTCTCACTCTGTCCTTACCAGAATATGTCGAACTATGGACTGTTTTCTTCCGCGCGCAAAAAGAAACGGTGATTTATGTCTTTATCTATGACTTACTCCATACTAACAATCAATACAATTCATGAATCCTTCACTTCTAAAAAATAGTTGAAGTTTTTTTGCAATAAAAAAGCATTTTTGGTATTGATATTGGGCAGTATTTAAACCTGTTATTCTGACGGGAGGGGCACATTCCGCTTCCATCTGAACTCTGTGCGGTTGGTCTCAATGTGACACACTCAGTGGAAGACTCATGGAAACCGGTGAGTGTGAAAAGAAGCTATTCTGTGTTCAATATGATTGAAATCTTGGTTTAGCGTTCTCTCTGTTTGGTTATGAAGGTGTTTGGCTGGGTGGATTGCGGTCAACTTAACCTTTCCAGGGTCTAAGGAAGGCGAAATCCGCCGAAACGTCAGTTTGTTCTTGAATAAAGAATAAAATAACACCTCGCATTTGCTAAACAAGAACATTAAAGGCAAGGCATTTTTTGTTTCCAGAAAGTCTTCTTTGCTAGTGAACCGTGACAAATTCACGCATAAATAAACGTTCCCGTTTCATCACTCCTATTTAATAGCTTATATGAAAGCTAAGAGCATTGGTGCATGTGAAGACAAAACTATGGATAGGTTTGTCACCACGCCAAGACATAAAACTTTTGGAAAGTACTGAGAACGTTCCCACACAACGCAAAGCCACTGGCAAACAGGCTTCTTACACGGAAAGAAGGCATAAAGGATATGCACTCTTAGTGTCTCTTCATGTCTCTATTTGTTTCTCATTCGTACCCCTATTCTTATTCTCATCCCTAATTGATAACTTTCAATCTTAATGTTTATCTCTAAAATCTTATCCGTCTACAGATCTCCTTAAGAGAGATTCCGAATCGGTGAATTATAAAGCTATATGGTTGCTCCCCAGAGGGCCAGAGGAGAAATGGACCAAACTAAACACACCGACTTGCTCGTCGACATAACTAAATTAAAGGATATGGTGCTCGTTTCAGATTCGTCGTTGCCCGTCCACCGAATATGAAAGTTTGTCGGTGGATTTGTTTGAACTATGAGATTCCTATTCTCTATGTCGAGTGACTGAAACGTAGGCGCTTTGTATTCGTCCTTAACGAATCTCCCCAAGTGTTACTGAGCTAAAGAACACCACTTTTTCTCCTCTCCTTCCGTTTTCCATCAGCACAACTCAACTAGCTCGATCCATTGCTACTCATTCGTCGAGAGAGGCGAAGAAAAAAAAAGCCCACAGAAACCAAAGGTCTCGTGGGAAAATAGAAATGTGATGCTTTTCGTGTCCTTCCATTTGATGAGTGACAACGAAAAATGGAGACTTTTCTGTAGTCTCTCCCATTCATTCAATCATTATCTGGATTTATAATTGGTGCAGTTGACACAGCTGAATTCCTTTTCTCGATCGTTCCTTATTATGTCGTCACTATCTTTTTATTTTACATTTTTGCCGGCCCAACATCTCATAGTGAATGAATAGGAGCACTTTTTGCATTCGATTCGTTCCATTGAATCATTTACATCCCATAAAGATCTTCCGATTTGCATGTGGGCTGTATTGCCTCTACAGGACGGTCCTTTCACGTTATTTCCATTTTACTTGAAATCCCAAAATAACAGTGTTGGGCTGTTCCCAGTCCCTCATCACAGGTAGTCCTCATATTTTGAGAGTCAGAGGAATCAAAGTGCTCCCACTGGTAGCAATCTCCCAATTACTTAGAGGTGGGGTATGGGTGGCTTTACTGGTCCAAGTGTGTCAAACCACGACCTTTCACAAACTGAAAAGCGCCAGTACCACTACTATAGCGACACCTGCATTCCCTCATTATTATTGCTGCTATCACTATTATATTATTATTATATTATTACACTATTATATATGTTATAACTACTACGATTATTATTATTATTGCCAGCATTGCTATTACTTTTAGTGTTACTATTATTGCTACTACGACTACTGTCACCATTACCTGCCGCGGTTTTTCTGCTTAGAGATTGTTAAGGTGAGTAAGACACAACTACTTTCACATAGTCTCATTGTAGTCACTTAATCAGCACACCTGTAGAGCAGTATTTAATAATGCACTGTAATACAAACCTGGTCGTGAGTTCGATCCCACGTCCAAAGCAGAGCCAAGCCCTCTATCATTAGGTGACAGGAAATATGTTACTAAAGTTATCTGGAAGATTAAGAGAAAAAAACATTGACTGGATAGCACGGTAGGCAACACAAGTCTTTACAAAGGCCTATCATATAAATCATATGAAGTAGATTACTTCTACAGTGCTTAATGGAGTCGAATTCGTGGATTGCTTGGCAGATCAGTCAGAAACTAATGCGAAGGCCATATCTATTGTTAGTAATGTAGTCAGCTTATCACAACATTGTAGAAAGTCTACGTAGACTTCAATTCGAAGGATTGATATAGTTGTATAGAAGAAATTGTTCTGGACGAGTTCTAAAACATTTCATTCTCCCAAATAAAGTATAATTATATTCATTCCGCTGCCCAGTACTAGAAGAACTCATGAAAAGGATTTTAAAACAAAAAGAGAAAAAAAAGAAAGGAAAGAAAAGATGAATTGAAACGTGAAGAGACAACAAAAACAGTACTTCATTACCATAACTATAGCAACGGACGAAAATTCTCGAACTGAATCCATTTTTCTGTAGTTTTTTTTCAATCGATCCACCGAAATTCGATGACGTATGACGTTGGCATTAATTAGCTAATTATCGTTCTATCACTTGCAACTGATGTTGCAAGTAAATGTTTAGTTACCTTAAGGCTTTAAAACGCTTTAAGCAGCATAGTTATAGACACAGAGAAAGAGCTCTGTGTACGGTAATACTAGCTAGTACGTCAAGCTTATTGACAACTACTCTCGTTGTCTGCGTTTCTCTGTTCTATTAAACTGAAATCAAAACCAGCTTGTGAATATTTTAAGCCGGGAATAGATAAGTCACACTATTCACATTTACAGTCATTCTGACAAAATTACGAGCCTCTTCATGCACACGACGAAAAGGCTCGGATAGGGCAATGGCCAAGAGTCTGGAAAACTCAGGATATCAAACTCATAGATGCTCACGTCAGCTTTCGGCAACCAAAAAACGAATTCTTAAATCTCAAACAATTCTAGAGTGATTTCGACCGTCGACTATACGATACTTAGTTCGACAGCTTCAGGATGGACCGAACGTCATCAGAAGCACGTCAAAAACGTCACGTCTTCTGCAGCCCGGAACGTCGTCTCCGTCATCGTCACCTATCCCACTCTGCGTCTCTGTGTGTGTCGCTATGAATGGGCGTTGCTCGTCTGGAACCCACCTCAGGCACCACGTTGTCTTGTCACAGTTCCCTGGCACTCTCGTTCTGCCCGATAAACTCGACACCGTTGTGCTCAGTTGGTGAGGGCCGAGTGGAGGCAAGCGCTGGCCTCCAACTACCAAACCGAACGATTTTCTACGGAGGTGGTCCATTTCTCGTTCGTCAATGTCCCTTTGTGACAAATCTCGTGTTTTTTCCTTCTTTGCTAGTAGATCTTTGAAGCTGTTCCGAACAGAATGGCCTGGGCTAAAAATAGCCATCTGTTTTAACTACTTTTAAGATTTTCATCGGAATTAAATTGATGACGTCTAGTTGAATCGTCAGTAATCCTGGATTCCGATGGGTTCTTGTTCAAATTTAGTTTCGAACTCTCCAGTCAATTCCTCTTGGCAAGGAGAAGAGTATGATTCCCATTTTTCGCCTTCATTATTTTATGGTCAGATTTTTTTTTTGTATAAGCATGTGGTTCTTTGAATGTATCCAGTTCGTTATCGTTTTCTCTTACTGTAAAGAGGGATCCGTTGAACTGAAGTGATAAATGAACTGAAGGAGGTCTTCTGTTGATGTGTGTTCTCATTGTGTCAGTTGTCCTTCGTTATTTTGATACAGATTGGTTCTTAGGTGCAAGTAAAAAGTACTTAAGCGCTGCCTTATAGAAGTGGCCTAATAAATATCATTTAAAGTCCCACTATGTCTGAGTGGTTAAATGATCATATGTGGATCATGGAATCTGAGAAACCCGATGAAGGGTTGTTCAATGACCAGCTATTTTTTGTGGGATTTTTATAAATCACTGATAAAATAGGAACAATTTTTTTTAGGATTTTTTGACGAAAAGAGAATAGATTTTCACTTTTTAACCACGAAAAACAAGCTGGCTTGTATGTGAAGAGCTTTCCGTTTGTCAGCTAGAACCACTATGCTCCAAACACTGGCACTGATCAAATAGCGCCGATTGGATAGCACGTGTTCTGACAACCGATTCATCTAGCAGGTACTTTTTCCTTCAGCTCCTCAGTGACTTACTGCTTAACCGATGTGTGCTAAACATCGAATCATGCAGGGTATTCGGATATAGTTCGCCATGCTAATCGATACCCATGAAATAGATGGGGATGAAGTGCTGACCAGCGATTGCCTCGTATCCCATGTTTAAGGGCTCGGCGTTTAATACTATTTGCATAACCAAGGGAATTTCGACTGATCTTCACGAATTTAACTCGAGAAGCATCTTAATTGGTTAATGAACTTATCCGCGCTCGTCTTTTTGTCCATTATTTTTTCTTCCTTGTTAGCAGTTTAAAAGAGAACCAAAAGCCGGTTCAGATTAAGCTGCATTTCCTCCGTAGTTCTCGCGTAGTCCATTCTAAAAGTGATATTCATAAAAATTATAGAAAAGCATTAACGCTGTGCAAGTTTTTTTTCTGAAAGTCGACGGTTTCTTGCCCATTTACCTTTCTTTCATAGAGGCAATCTTTCAGTCCCCGATAGCTCTTGTTTTTTTTCCTAGGGAATTTGGTAATTGCCTAACGATTCAACCTAATAACAGTCATTTTTATCTGTTATTTGCTATTTCATACTATCTCTTCCACCTTATCATCCATTATCACGAAACAGACAACGGTTTATCGCCTCATCGTACCTGGGATGTGTTGCTGGGTGTCGGTCGGGCTGCGATGCATAGCACCGAATTCATTTCATTAGCAGGGTCTCCCATGGTGAGATGGAGTCCGGCGTTTCCATCCGGAAGCCCTGATAAGAGTGAACCAATACCTGGATCCACCGCTGTCCTGATGTTAAACTAGTCGCGTGGTGGAAAATTTCCCTGTCATCCATGACGACCTGAGGTGGCTTCGTCTAGGCTGACCTCGGGACTCTAGGGAACCATAGGTGCTAAACTAGAAAATCTCCAAAGAATGGAAGTTGTGCTAGGGCCTGTACAACCAGTGAAGACGGGCCATCCAAATAAGTAAGTGAGCATCACGGAATAAAATTCATTTTTTATTCGTTTTTTTGTGGTCCATTGGTTGGGTTATGTTATCATTGAATCCACTGTTTGAATCCAGCTTAGCACTATATGTGATGACTATAACGTTTTCCCTTTCTACTTTCCGTCGACTACGGAAACCAGTTATTTTTCACTCCCTGCACTCGTCTTTTTACTTATTTTTGTGTACACTTCAGTTGTGGGCTCTATGATGACGTTGAGAGATTGATGATATGTTTCAATCTCGCTGTTGTTGTAGATGTTATTCTCTTTGTTGTCGTTATTATTATTATTATTATTATTATTATTATTATTACTATTATTACTATTATTATATTACTATTATTATTATTGTTATTATTATTACTATTATTATTGATACTATTATTATTAATATTATTATTATTATTATTATTATTATTACTATTATTATTATTATTACTATTATTAACGGCGCGTGTGGCGCAGTGGTTGGAGGCGCCACTGCGACACGCACGTGGAATCGAACCCCGCGCCCATGGCCCACCAAGCCTTCCATCCCTCCGGGTTCGGGAAATTGGTACCAGACTTGTCTGGGAGGATAGCAGCACTGGCTCGATACATCGGTAGGCCACCGCGAGTCATTGTAAAGGCCAGATATGCATTCATTCACCTCCAACGATACTTAATGAAGTCGAATGCATGGCACGTCTCTCAGGGATTGATCAGTGCCGAGAGCTTTATCTTTTATCCTTATTATTATTATTACTGTTAGTATTATTATCATTATTATTATTATTATTATTATTATTAATATTATTATTATTATTATTATTAATTATTATTATTATTATTATTATTATTATTATTATTATTATTATTATTATTATTATTATTATTATTATTATTATTATTATTACTATCATTGTTGTCATAGTTGCATTGTCGTTTTGAACTTTTTGTAAAACAAGGGGATTTCCGACATTTTCTCCTCTGTACTTATTTTATCCTGTTATCCTTTGTTTCGAATTACTCCTCAATCTAGCCCTCATAATTGAGCTAGGCCTTAGTGCCCGCTTCGGGCGCCGTGCGGGCAGGGTAGGACTCGGTCTCCATCCTTTCGGATCGGGGTAACTGCTATGAGTTCAGGTTTTGTAAATCAGTTAAACACTGAGTATAGAGAGTGTAGTTCCAGTTTCATCGACCACCAGAAAACCAAGGCGGGTTAAACGCGTAACGTATTTTATTTATATCTTAGAACCTAAAGTAACGCAGTTAAAAAGTTTTGGACGCCAATGCACCATATTCTACTAAAAAATCCATAAAATCTCCTAAATAGGTGTGTGCAATTTCCTTGTCCTTATCGTCTTTTTTCATAACGTGTTCATGTTTTAAACTCTAACGAACAGTTGTGTGACTGAGTATCTTCACAGGAAATGAATTCGTCTTCCATCCAGCCTTTTTCTCCCTTGTGACTTCTCTGCGTTACACTATTCTGAATTGATGGGAAGGCATCATGCATCTGGACAGTTGCCAGCATTCACAATATTGTCAAACACTTCATGAATGTGTTCTCTTCGACCAAGTGCCCAGTTCTGTCAAGCAGTTTTGCACCTCTCGCAACAACACATATTACAACTGTTCTGTTCATTTTACAATTTTTATGAAAAACAACCCGATATGGCGCAAAAAAAAGCCAGTCACATTCTTTTCGAACGAATCGTGGTGTTTTAAATTTGTTGGGTTCTTTTTTCTTGTTTAGCTTAAATAACCCCTTTTTCACGCCCACGCAGGACCGCTACGTCACTCTACTTCTTGTGCTGCCGGGAGTTGTTTTAATTAAAACCGTCTTTTAGAAGCCTTTTTTAAAAACTCTGTAAATAAAGTTTCTAAATATCTGAGCTTTGGAGAGCTTTTCTACCATATGTAAGAATTATTGGCCACCACGTTTTGTCAATTATGCATATCACCGCTGCTTCTCATTTAGCCACTAATATCTCTATTATTTTCACTCATTTCTGCCACCGTATCTGAATTCTGCGCAGGACCTGCAAATCACTTTAAGATCCAGGTTATTAAGAGAAAAATACGTCCCTTATCGTTCTTGTGTTGGTTTTCTGTACTTTGAAATAACTTGCAATTTTTGAGTAACCGAATGGTAGCATGTTTGATGCGACGCAATTTTATCAAGAAAGCTTAGATAAATTCTCACTCGGGATATAATGGCGGTAATCACGAACTTACTTATTTACTCTTACTTAATACTTGATAGTTGAATGGCCCGTCCTCACTGGTTGTGCGGGCCGTACCATAATCTCCATTTTTCTGAGATTTGCTAGTTAAGCCATTGTTGTTTCCAGGAATCCCGAGATCAGCCTGGCCAAAGTCTGCCCCGGGTCTTCACCACCACAGGCAATCGCAGCCCTTATGGATCACAGGGAGATTTGCCACCATGAGACTTTTGATACCAGGACGGTGGTGGATCCTGGTACTGGTTTACTCTTAGCTAGGCATCTTGATGGAAACACCGGATTCCTTCTCGGCTTAGGAGACTCTACTAGTGGATGAACCTCCCGCTATGCATTGCAGCCCGACACCCAGGAACACCTCCCAGCCACGATGAGGCTGTAAACCGTTGGGAGGTACTTGTTTATTCACTGTTTAAAAAGTCGTACATAAGGATTGTGCACAGTAAAGCAGTAAACGATTTTAGTTTAGGAAAGACCAATCAAAGCAATAAATGGCAACTGGTGTAGTTGTGCTTTTTTTTAACATCGACAATACTAAATCCGTTATTCACATCATACGGGCACATGTAGCGCAGCTGTTAGAGGCGCCCTGCAATGCACAAATGGTCTTTGGTTCGATTACACGCGCTGAAAAAACTGGGCCATTAATCCCTCAGGGTTCGCCAAATCGGTGCCAGACTTTTTTGTCTCGAAGATAAAAACACTAAGTAAGTACATAGGGGGAGCCCCTTCAAGTCACTGTATGCCGCAAATATACATTAAATCATTTCAATGGTGATGATACTACGAATGCAACAGATGGATCACGACGCATTCCTAAGGGAATTGTAACGCCAGACGTTTTGTCGTTTATTCATCATATTTTTTTAAAACGTTTACTAATGCACCTTTAATGGGTTAATGTATCATCGCAGCAAAGGAAGGTCTTCTTAGGTGATGATGGGCGGCAGTGAGCATCAGGAAGAGTTCTCTCTGCAACACAACTACATTCTGCTAAAGTTGGAACTCAGTCCAATATTTTCATTCCATAGCCCAGCATAAAGTGAATCATTGCCAAAAATCGCCACGATTCCAAGAAAACCTCACAAAACAGCAAACTGTCTTGCTTTCCACGAGAGACGTAGTGTTGCTCATGATGGCAAGTTCGTAACGGGAATTAACGGACTTCTATTACTCTAAATAATAACGGCTCTTAGCAGCGAGTAACATACCAGTCAAGAAGATAATCCCCTTGCAGCGTCCAGGTACCTAGTAGTTCCGCTGGTCCCAGGGACAAAGTGTTTTCGAATAGGAAGCTAGACGATATTCGGTATAGAGGGGGTCTTAAATGTTCTCCAAATGCTTTTCTAATAAGTTCTTTTTCTTTTGTCGAAAGGGATCCATAAAGTGACAATGTTTATGGGACTAATTTAACAGTTTTTCGCGCATTCGAAAGATCGAGAAAAAGAAACGACTGCATTGAAAGATGATGGTGACCGTGATACGTTTGAACGAACACCGCCGAGTGTTTTTACTATGAGGCGCGTCAAATTTGGCGTGTAGAAAAGTGGCGCTGTACGTTTCGTTCATTCGAATTCGATGCTAGGAGTTACTGAACCCGATTTACCAGTTTTGATGTTGTTTTATTCCTTTACCGAAACAGCTTAATTTCATTGGCAATCTACATTTTCTCATTGGACGAGTACATTTACGGATTACGAACTTTGAAAATAGTCAAAAAATTGCTCAATAGAGCCCATTTATCGGTCTTGCTTCGAGAATGTCATATGTTTTGAACTAAAAAAATATTAGTTGTGTTTCGAACCCGCGATAACCCTTTCCGAAGGTCACATGTTATCCAACCGAGGCGTTGGTTTGCCTTCCTCTCAGCCCTTTTTTTGTTACATTTCACATCATGTTATGTCGTGCAAAAAGTTATAGACAATAAATAAAATTTAAAAAACATAGTGATTTCAACTGCTGCTTCAGATTAACTGGGTCCAATGCCGATTTGTGCTCTCCAGACCATTCCTATTGACGGGTGTTGCTCGTGACACCGTTAGGGTAAACGAAAGAAAAACTAGCTGAAAGGAAGGCAAAGCAAAGCGTCGATTAGTGCAATGGATAACACGTGAGCCCCCAAGGGTAATCTGGGGTTAAAAGCCCAGCTGAGGTTCCAAGTTTTGCTCATAGCTCAACATCATTGTGATTGCATTACATTTTCACATCATGTCCTTATATGAAAAAAATTATTATAGGCAGCAAGTAAAAGTTAACCGTTTTAAAAAGTATTTACCTACTTACATTCTTAAACGGTTGGTTTTAACGAATCACATTAAAATTTTCATTCACTTGAGCGAATTAGGTGAGATTTCCCCTAATCCCTCCCCCTGGAGTCTGGAAGTTGTATTAGGGTCTGGTCCTTACAAAAACTAAAAGTTAATGATTCCGTTGTTTACACCTAGCTGAGATTTCGGATAGGAATACCTCACTCTTCAGCATGAGGGATCGAACTGGGTGTGGAACCCCTAACTGAACATCGCCTAGCCATGGAAGGACGAAAAGCGATTAGGGGAAATAGAAATGTCGTCGTTAAATTGTCTTAGCCTTCATGTCAAACGAGGAATGAGTACTAGCAAAGAGCACACAGTCGATATGTGGTTTTATTAGCTTTGTATAGCTTATCTGTAACACCATGTGATAATATGATTCGTTTGCAAATTGTTATGAATAATTTATTGTTCTTTGGTATGGAACTGAGCTCAACCATCTCACGATCTCATGTTAGCAGATAAGTGTTCTTTAGTTTGCGATATACAGTAGCAATGTTCATTTCTCCAGTAAACTGGCTAGAACTGAGAAGAGGGTCGATATTTCCTTCCAGAACTTCAGCTTACGAAATCTGCTACCATAACTGGGGACGAAATCGATATTTCATATTGGAAACCCGCTTAGAAAATTTTCCTGCCATGCATTCTTTTCGTTTTGAAAAATCCAGGTCGCAAAGCGTTTAGCCACAAATGGCAATTACCTGTGTTCACCACCGGAGATCACTCGAGCACAGTTACCTTAAAGCCGTCAGGAAATATAACCCCAACTGACAAAATCCCAGTAAGGTGGAAATCGTGTTGGGACCCGAGTTTTCTGTTTTATTGAAAATGGGGGCTATACGGTTCCAGAAAATAGTGCTATGGAACCTAGTTATGTGGTTCATTTAAGTTAACATCACGAAGAGTAAGAGAAGTGAAAAATCCAAAAAATTATGTAAAGGTGGAGCTTTACGGAACAAAAAAACGGTGCCTTGCACACTATCAAGTTTTTTTCTAGTGTGTTTTGGTCCCACAACCTCTGTGAACCGTAAACCATCTCCTGAAAAAATTTCCTTTAACTTCTTTTATGGAGTAGAACAACTCACTGAGATTCTAAATCTTTTTCTTGAAGAAAGACTTGCAATTTTTGTTATTTTCGCTGACTGCATAGACATTCCGTATTGATTTATTGATCGTGCGTGATCACTCCCGTACCAACTAGGCGATATTTTTTGTTTTACTTTCCTGAGAAAAAAGAAGTGGTGGTGAACAAATGGACGAGTTGACTGGTGTTCATCGAAGTTTTTTTTGCTTGCTCCATAATGGCTTCCGCCCTATATCATCTTTCCCACTCATTTCACATTGATTAATTGATCATTTGTGAAAACTTCTCATTTTATTGATCGTTTTTGACAATATTTTGATCTCTTGGCGCCTTCTGAAGTGTTTGAACTCAAACGACATTCATAATGGCGCTATCATTGGCCTTTTTCGCAGCACTGATATGATCACTGTTTGGTAGAATGAATCATAGCTTTTTTTAAATTTTTGACTTAAACACACATAAAACTGTAGAATTCCAGTGAACTCTGGCGTAGTTCTTTATGACACGGTTGGAAATAGTGCTTTATTAATGAATTTTATTTTAATCACACCTTTTTTTGCTATGACGTCATCTTAAAAATAGAATAGGATTTGTGGATGATCGTTGCTGGAAAGTGGTTACAAAAAATCGCTTTGAATGTGGACGAGTTTCAGATACGATGGTTTTTGAACTGTCACAGCTTTTCCAGTGATTCCCAGAAGAATTGTCTACCTTACATTTTCACTGGAGCGCCGTAGAGTGTGTCAGATCACTTTCCAGATATTCTTTATTATCTTTATACCTTTCACAGTAGTATGACTGACTACTTGGTAGTCGTGGATTTAAACTACCGTCTTCTACTTTGCATTTCCACTACTGCTACTTGAAAACACGGCTGGACCTATAGTCAATTTCGAAGTCCTTTCGTTTCTCAGTAATCATCGTCCGTGATTGTGGTCTATTTCGAAGATAGTCACTTCTCCGAGGACTAGCTTTCCAAGGCTTCTAAATGATCTCCAGCTGGTGGTTCCAGTTGGTTGACGTCGCCGACAAACACCTCCCTGCTACCTTTTAAGTGGTTTCCTTATGGGATGCTTACATCCTCTTACGGCCCATTCTTTTGTTCCTCTTGTCTACTTGTCGTCAAGTCTTACCGCTATGCGAATATCCGCTAAGCATTTCGCTTTCGATATGTGCCCTCCTGGATCTCACAGTCGAGAAATTTTTCGAAAATTTGACAATCAGGTTTTGGAGGATGTCGTTGAATTGCTATGCGGGCGATTCACAAAAATTCACCATGGTGCTAAAGTTTTAACCTATACCTCACGGCTACATTTAAGATTCCCACGAAGAAAATTGGCTTTAAAAAGTGGTTACGAATTCTTTAGTTTATCAGTAGATCGTTGGATTTCGAGGAAGACTCGAGTGCGACTTCTGTTGACGTTCTTCTTTAACACAGGTCCTCTTTATTGTCATTTTTCATGTTGATTGGACTCCTGTGTACACATATGATGTTGTGTTTGATGACAAATAACAACAAATTTCTATTTCTTTCCCTCCACACCATGGTTTTTTTGAGAAATGGGTTCAGTTTTTTTTCTATTATCTCTTCAGAAGCCTACGTTCTTCTCTACTCCGTTAGTGTCTGAGCATCGTCTTCTTTCCACTAGTACTCCTACTCCTCAGGAAGCCACGATTTTGACAGGAGAATAATATTTGATAGAAATTTGTAGTCAGTTCATGTACTGTTTTCTCCCAGTCGAGCAACCTCCACTGTGCTTAACAACTTGTCGGATCTTGGGGATCATAAAGGGACAACCAAAGAGTCGTGATACAGTTGGGTTAGCAGTGTAAGATAATTTTTATTCGGGATGAGTCCACTCTTTGGTTGATTGACACTGATTTGATGAAATTCCCTTCAACGCTGTCGAACATTTCTTGTAAGCACCTAAAGTTTGGGTAAAGGCCTGGTCATGTTCCCCCATTGGCGTCCTATGACTCTAGCCAATGAATGTGAACTTTGCGACTGAATTATTGCGGAAATCGCGTTTGCTCAATTGCTTAGGCTTTGTCTAGTACGTTTGAAGTGCGCCACAGCATAATGTTCATGAACTCTATGAAACACAGTCAATCAGCAGATCGATTTGTAATTGCGGAGAACTCTTCCCTCACACTTGTTGTTCAGGACGACCGTAGAAGAAGTTCATCATCGTCATCGTTTCTTTCGGAATCCGTTCTCATGGTATCGTTTTTGGCCTTCACCTTGAAGAAATTCGGTCATGACGTTATGTGTTCCTGCTGCCCCACCTCCGTCCATGCTCTTGATCGCGAAGAGACTTTTAGAGGAAACAATCTAGTGTCGGTTGTTCAAGCTGAGATTTTAGGGTTGATGCCGTCATTTCATAACGGGATCTTCTCTATAATGGAGGGTTTTTGTTTAATTGGCCTATTTAGTGCTTTTAGTTCTTCATTGCCTATAGAGGTAGCATATAAAACCTCAAATGTTAGGAGAAGTACTCTGGTTTTATAGGTTTAAAGCAAGAAGTAAACTTGATCACATGTTCAATCCGAATGTCGTCGTAAACATTCCAAGATTTGATAGCCTGTCATCGGTTGATAGACCACACTGGGTATGGACTGATTAGTGTGCATGGTACTGAAGATGTACTGGTGCTTAAGCTCACCCAAGGCGACCTCATTTTTGTCTTTATAAGGTCCCTACCTTATAAAGACAAAAATGAGATCGAGATAGATCGGAGTTGGATTTCTCACCCTATTATAACGTATCTACGGACATGGAGATGATTCTTGAAATTGGTCCATTCATGGCTGGGAAATGAACTTCAGTTTGAAGCAGTCCGAAATCTAAGGAAATCCTCTTCTATCGATGAAGCTACGGCAAACCTATGAGGTTTTAACTATTGAGATAGTTAATGTGTGTACGCAATCTTAGCAAAACACTACCGTATCCAATCCTATAAATAATAATTTCCTGGTGTTCTTCCAGAAGTGCAGAGAATGACACATACTTGTTAGTCAGGCAGTCAATTATTCAATCTTTTTCATCTATTTGTATATCGAAATTGTTATTTGTGGACTAAAAGCTATTAAAAAAATCATCACAGGTGTTAGCTGTAATCTTTTTAACCATTGAATAACTCGTTCGGGCAGCAGTAAACTCTCCATTCATCCTTTTCACATGTAAGAACTGCCGAACGCTTGATCTCCAGAGGGCGAAAGTACTATATTTTCTACGAAGCTCTATATGATTTACTTCTTTTTCATCCAGATGGTACCATTGAGTAACCAATCAGGAAAATGCCACTGGAGACAGATGTAGTTGCGGCTGGTTTCATCGGTTCTTCCAGCGCAGATGTGGGTCTCATTTCATAGAGAGAACGAAACAAAGCGTTTCTTATGCACTTGGAAGTTCCGTGAATATCAGCTTTTGAATAGATTTGCTTCCAAGATGTTAAATGTTCCCACAAAAAAAGGCGCACTCAAGAATATATGCATGAGTACATCTACGTGTATACCTACGAAAGATTTAGGTTATTCACACGCAGTAGGGACAAGAACTTCATCTACTGACAGCTGACCTCTTCTACCAGTCAGAGATTTGTCGTTTTCATTGAATCGAAATGGAATCGTATTCGTGTCAAATCACTGGCGCGAAGTGATGGCTTCAAAGTCAATGACTGAACAGAGTACGATCTTTATCTGTGGAAGATGTTATCATAGAGTCTTAAAAAATGTTTCGGACTACCGTTCAATCATTTCTAACCGCATTTTTAACAAAAATGACTAAAAATTTCAATGTAACCAGTATTCGTTCAGTCGGCTCGTCATAGTCATTCAAATGTGCTCACCGCCTTTCCGATTGTAATGAATCGCCTAAACAACAAAAAAAAGCGTCAACACTAAAACCGTTAGTAGTAAACATTCATAGATTTCTGTTATGTATTTAATATTTACTTAACTTGCCCTAATATGTATGAATCTTCCAACAAGTTGCAGTGCTATTATTACAATAATTTCTTGTTGTTGTAGTCGCACACCTTCGATCTACGAAATGATTACCTATAACTTCTATTTGAATGCTTGTTACTAGTTAGTGTTAAAATTAATACATTCTGCTATTTTATGGAAAATATCTCACTATTAGGGGGGCGGGTAGCACAGCGGTAGTGATGTAGGTCATCACGAGCATGGTGCTACTTCGATTCCGCTCTGGGCCAACCAAGCCTCTCATCCTTCCGCGGTCGGGCAATTGGTACCCGGAATTCTATGAAAAAAACCACTCTCTGCTATCCAACTGGGAACGCTCCAGCCCGGCTATCTCAGGACTCCAAGGAGATCGACTGGACATACGACATTCAAGATGAGATGAAATTCCTCAAGCACTAGCCGAAGCCTCAGGTAAAAGTTGGAAGATCTTCGTGGATGATAGATGCGAGGAAACGAATCGAATGTGAGATGCTGGGATTCGCACCGTAGGCGTGAAGACGGGTCATGTAAAATAAAACAAAAGTCTTTTTTATTACTACTTTAATGACTCAGGGAAGGCAAAAAAAGCCTAGGCATACAGATATACGATTGCTTTTCTGTTAATAGTTAGTGATGCCGGTACTAATCAATAATCACATCATCTATCGATTGTTAGAACAGTAGAAAAAGTATTTTTTCGCTTTATTGATGTTTTTCGCAGGTTCATCACATATCGATTCGTTCGTGAGAATTCCATGAAAGATTTCAAAAACTTCTCATAAAATAAGGAACAATAGCGAGAGATGTCCTGCAAGTTATGCCGTTTACTAGTCGACGGGCCGGTATCCTTAATGATCAACATTAGAAAATAACTTATTTACCTCTCACGGAGGACCTTTAATGAGATGATACGTGCTTTTTTAGGTCGCTGGATGACAATTTTGTTGCTAATAGGCTCTTTGTTAATCATTAATGAATCAAAAATGTCTATCATCCCATATGAACAGCACCTTCTTTTCTGGATTGCTGGCGATTCACTGAAGATTTATTGGCGCTTGCTCGAGTCACTCGACCGTCAATGCGACGACAGGTGATACAGGTCAACAGCATGCCGATCCCTGAAGAAAACGTAAACAACTGAAAAACGAAAAAAAGCTCTGAAGAAGGCAAAATATCGTAGTCAGCTAGTGACTGAAAACCAAAAATATGTATGCAACCTTGTCTCACCTAGTCAAGGTCAACTCCTAAGGTCGTCGTTCATCTTCACGGATCGGATTAATCACAAACTGATTTTTTGCAGTTCTATTTTTTTTGTGTCTTTCTTTCCTTTTTCTTTCCCTTTCTCTTTGTTTTCCTCGCCCACATACACAGTATTCTCTTAATTTCTCATCTTTGAGAAATTATTCTTCTTTTTCAAGCTTCAGTTATTTTTCCCTAGAAATTCTTATAACAGTTTGAAAATTGGCTTTTGATTGAATATGACTGGTCATTTTTTTTCCAACTATCATACCTTAAACTGTATGATTGAAATAAGAGAAAATCGATGACACGCGGAACTCGGAAATATCGTCATTTCTTCTCGTTCTGTGGCTGTGTTCATTCATCGTCATCGTCCGACGTATTTTTCCCAAATGTCGTTAATCTGGTGGTTTTCGATTACACAATGAACGTTAGTCGGAGCATATGATTACTTCGAGGACATCAAAACAAAGTGTCTGAAAATGTCTGAAGAAGCGATAGTATTCTATAGGTAGTATCTATGCTTCGAGAAGTTCTAAATGCCATATGTACCTTGTACCGAGTCCCGAGGCTACGTATGGCATTTATTTAAAAAAAAGGACCAATAGTATTTCGCATAATACTCCTTCATCGTATTATCTTCTTACAATGCTTAACTCTTTATTTGTCTCCTATTAACTTTTTTTTCACGGCAGCGTATTATGTGAAATAAGCAGACTCCAGGCCAGGTTTCGAACCCGCGTTTACCCTTTCCAGGGGCTCACATGTTATCCACTGCACCACTGAGGCCCTTGCTTTGCCTTTCTGTCGGCCAGTTTTTTTTTACCCAACGATGCCGTCAGAAGTAACCGTGAATATCATCGTCTATGTCTACAATATCTTCTAGCAGTTATTTCTCGTATCATTTAGCGCAGTTTAGTTTTAAGCTATAGACATAGAAATTAGGTCAAGTATAGATTTTCGATGTCAAGTCCACCTAGAATTCTTGGGATAACGTTCGAATCTTTCTTCCACGTGAAAAAAAAGCTCATCTTTCTCCGGCCTTCATGATTGAGATGAACGTGAACCAAAAACAAAAATAAAAAACGATAGTATGTGATAAGGCCTTTGTTGATGTTTTTTTCTGATTGCTTTCTCGTTCTCATAATCGTCTTATAAATTTTCCCAATAGTGTTAGACGGTGTACTGATAGAGTCCAGTTATTCGGTGGACTTCAGCAGAACTTTTATTGTTATCAATATGGGTCAGTATCTTGAAAGGACAACGAAGGGGTGAGATTTGAAATGTTTGGCGTCGATCTATCCCTTAAGGACGTCCCATTCATTCGACTCCATTCGTAGAGGTGGTTAGATTTATATTTGATTTACACAATGATTTCCATTATTCCGTTGATATATAAAATTAGTTTTTTTTTATTCTCTCAGGTAAATCTGTTACCAATTCTTCTATGCCGAAGAGATGACAGGTCCAGTTAGTCCAGGACTACGGATCGAGCCAATGATTAGGTGTTTGTTGTAGGACTAATGTCAAGCAATTTTACCAGTAGTTCCCCACTACTAGGAAGTGAATTATGTGTTTGCTATTCGAAAGAGTTCGTCAATCGTTTCCAGTTGTGATTGAGCAGCTGTTCGGTCTATTGACGTCGCTTAATAGTGCCGTAGTAGTGAGACCGAACCAGTCAGTCTAAAGATTTCCAAGAACAGTTTGTTGGCTCATCAACGCTTCAACTAAACTAAATCAATTTTTCCATTTCTGCTTTCATTTTCTACTCTTTCCAAAAGATGTTCTTGTTCATTTTTCCTTTTTCCCCTCTGTTTCCTCCGAGACCACATTCAGCCTTTTCGTCTAACAGTCGGTTTTTTTCCATCGTTGTTTTCTTATTCTTTCTCTGGAATTTTACTCGTTGTTTTTTCATGTAGACGGGATTACTTTGAATACGAAAATTATTACCTTTAAACGTAGAAAACCCTCAACTCATATTAGTACTTTGAGCTTTTGGTAACCTAAGTCTGAATAGAGATCTCAGTATCGTGCTGCCATAGGTTAGGGTTTATTGCAGGATAACTTAGTTCTTATTTAATCGTTTCAGAATTTATTGATAGGCACAGGAAATAATAGAAATGAGAAAAAATGCGACAGAAGTGAACTTCCTTTGTATAAAAAAAGCCACACAAACTATGTACAATTTGCAGATCGCCCAAGTCTTACGGTAGCATAAATTCGTAGAAGCACCACTAAGGACCTCTATCGATTTTGTCACGTAGCAAAAATAGCCTATATCTTAATATTATCGATCTTAAATGCTCTTTAAAAATGGCAATGGTCATTATTGGCCGTTGAATTGGCAGCGGTCATAAATATCATCGACTAAGTTTTTTTCCAACATAGGAGCTTCCACGATTATAATGAATGGAGTTCTTTGTTGAACTCTTATAATTTTTAGATTTTGCTGACAAAGATGTCACCTTTGTGAAGAAGAAGACCGTGTACTGTTCGCCCAGTGAAGATCTCAAACCGCCCAAATTTGGAACAACGTAGTTTTCTTCCCGGTTTTTCCTTACTTACATTCGTAATTGGAATTCATTGCTCCTCGTTAAAGAACTAGTACTTGATTAAAGTTAAAAATTCTCCAAGAATACTAACAGTGAGATTCAAAGCACCCGATCGACTCGCCGATTTACTAAGAGATTTAGCGATAACTGCTCGCAAAAATATGTAACAAATGGATTCGGTGGAACAACAACTGTGTTGGCCGATCGACCTCGTAACAGAACATCGTGGTGACCACAACGGTCATTGTTATCCTTCACGGCGAAAGCTAGGAATAACGCTATTCTTGTTGACCGGATGGTAAGAATCATTAGGTAAATATATCACGCGACAAGTACAAACAAACCAGTTAGTGGTCAACAAATTTACACTGTTGACCGATTATGGCTATTAATAGTAATGTTACCTAAACACTCGCTGCTCGTGAATTCGTATGTTACTAGCGATACTTTTTTCTACTTGAACGAATTAAGTTCATTCATGGAAACGAGCATTTACAAATTTTCTCACTAATGGTTTAATAAATAAGGTGTAAAACCTTAGAAAGGTATTCGGTGTTGATCACCACTCTCCTAGGGAGATTTGATTTCATTATGCATCATTGAAATTACTGAATGCACATCTCACCTATACGTTGACTTGCGGTAGTCTTCAGATGTACCACGTCACTGTCTTCTATCCTCCTAAAGTTCGTCACCATTTTTTCTCCAATCCCGGAAGTATGGAGGTTTCCGTTGGCCCAGGGCTCAGGATAGAACCAATGAGACCACATGTGTATTGCCCAACACCTCTATCCATTGCGCGACATGGGAACTCGTCCGGTGCCTGCTTATGAAATTATCTGTATTATTATCTGAGTTGTTGAACGGTTCATCGTCTTAGTCTTTGAAATATGATCTTCGTTAAACACCTGTCCTACTGGTTAGCGTTACTTCAGAATTACATTACGATTTCAAGTTATCGTTTGTGAAGAAAGGTCGAGATTTGCGCAACCGGTCAGTTGATCAACCACAACCTTACATCACATTTGTTTGGAGATTTTATTCATCTCTGATGCCACCCATCCGTTTTTACTACTTTTCCTAGAACGAAGAGCTTCCCTGGATAAGAGATGAACTTTTCCAGGCATGCATTCATATGTAATCCGTCACGGATTTTTTTCTGGCAACCATTTGTAAGAACCTGACGATCAAAGACTGTTCGGCGTCATCTTGCTATCGAAAAGATTGATTTCTGACAAGATAGAGAGTAGAGGGGAAGAAGCTTTCAAATATCATTTCTAAACCCTTTCTTGTAGTAAGGGTGTAGAGCAGAATGATTGTCATAGCGTTCAGAAATCTCAGTAGGAATATCGGATCTCATTTTGTGTGCGGTATATCACGCTTACAAGCAGCGTTTTAAAATGACACCAAGCTTACTCAACCATGTTTAATGTACTTCTTTTTATTTCCAACATTCTACCATGTTTTCTTTCGCGGTTTTCTTTTCGCGTTTCGTCATCGTTCTGTTCTTCATCACATCCCCTTCAATGCCTTCGTCGAGTGCAGTCACTTTTGGTGGTCGAGTTCGAATCGGTGTCGATTTTCCTCCAGTTTTCCCGCTTTTCATTATAATCGTTTAATCGCTTCCGCTGGTCAGTTCATGCAAGTAGAAGATAGTTTTTCAAACTTTAAAAGTGAATGACAAATAGTTGACTTGGTGATGTTCACTAGTATCATAGGGCTTTATTGGTCTTTATAAACATCGCCCACCCATCAGTCGATTTCGAGTATTCGTCATCTTCCGCTCCATTCGACTCTATGAACAGCTGTTATACATCTTAAAGGATAAAGATGTAGGCGCTGGTCAATCCCTGTAAGATGTTCCTTGAATTAGAGTCCATCAAGCGGATTTAATTAACATTTGGTCTGTGCAATCATTTGCGACAGCTTTCCGATGTATAAGACCAGTTTTTATCTTCCCAGACAGGTCTGTTAGCTATTTTTTAACCCCGAAGGGATGAAGAGCTTTGTTAGACGAGAAGTAGGGGTCGAACCAAAGGCCATGTATGAATCAATGAAGGACATCTCTAGCCACAACGTTACACACTGTCATATAATACATCACGTCGTAGTAAAATTGTATTATCACAAGTTGTTAAGAAGGTTACGATCAATAGTCCGAGAAAATATAGTCGAAATTGATTGCATAGTGTGCGATGGTGATGGTTTGTCATCAAATGGAGGAGGAGCCTGTTGAAATCGACCGACCAGGTAGCGACGTCGACGTACAAGCCGGTTCTGAAGCCGTATACTAACTGAACTTACGAGCACATTTAAAGTGGTAACTACGTCATAATTAGTGGTTCTTATCATCTGCAGTTTCTTCAATTGTCTGATTGTCGTTATAAGCGTTTTCCATTCTAAAAGTAGCACTTTTTTTCATTTTCCGCTATCGATTTATGTCAGAACTCATCAGAGTTCTCGTTTGAAAAATATGGGATGTAATTCCGGTGGTAATCAATGTCGATCAATAAAGTATTCTTGTGGTTTGGACTTCGACTTCAGTAGTCAGCTTTCCAGTATAAGACGTTTATTTTCTCGTCCTTTCCTTAGTGAAATAATGATCACCTGCGGTGAATACGGTATCCTAAACCGCTGTTTGTAATGAATTCTTCTTTGAAAAGAGATTTTACGACGTCAAATCTCCAATCAATTCGAACTATTTCAGCGTTAATTTACTTAGCGGTGAAATCATCTGAGGGATTTTTGACGTACGGCGCACGAAATCCTCATCATCGACGACAGAATGCAAGCTTTATGTTCGTTGATATGATGTATTAAAAAATATCTTGAGAACTCTTTCGCTGCTCCCACGACCGACTTTCTATAAACCTCGGCATTGATCGGATAATTAACTGTTCTCTTGATGAGCAAACACGAGGTAGTTAATTTATCCTTTATTTATAAACAAGCTGACGCTTTGGCGGATTTCGCTTTCCTCGGAAGCTGGAAGGGTCCTCAAGATCTCATCAAGGTCATCAGGTTATTGAACATTCCAGACTCGAAGAAGGATAAATCCACCAAAACGGCTGCTTGTTTGTAGATAAAGAAAAAATTAACAACTTCACATTTGCTCATCAAGAGAAGAGGGAGAACAGTTAATTATCTTTCGTTACTTTTTTCACTCCTCCCAACAGTTTATCTCTTCATCGTGGCTGAGAGGTGTTCCTGGGTGTCGGGCTGCGATGTACAGCGGGGAGATTCATCTCCCCGGCAGGGTGTCCAAAGTTGAGCAGGAGTTCGGCATTTCCATTAGGAAGCCTAGCAAAGAGTGAACCAGTACCAGGATCCACTATCGTCCTGGTATCAAATTAGTCGCATGGTGGCAAATCTTGCTCTGATCCACAAGGGCTGCGACTGCCTGTGGTGGTGAAGACCTGGGGCAGACTTTGGCCAGGCTGACATCGGGGTTCCAGGGAAGGAACCACAGTGGCTTAACCAGCAAATCTCCGAAAAATGGGGGTTATGCTGGGGCCTGCACAACCTTTGAGGACATACCATTCAAGTATCAAGTAAGTAAGTACTTTTTTCACTTGGTATTTTCACCAAATTGGACTCGTTGATCATCTCAAGAACATCATCTCTTCAATGGCCAGCGGTATCTGCGTTGCCATCTTATCGACGGTTTGCTAAACTTATTATTCAACAGATGGCGGAACGTCTCTCGCTGTTTTCTTTTTTTTCTGTGTAAACATATTTCCCATTAGTTAAATGTACGTTTTTATCACTATCCATTTCTTTTGAACTATTTCTTGTTTAATACTGTAAACTGACCTTCACTTAACCTCGATATGAATGGTCAATGTGCCTTATTTTTTCGGTCAAGGTTTCGACGTCTTCGTCTTCTTCGGAGCCGATGATCTCTTGTTTCTTGATTAGTTATTGGGTTCCTTAGTGATTTCTTACTCACTACAACAACTTGAAAATTGTCTTCTATCATTCGATATTGACTTAGGTAGCGCTCCATTCGTTGGATTCGTGGGTAGCCAATACCTACCAAACCTGCATTCTTCATCACAGTTTCCTGATAATTTATTGCTTGGGCAGGCAGTTTTTCTTTCTGTTCCTGAATAGCCGTGCCAGGGCGTTCTCAGGTCGTCACTCCCGCAAGAAATCATCAACGTTTTTCAAACACAGTGAGGTCAGTGTGAAGATAAATTCACATTGAAATAGATAACGAGTGGGAAATTTTCCGTCAAACCTGAAAACTATTGATTTCATGCAGGAGTTCAAGAGAAGTAAAAAGTACCTTGTAAAAGTATCATTACTTTGACGAAACTCTTTATGAGCTTGTTCTTTCTTGTTATTTTTTTGTGAAGGTCTTCAAGAGTTCCCCGAAAATGGGAAACATCGTCGATTTGGTAGCGAGTCAAAGAATGTCAGAGCAGTCAATAGGCGACATCGCACAATTCATAACTTGACTCTGTTGGATGGGCGACACGGCCTAAGCGCTCGTTTCCTGGAACAACTTGTCCCCTCTGACGCCTATTAAATGATCTACCGTATCCGGAAAGGTGGAAAAAACTGAGGACAATGATATCCTACGCTTCGATAACCCCATGAATTCATGTCTCTGTAAAAAAGACTTCACTAATGGTGCGAAACAAAAGTTCCCAACTAATTTGAATAATCTCATGATATCGTGTTTGTTATTGTATAGTACAACTAATTTTTTTCTGTAGTTCTTTTTTTATTCTCTAAGTGAAATCGGATCGAACGCCTTAAAAGCAAAGTTCATCTGCAGGCCAAAAGTTATCGCTGTTCAGAAATTCGAACTACGCTTTCCTTTTGTGCGACGAAAGAAAACCTTATCGCATAGACGAGTCCTCATGGTGTCATTAAGAGAACAATGGACTTATGAGCCATATATGGCTCGTATCCCTCACACTGTCGTGTTTTCAATGTTTACGCATAGTTGTGAGAATAGCACACGAACGTAAACAACAAGTCATTAATAACAGAAATTCATTTGAACTACTTGGTACTTTCCCAGTTTTTTCTTCATTGCACCAACTAGTGTGCATCCTATCATTCTCTTATTTCTCCTACGTCTTCTGTTCCTTTTCTTTCGATTTCGTGGAACTTTTCACTACTGTTTCCTCCCTTTCATCCGTCCTCATTGATCAATATATGGCTCACATTCTATTCGAAAAAATCCGGTCTTTTTTCATCTAGCCAGTTTTCCTTAGTATCTTTCTTCTTGGCTTATTCTCTAATTGTTATTGTAACATTTGGAATCGTATAATCTGTTCTAAAAAAGAAAACCTCATAACGCTAAACACACCCCAATCAATATTTGCAAGAGCCGTTGTTAGTTTGAAGGTCACTGGAAGCTCTATATGTTCCCTATCTGATCGTTGAACTCATTCATTCATGTGGTTACTCTTTATGTTACTTTCAAACATTTTTAGTTATGTTTTTTCAACTATTACAACAGAAATCGATTTTATTTTCGTGTGCTCAATGATCAACTGTTTACACTTTGCGTTTAGCTCCACTTCGATCGATATCGTTATCGATTTTATCCGTCGCTTTAAAACATCGCTTTGCCGCATTTGACATATGTACCGTCCTTTATTGCTGCATTTTGGACGAGTTTCAAGTTCAGAAAGTTGTATTTTACACTTTAGAGGTGCTTTTTATTTCCCTTGAATGATAACACACTCTTTGCAAATTGCACTCTATCCAGCCTGTTTTCTCCACGTTTCAGCGCGATTACTCTCGTCAACAACATAAGAGATTTGCTGTAATACGACTTATTTTTTGTTTACTACGACGTTCATAAAACAAGTATAATGTAAATTGAAGATGGAGATAGCTATTAGTTGACGATACATGACGTTCCAGTCATGGTTACTTTGTAATTTGGGCGAAGCAAGCAATGAAGGAAACAAGTTGAAAGGTGTTCACTTGATGACTGGAGGACGTACACACCCACAACAAAAACAACGAAATGGATAACAAAGAGGATAACTACATACTAGAGAAACTGGTTAGCTGAACTAGCTTACGTTGCCATAGATGTCACCGTCCAGCAATTCCATTCACCGTGAGATCCATCCCTCGTATCTTTCTTTGACGGTGATGATCAAGAAGATGATGAATTCGACAGCAAAGATTCCGGAATAGACGAAAAACCACTAAGCGAGCTTCTCTGGGGGTTATTTTTTTACTCAGTAGGGTTCATATTCACACTCAGTACACTAAGGAAAATGGGACACCGCGAAAACGCTGAACGTATTGGAACGAGATTAGGTAGTATCATGAACTCTGTTATGAAAATCACGTTTTAGTTGTTATAGTGAAACGTTTTTTTCTTTCATTTATTGACATTTGGCAGTCAGTGTTAATAGAATACTAGAAAAAAAGGAACAGAACATTGGGTTACTGTGATAAGCAAACAGACTGTTTAACCCACAATGCTCGGTTTGAACCCCCGTAGCGCCCATTTGCAGTTTAGCACGTTCTAGGATTTTTTTCACCAAATTATATGCACTCATTCCATAGGCTAAAGCGAAAGCAGATCGAAATAGTAGGGTTGAGACCAAAAAAACTATTCTCTACACTTACTGATTTACAACCTTTAAGAAAATTTTTTTCAAAAATTTTTTTAGGTTTTTTGAAAAAAGTCAAACTGTAGTTCTTTTAGATTCATAAGATAATATATGAGGAAAAGGACGAAGAAAAAAGACGATGAAAGGATGAAAGATGAAAAATTCATGTAGCTGAATGATCACAACAAGTAATCAATGCCACTCAAACAGAATTACTGTAGTGAAATTTTACCTGCAGTGGGAGAAGTATTTACCTTGCCCTTTTTTTTATTGAATGCAATCACTGTGAAATGATTTTTTAAAGTGGTCCTGAGCACGATGGTTTGCAAAGTAACATGCGTCAAACCAGAAGGATGCGTTAATTAAACAGTGTGGTCCCGTAAGCCTAACCTGAGCCGAAATCGGCCTTACAAGCACTGGTGTGGCCGCATAATTCCACTCGATCAGAAGAGTGGAGGCGAATCGACATTATTCCTCCCCGAAGAGGAATAGGATTCTCAAAGCATTTTTAAGCTTTTTGGCTTGCATTCATTCATAATTATGCCAAGAAAAAAGAAAAAATAAAAAAAGTGGAGAAAATGAAAGTGAATTTTTTTCCTTTACTGGTAACGTGTCTAGTTACTTCTCTGATGCAATCATACTGTTGTGGAACAAGAGACTTTTTAAGTGCCTTGAGTTCAATATAAAAATTACTGTAGTTTTAATCCGTAGTGTTCAGTTTAAATGTATCAGTAAAAAACTGTCTGTAGGAGGACGAAAGAAATGGGAAAAATCCATACCACACAAGTTGGAGCAAAAATTCGTTCTTAATTGTGAATTGAAACATTTGTTATGACGAAAAATATTGAGATATCGGCAGGACCTCCCAAGCTGAGAATGAGTCCGGTGTTTCAATCAAGAAGCCCAGCTATGAGTAAACCAATACCAGGATCCACGACTATCCTGGAATCAAACCAATGGCATGGTGGCAAATCTTCCTCCGATCCATAAGGGCGGCGACTGCCTGTGGTGCTGAAGACCTGGGGCAGACTTTGGCTATGCTGACCTCGGGACTCCACAGAAACAATGGCTAAACTAGCAAAGCTGCAAAAAAATGGAGAATATGCTGGGGCCCGCACAACCAGTGAGGACGGGCTGTCCAAGTATCCAAGTAAGTAGAAATATTGAAAAATCCATGGAGATTATAAAGCCTTGTTAGTGATTAATAAAACAAATAAATTATAGCAGTAATTTAAAGTTGATGGTTTTTTCTTAGAAGACATGCAATTTTTTTTCCAAGATTAAGCCACATTTAAAGAAACCAACGTTATCAATTGGAGTGATATTGTCGGTTTCGAGTCCCCGAAGTTTTCTATAGCAATTCGAAAGGGAATTAACCAAAGGCAAAAAAAGAGGAAAAAAAAAGCGAAACAACTGTTTTTCTACCTCTACATATTATGCCACATATACATATGTTACTTACTAGGATACTTGGATGGCCCATCCTCACTGGTTGTATGGGCTCCCAGCATAATTTCCATTTTTTCGGAGTTTTTCTGGCTTAGCTATTGTGGTTCCTTGATGTCCCAAGGTCAGCTTATGCAAGGTCTGCCTCAGCTCGTCACCACCGCAGGTAGTCGCCACCGTTGTGGATCACACGAAGATTTGCCACCATGCGACTGGTTTGATACCGGGACGGTGGTGGATCCTGATATCGGTTTATTCTTAGCTGTGCTTTCTGATGGAATCGCCGGACTCCTTCTCTGCTTAGGAGGGATCTGCTGGATAGATAAATCCTCCAGATATACATCGCAGCGCTACACTCAGGAACACCTCTCAGAAACGATGAGGCGGTGAAGCGTTGGAAGGTATTAATGGCGTATGTTAAACCACATACACACATGCAAATTTTAGTTGATGAATCATTTATGCATCGCAGAAATATTGTTGATCCGTGGTATTTTTAAACATAATCGCCACTTTGTCCATTAAGCCAAAATGTTGACGTAATTTTCAGCCATTCGCAACAAAAATAAAAAAATAAGGAGTGTCAATAAAAGTTTATTGTAATCGTAACTGCATATATTTTATTGCAGAAAAAATTGATGTTTGATCAGCTGTTTGGCGCAGTTATTTGGCTTTTTTCCCCCCAGTTCAACCGGGTTTTTTGTAGCCGGGCCGATCCTTTTGAGCCGCATCGAGGGGGGTTCCCTAGAATACATAGTACAGTCGAGCGACCTCTTCTGGAGATGAAACGGCAAAGTCTTCACAAAGTTGGATTCCGTAGTTCAGATCTTTGAAGATGTTTTGTCTCAGAGACTAAGCAAGGTCCCTTTCAAGAAGTAAACATCGACATGATGTATTGAGAAGAGAGAACAACAAATGGACTGGAAAAAAAAGGGCAGACTGGATGCCGAGAGAATCGAAACGACCTCCATGAAGATCACCAAGAGCATGGTCCGATTTGTTCGTTACATGAGTGAATCGGCTGTAATGACAGCTGGAATTAACTTTCACGGGAAATCAAAAAAAGGTTAAACCGTAGCCTAAGCGATATGACCAACTTCGTGGTGGGCGAAGGTATTTATCACCTAAGTGTCTAAGTGTGCTCGGAGCGAATGGAAGAAGTTTTGAGATCCGTAGGACATGTGAATACTTATCATCTAAGCGTCTAAATCTGCTCGGGTTCCACTAATACGAGCGCACTAGGCGGGTGATTTCCACCGACGGGTGCGCATGCACTGCGATTTTGCTCCGCCCACTTCTCGAATAGCCAGCCGGCCCGCCATATGCTGCAATCCAATCAATTCCATCGTTACACATCATTGTTGGCTCTTTAAGTGAATGACCGTGCGGCTTTTGCGAAACGTGAATTTCACCCCCAACACCCATTTTTTCATCATGAAGAACCCTTTAGGTTTCTTTCTGTCAATGTATTCTACATAGAGAGATGAGAATTTTCACTTTGTAGATGAGAGAAATCAAAACCACTAAACAGTGCGGGAAAAAAATCAAGGCACACTTTTTAGTTTTGAAATGAGTCTGAAAAAATATTATCGGAAAAAAAGAGCCTAGAACATATCTCAGTTTGCGAAATACAACCACAACGGTGCTGAGGCATTTGCAAAACTCCGGAACGCAGGTGTCTGCCGTGAGGAGCGAACGCGCTATTACCCTTTCCGGAGGCTAAGGAGTTCACCACAACACCACGCGGCTCTTTTGTTTCGCCTGTCTCTCAGTGAGTTCTCTATCGATCTCTCAGTTTGTTCACTGATAGTAATCTTTTAGTAACAAAGGTTGTTGCATAAATCCACAACAGTGTGAACATTTGTTACATTAGTGTATATTTCACTACTGTTATACTGTTAACAATATCTCCTAGTATCTTTAAACTATTGGGATCGTTTATATCACTTTTTCCCCCTAACGATTCACCGCCTCTTTGTGGCTGGGAAGTGTTCCTGGGTACCGGGCTGCTATCTACAGCGGGGGGGATTCATACCTCCAGCAGAGCCCCCCAAGCTGAGAAGGAGTCCGAGGTTTCCATCAGGAAGCGCAGTTAAGAGTAAACCAATCCCAGGATCCACCACCGTCCTTGTATCAAACTAGTCGTATGGTAGCAAATCTCCCTCCGATCTACAAGGGCGGCGACTGCCTATGGTGGTGAAGACCTGGGGCAGACTTTGGCCAGGCTGACCTCGGGATTCCAGGGAATCACAATGCGTTAACCAGCAAATCTCTGAAGGGTGGAGGTTATGCTAGCGCCCGCACAGTATCCAAGTGAATCTCATTTTCGGGTGAACAAACATTCGTTCAAAGCGATCCTTTGGTTAGTGATTGGACTTCACTTAGAAAAAAACGGTATTGATCGGCTAGATATCAAAAATCTGTGTAGATCTGAATGATATCAGCTTATCGATCGATTTCGTACGTTCACTTTATCCAACTTTTGTTCATAATCTGTTATTCAACTTTTCACAGTAATATTTGAAGCGTTCCATTGTTGAACCTCCGAATGAAATCACGTCTAGAATGCAGCAAATTCAATACTTTGTTCATTTGTCAACCGAAGTACTGCATTTTAATCAATATTGATTTTTCAAACGAAAAAGGAAAAATTTCTTTCGAATTTAGCAAGTAAATCCAAAGAACAGCTTGAAGAAGAAAGCGTTAGCTTTGTGTCTCCTTTTTGGTTATTTCTTTTTTTCTGCTTCATTAGCGATAAGGACTATGTGGTTACAGTTGCTTTTTTTTTCTTTTTTTTTCGTTCTCTTTTTTTGTTTACTTTTTACAAGGTGTAAATCATGAAAAAGAAGTATTTTTGCACCAGCTTTTCATTAACTTAAACCATAAATGACAAAGAAAAGAGCTTTAGTCGTTCCTATAGATGGTACGGTACCTTCTTTGTTCCTACACAGTCCACTTGTCGATGGAGAATTTCGAAAAAAAAATCTGTGTTCTGTTTTCACCTACTCACACATCGGTTACCAAAAGCTCTTCCAGCCGTCGAGCATGGTTTTCTTGGAGTTGGTCGGTGGAGCCGACGATTGCTTGAGCTCAAGAGGCAGCTCATTGTATTTCATCTTCACTACTGTGCGATTCAGTTGTTCATCTACTGGTCTTCCACTTACAATAAGTTCCGCTTCATCGACTCCTCATTATTCCATGGTTGACAGCTGTTCAGTGTTTCCTTGTCATGTCTCTTACATGGTAAAGACTTCTCTTTACTTACCACAACCATTTGTGATGAGATTACTTAGCTGTTTCTCAAGAAAAAAAGAAAATATCTAGGTTGAATACTCCGTGACGCCCGGAATTTTCGGCCACTAATGGATCCTTTGTTCTAGGTAGATCAGAAAAGAAATCCGGAAAGATCTGTATGCGTTAAGCGTTCGTATGAAACTTCATTTAAATGTCGACGGCAATCGCTGTAGTTCATTAACGGACATCTTGAAACGAATGTCAAATATGACTCTAGTTCTCTGCTTCTTCCGGTCAGACACCAGACGACATGCATGAAACTATACTATGAAATTATATCTTGAAGCTACAATTTTTTCCTCCAATTGCAAGCTCCATGTTAAATTATACTTGGGAACTCACCTTATGGGATAAAATTTAGCACTAATGTGATTAGATCATCCTAATCGCTGTAATCACCCGAGCGATTTATTGCTAAAACAACACCTATGCTCCTGTCACGAAAGATGTCAACCCCAGTAACTAGTGATGATCCTATTCACATAGTGATTCTCATCGTTTAGTGCTTCACACCGGAATTCTGTTGCTGTTGTTGTTGTTGTTGTTGTTGTTGTTGTTGCTGTTGTTGTTGTTGTTGTTGTTGTTGCTGTTGTTGCTGTTGTTGTTGTTGTTGTTGTTGTTGTTGTTGTTGTTGTTGTTGTTGTTGTTTTCTTTTTCGTTTTTTTCGTGTTCTGTTTGCACAGTGTTCTTATCTGCAATCAGAGAGCATAGAATGAGAAACGCTCATTCCAATGAACTTCGCTTTGAAGAGGATAAACAGAGAGGGAGAGGTGAGACGAACAGACAGAAAAAAGAGGGCTGAAATGGGGAACAATCCTATGTACGTCTCCGTTTTAATAGAAAAATACGAGAGAAGAAAATCATGAATGAAAGAGAGGGAAGAGGAAAAACGAAGAGAGGGAGTGAGAGATAGCGAGCAGCTGAGAGCCGGAATTCGTCTTACCCGTTTGCCTTATCGGAATAGCACTCAGGAGCAGTCAGAGACGCAGAGTGTTTGGCAGCGCGCCCCGTAATCCACCGGTTGGCCGCCTCCCGTCACTGAGTGCACGCCCGAGACCGTACTCGTCTCGAATTCACTCTGCTTCTCTGTTTACTACGCTTAGCGTTCTTACCCCTTAATACTAAGTTCATACAACTTTTATTAAAGCTTTTAGTGTTTCCCCGAATGTAAAAGCCAGTTTTGATGATTGCGGTAAGTGTGCACTTCGTGGATTCTCATCGCGTCCTGCAGTCTTCTTCCTCCCTCCTCAACGGTTTTTTGGTGATATTCCATGCCTTCGTGTTGCCACAAGTGATCTAATAATTACTAATTAGTTAACGAAGTATGAAATGTGTTAAGTGATAACAGGGATCACCACATTGATTTTTCGTGAGTACGACTGCTTGGCTTTTCTTCATAGGTGTATCCATGTATTTCATAACGTTAAAAATGAAGGCTTTTGCTGTTTTTTACCGTTGTTTGTTTCCGGCATTACTACTTACTTCTATAAACATTTTATGATGCGCTTAATGATTTTGTACTTTAAAGTTGACATTTTTTATCCCATTGTCAAGAAACGGGAGAAGTTCCATGTAGCGCTTAACAGTGTTTTTTGGGAAAACGAAGGGATTTGGGGGTTTTTTTTTCCCAGGCTGATGTTCTACGATTGTAAATTGACCGTTTCCTTAATTTCAGTGACATGTGACCGAATTAAGAACGCTTCTCGGTCGATGTGTATCGATTTTCCTGGATGTGTGTTACCCTTTTTTTTCTTCTTGAACTCATTCACCATCCGAAGGTTTTCTTTGCATTTCATGTTTATCACTAAAGTATTTCTGATTTTTTTCCATGTTAATGAATCCTGTTCAATGGTCATTGCAATTAGTTCACCCTTTGGTCAGCATTACGGTAACTGAATGATCTACCGTCTCTAAACCAGCCTTCCGTCCACCGAAGTTATGAACCGTTCTACTCTTGAGTTATCTAATCAAATCCCTACTAATCGATATGGTCTGAATGCATATGAAATAAGTTTGTGAGGTTAAGTATGAAGATTATGGTAGGTTTTTATTTTGTAAATTTCAATATATCTCCATAATGACATGTTGGTACTGAAACTAGGAGTTGAGTCATTTTTTTTCGCCAATTTTTCGTTAACGAGTTTGTTATCAGTGTGTTAAACACAAGATTGTTGAACGTCTTGGTTGTTGTTCTGAAAGAGTTCAAACCTGATTGCATGTGTTCGACAGCGGCGACTCCTTGCAGTTCGCTTCATCGTCCCTAATATCCCAAGACGTTCGAATCATATTTATTTGTGGTTGGTTCTCCATTTGAACTTGGTTTTTCCTGTGCCCATGCTATGTCTGACTTGACAGTTACTCGATTTTGTTGGGTTTTCTTATTCAATCTCCGAAATGTTTGGGATATGCGTAGTAGTTAGTGATTCCTAAAGTTTTACTTCCAAAAACAACTTTTTGTCATCGTATGAGTTTTTTTTTATCATAAGTTTTGTGTCGTTTATCGTAGCTGTTTTATTTTCGTATTATTTGTTTATTCGATTACCTATGAATTGATACCTTTGCAAAACTTGGACCCCAGGCCAGATTCGAAACCGCGATTACCCTTTCCGGCTGCTCACATTTTACGCACTGCACCACTGAGGCCCCCTTATCTGAGCCACTTTTTGTTCTAACGGTACCACAATTCACCCATCAATGGGAATGATCAGGGGAGCGCAAGCCGGCATGGAACCATTTATGCTGGGGCTGTGTTCACAATCTTTGTGTTAACTTTTTTATTTGCTGTTTATTAAAGCTAATAATAAACACTGAATAAAAAGTTGACATTGCGTCGCTTGTGTTGCCTTTAATTGTCGACGCACTCGAGCGGGTACTAATAGAATTCCAATGGGACCTAGTTGTGTGCTAAAGGCACTCATTCAGCTAGGCTTGTTATAGAAACATGGAGATTACCACACTTTCCTTATGAGTTTGGTTTCCAAGGTGTTTCCATTGACTTTGCAAAGTCATAACCTGGTTTAACTCACAGAGTTTCCTATAAGGGGGTAGTCGAGTTCACTTATAATAGATATAGAAAGAACTTAGAGCTAACGCAGAAGTGCCTCCTATTGTAACTTCTAATCACTCCACTCCACCACCACCACTACTTCACTCCCTCCACTGTTCTACTATTCGTTGTAAGACCTTCACTGTTCCTCTATCTGGTGATCCTCCTACATCGCAGGTTAAGTGGACTGTCAGGAAGTTCCACACATGGTTGAGATCCACGAACAAATGAGTATGAAATTACTGTGTAATAACCAGTATAAAACGATAGCGGTTTTTTGCAGAGATTGTTTTCCTGAAATTTCCTTTTTTTTCGAATTCTTCGCAAGTCTTCGCTACAGACAGTCGTTTATTCTTCAGAATCCTAAGAACTTTGCTGATTTTTTTGCTAAGAGTCTTCCAAGACAGCACTGGTCCCTGCAATCGGTCGACCAATCAAGAGTGTTCTAAGAGGCTGGAGGAGAATTGGTAGTTATAGTTCTCTCTGAGTTTGTTCCACTTACGCCTTCGAAGAATACAAGGATTTTTTTAAGTGCAGAATCCGGTTAAATATACTTCGAATTGCAGCTTTTAAAACAGAGTGCTGTCATTTCTTTACCTCCACCAGAACTTTCTTCCACACGTATGATACCTTACGCCCTGGTGATTAACTTCGTACAAATCCATTTTTGTACTTTGGTTTACTTTCCTGAAGTTTAACGACAACTTTACGTTTGTATGGTACAAATTTCATGATACCATAATCTATTAGTTAACTTTGGCAGGAATTCAGATAAGTGTAAAAAAAAGATGGATGGAGGTTTTTTTGTTTACGTCACGGATATCACATTTCAAGAGGTGTAGTTTTAAATAGGAATTTGGTTACAACGTTGTCTACTCCTGATATCACCTGTACCACCTGTCGTCCCGTTGATCGTTGAGGGACTCGAGCCGGCGCCAGTAAATTTTCCATTTTTCCTTGTGGCGTGTAAGAGCAGCCCAGTGGGTTCTGCTTGCTCAAGGGCTCGCAGAGCATCACGACCTTCTTCTAGGGTCTTCGAGAAGAAGTCTGACAATCGTGTCGGTGGTGCATCTGCAGTATGTGTAACATCTGGAGGAATTCAGTAGCTAACGGCTTTATCCATCGGTTGTCGTTATATGTTGTAAAAAATTTGCCTTCCTAAGGACAATAGATGAAATTTCTGGCAACCTAGCAGCAAAGTACCAGTCTGTTCCTAAAAGAGGATAGTGAGAAGCTGACGAAAGAAGGAAAGAGACTGTAATCTCAGGTCTTGACTCGTTTTCATACGTTGACGTTTTTGCGAACAACGGACCCAATAGCCTAATTTTTTCCAGAACGACCGCTTCAAGGCTGACTGGGTTTTTTCTCAATCGACTGTTCTTTGCCCCCCTTCAGTAGATTTTCTGCCTAATAGCTATTACTAACTCTTCGTAGTTAGCTCAGTAATATCTACAGTAGTTTTCTAGGATTGTTTTTTTCCTATTCTAGTTTAAATCACCACTGTTTAATTTTTTTTCTAGTACATTCTATCAGCTTCTGGAACTAAATTACTGCCGTTCAAGACGGGTTTCGTCTACTATTTTTATTTCATACACAAGTGTGCTTGAAATAAACATTTGGAGAACAATAGTATCAGGAAGAGATAACCGAATAAAATGTGAAACATTCCTACTTCAAGTCTTTGGATTGATCCCGTAGTGTATCGGTTAACACCCTGGACTTTGATTTCGGCAACGCGGGTTTGAGTCTGACAAGGAGCTTAGTTTAATTCAGTGTTAAACTTGAGAATCTCACTCAATGAGTGATTTCATTTTTCTTGAGTCAAAGTTATAATTTCTGTTTAGATTGCGTCTTTCACACGATTAGATGAGAGCTAAGGTGTTTATTTCTGTACCTATCGGCAATCAATACTTATTTTTTCAATTTGTTCTGAGCTGACTATATTCGTTTATGGCTTTTTTTTCTGATAAGTCTGTATAAAGTTTTGGCTTCAACAACAACATTCTTGTCTTGCGATCAGTTTGAGGGATGGCATCGCCGATGACGTCATAAGATTCTTTACACTGACGTCGTGACACCATCAGCCTAGATAAATCCCTTTCTAGAAAAGCAACTATTACTACTTCTTTTATTCCTTGTGCTTTTCATTGTTACACTCACTGATCGTTTTGGTCGGTTTGCTTTCAACAAAACACTCAAAAACTATTAACGTCGACGAGTTTTCAGCTTTCACTCAAGTGGTTGACTCAAGAATTTCATAGAGGAGCGGAATCTTTGGCTTCTAACTAGGGATAATTTCAAACTTTAACAAAAACAGCGTTTAAGGACGTAGAATTTTGTGGTAAAAATCAATGCTAGAAAACTGTATTTAACCTGGAGTCATTAAATAGTTTCAACTAAGGACGCTTTTGAGAATAAGAAGAGCAAATTAAGCTAAAAGGTCTATTTAAGTAGAAGGGATGTTTTTGCTGAAAATTCGGGGAACAAATGATATTCACAGGAATTGTAGTGTGCAACTTAAAAAGAATGACACGTCAGAAACCACAATATCTGTCAAGACTGCAGTTCCGGACTTCCATACCCATAGCTCCATAGTGTTTCTACTTAGTCATATAATCCTAATTCCATAGTTTCCTACTCAGACACGAGACGATTCCTGTCCTTTTCCGCTTTTCTATGTATTTTCAGACTTTTTCGCTCAGTCTACCTTAAGTCGATGTGACTCCATTTTTTTTTTCCTGCTATGATAATAAATAAACTTGCAGAATCTCTTAATTCTAGAGTATTTGATATGATTGGTTAGTTAGGGCTAACGATGTTCAGAACATCCCGTAACGCCCTCCCCTCGTTGACAATTAATCCGTGGCGGGGGGCTATTGATTCTGCCTCTTAGGTCAGACGGCGGGCCTGTTGTCCCATCCAGTCTCATCCATCTCGTGAACTTTTTTTTTCCAGTTTCATTTCTATAACCCAAAAGCTCTTTTTTCCACTGACGTTCATTCACTCCTTTCTTTGTTATTCATGTGCTTCATAGGAGGAAAATGGTTTTCGTCCTTATCTTCATGTGTTGTCCCTTGTTTTTCGTAGTCTTTTCTTTATTGATTAATTTTAATTATAAAAAGTGTGTTTTGTCCTGCTTTCACATTACATGTTTCACATATATGTGTATCCTTTACTTATCGATAGATAGTTATCGACAGACTTCAATGGACAGGAGTAAAATCCTCCATTCGCTTTTATCACGTTTTTTCCTAAAATCGAGCCAAGCAAACGTAATGAAACCTCGTTTTTTTATCCCATAAACGCTGTTTATTTATTATCCAATCCTTTTTGCAAGCATTATAGATATGTTTGGAATATCTGTGATTTTTATTCATTCAATCATTGCCGGACGATGCTTAATGAAGTTGAATGCATGGCTCGTTCCTCAGGGATTGACCAACGCCGAGAGCTTTTTCCTTTATCTGTGATTTTGGAGTGTTTTCTAGAGTTACTGTTTTCTGATGTTTGAATAATTCTTAAGGACGAAAAGTGAGAGCTTTTATATCATCGAACTTGCAAATGTACTCTTGGTTTAAAAATAGACCCCATCCGCTACCGTTCCCTTCAATGTCCTTGACCTGTGACGAATTTCTCAACTGGTCTTTCATTGTGTGCATATTTTTTCGAAGCTCATGGGTGAAAATGAACTGTCATTTCTTAGAATTGAAGATTCTCTTTGTTTTGGTGGTTTTTTTTTTTCTTCATTCCGACTCTAAATGCGACCAAAGACTAGTGCTTTCCCTCGGGTGGAGCCATTCGTTGACGGACGAGTGTGTCGGCAATGGCCCCACCGACGTGAGACAGCTGACTGTGTTGTGGTAATGCTTGGCGCTGAAATGTTGCCAGACTTGCGTAAGCATTGAAGTCGATAGAGATCAACCAGAACGAACCAGGATGTTGAACTGGAGCAGATAAAGCCCTTATTTTGTTTCTTTTCAGAAAAAAACTAAAACTGGGAATTTTTCTTTATTTCCTTTTAATTTCTCTCTCATAAAGTTCTCGGCATAATATTTGAAAAAATAACACAAAGGTTGAGTGTGTCATCGTGACTTCTCTATTTCCAGAACATGTAATAAATCTCTGATTCAATTTTGAGGGCACGTGGAGCGCAGTAGTACACGTGCACAATAGAAGTGCCCTGTAATACACATAGAATCGATCACGCTCTCAGGCTCATCAAACTTTCCATCCCTCCGGGGTCTATAAATTGATACCAGACCTGTCTGGGAGGATAACACCACTGACGCGATACATCGTTAGGCTACCGCGAGTCATTGTATAGGCCAGATTTTCATTCAGTCACCTCTAGCGATCCTTAATGAAGTCAAATGCATGGCGCATCCTTCAAAGGTTGATCAACGACTACTTGTAATTTATAATTGTTCCACCCCGGTCTTGGCGATTCGCATCGGCGCCCTAAATCTCACCTTTGGCTAATGAAACCGTTTGTATACTTTATATTTACTGTGCAACACATTGCATAGTAATGTGAAGTGAATGGGCCAAAACAACGTACGTAAGGCTTTGTGCTAGTTATAGTGTGGAGCATCATGCAACAGATTTATGACCGTGTGAAATGTAAATTGCAATACTATTTATGAAAATGGATAGTTTAACAAATGAATACTATTTGAATGAAGAAACGTTATGTAGACAGTATCACCAGTGACCAAGAGAGCGGCGTGACACCACTAGTCATGCTCGGATTGGGCGAAGGTCGTAAGGTCGTGCTGTCATGCAACGCTAATTCCTAGTGGTCATGGATAGAAATGAATTTATAGCAAGGACTCGTGACCATTGCAAGTAACTCAAGTTACAATAGGTTGCATGATAGGAGTAAAATAGTGCTATGACAAACTGATAATCAATACGTAAGATCTGTTAAGAAAAAAGATTGAGAACAGTCTATGGAGAATCTCTATAACGTAAGGTTGGACACTACTGTTTTAATTGCTTGGGTGCTCATTTGCTGATTTGACTTCATACAGAGTCATGAGAGCCATGGCATTCCCACTTGACTCTTATTTGTCTGACTGTGCAAGATTTTTCAACTGAATTACTGAAATTGCCGTTTCAAGATGTTAGCATTTTGTCACCACAAGAGATTGTTGACTGTAGTTAATCGTCGTTGGTGCTCTGTGGCTTTGCGATTAGGTATCTTCCTGGACATCAGCCATTTCTGAGATGGATATATCCGTAGTCAGGATGTAAATCACTAATTTGTTAGCTTTGATGACATTCCCGACAGGATGGAGCCGTCGCATAGCAAATACGACATCCAGGGAAATCTCTTCAACATAATGGAGCGGTCAATCGTAGAGAGGGACTGGTGAGGATAAGTAAGGTCACCGTTTAACCTAATATCATACACTTGTTTCTTTCGTCATCCTTCAACAGGTTTTTTTTCAACCATTAATTTGAAAACACAGTACCTTATCGATCACTTCATCTTTTTCGGACTAACTATCGGGAATTGATGAGATTCACTAGATTTAAAGAACAAAAAAGAAGTCTTTGTTCTTCAGTAATATCACTCGAGTTGCCTTGGTGCAATTATTTGCGACAAGGCCATATGATTTCATCAAATGACCCAGAACGATCGAGCCAACCAATAACTAGTAATGTACCGTTCAGGCATTTATCTTCTTCAGTTAATGACAACCTTCGGGTGCAGTTCTTTTTTTAACGGCACAAGGGTCACCCGGTGTAGGTGATGACATTCGTGGATTGCTAACTTAGTATGAATACGATGGTTTTCCAGAAACTTCTCGAGTAGTTTCAGTGTTCAGAATTGTATCATTTCTCATGGTTTTTAGCTTCGTTCTAGTTGTTTTGAATATCTTTTGCACAGTGGTTTTGATGACGGCGATTAGCACCGTCGCAGTTTACTGTGGTTCATTTTTTTTTGTTTTGAAGTATTTTATCATTATTTTCACTACAAATGTACTATTATTATCATTGTTATTATTATTGTTGTTATTAATTATTATTCCTCCCAACGGTTTACCGCCTCATTGTGGCTGGGAAGTGTTCCTGTGTGTCGCGCTGCGATGTACTCACAGCGGAGAGATTCATCCCCTAGCAGGGTCTCTCAAGCTGAGGAGTTCAGCGTTTCTTTCAGGAAGCCGAGCTAAGAGCAAACCAATACCAGGATCCACCACGTTCTGATATCAAAGTAGTCGCTTGGTGGCAAATCTCCTTCTGATCCCCAAGGGCAGCGACTGTCCGTGGTGGTGACGACCTGGAGCACACTTTGGCCAGAATGACCTCAGGCTCCATGGAGGTGCAATGGTTAAGCCAGCAAAACTCCTAGAAATGGAGAGTATGCTGGGGTGTGCACACCACTGAGAATGGGCCGTCCAAGTGTGCAAGTATTTCACCTTAAGTGTTTAGTAAGAAGTCGCATGGACACATTTTTTTCTGAATAAGTACATCCAAAAGTCATTTAGAGAAGAATAGAAAATAAAGTAACAACCTCATAATCGCTCATTAAGAGAATAGCAAAGGTCGTTTAGTCTATCACTCCAGTAGAAAACCCTTTCTTATTTAGATTGATTTAATTGATTGACCACATTCTTTGTTTATCGGCAATTTTTGTATGATTCAGCTATACTTATAACTTTACCGTAGTATTGATCGATCATAAGCCCTTCACAGTGTTGTGATGACGGCGTAAGGTCATTCTTGTCTTTATCGTCATTATCATTATTTCCATACTCTAGAGGTCTTCTGTACTGTTCATTTTTCCATTGGATATTTACGGGCTTTCTTCTTTGAACGACTAGAAATCTCCTGCTGTGTGGTGATTATCATTACTCTCTCCGTCTTCGTCGTTATCACGTGTTTTCCTACTTTATACATTTTCTTCATCGTCAATTTTTTTCTTCATTACAGACTAAAAAGCTCTCTTTTTTGGGATGTTACAATAGTCGCTGGACGTCCATCACTTCAACAACTCTAGTATTCTTATTGATCGATTCGATTTTTTTTTATTTGCCGTGTGAATTGCGCACGATGCAAAAGGATCCGTCGTCGACGAATCACGTTACTACTCAGGTACGACTTGATATTCATCATTATTTCCGTCTTGTTCAGTGTTGTATATTTTCTTTCGTTTCTTTTTTCTTCCAGTATCTTATTCCATTTTATGCCTCATTAGCTCAGTTACTTATGAGTACTATTCATGATTTTGTAGAAATCCCTAACACCTCACAGAAGTTGCGTAAGTCCACTAAAGTCATTCGTACTCCCATGACGTCTGCTATATTCTGTTTGTAGCATAATTCCCTCAAATATTGATGGTGCACCTGGACATTGAGAGAAAGTGTTTGTTTATAATAAGAGTTCACTTACACAGCTTTAGCCTAACTGGGTTCATTGCCAATTTCTGCTCCCCAGATCAATCCCGTTGGTGGGTGATTGCTGGTAGCACCTATAGGTCAATAACACAGCTGAGAGACAGGCGAAACGAAGGAACCGCATGGTGTGGTGGTGTCCCCGGAAAGGGTAATAGCGTGTTTGGTCTCCACCGTTAACACCAGTGCTCCGGAGTTTTGCAAATATCTCAGCAATCTTGTGGTTGTGTCTCTGCATCTTTAGAGTTCACTTACTTTTGTTTAGACTTTCACGTTACGAATTATGGATTTAAAGCCATTTAAGCGATCTACCTGCTCACTTTGTCATGTTATAAGGCTTTCTTCTTGTATGAAGTATAGCTTAAACAAAGAATTTTTGTGCAACATCTTGTGTAGGGTATTCTCGAAGATTTTGCATGATTTCTGGCTCCTTTTTCTCCTTCTGTGTATTCAGTGTAAATTAAAAAAGGAGTTCAAAAAGCTAAACAAAAGAAAGGAAGGAAAGAGAAAAAAAAGAGAGAAAAAAGAGTGGAGAGAAAAAGAAAAGAAGTGTTAGTGCTCACTGATTAACGAAAATGTTATGAAAGATGTTGCGATGTTTTTTAGCGTTTTTAAACGAAATATTATAAAAGCGCTGAAGGCTCGCTACAAAAACTGACAGTCAGAATAAAATGATTGAAAGAATGCCAAAAAAAACGAAATCGATCATCATGATTTAATCGTGAGAAACGTTCATATTGAAAGAAATTTCACCTGGCGAACTGCTCCCTCTCTCTTTCTGTGTCTCTCTCTTTCTCTATACTGTTTTTTGTTTTGTGTTTTTTTTTGTTTTGGCAGTTTTTTTTCGCAGTAGATAAGGTGAATGAATGAATGAATGGTCATCATTGATTGCGGTTAAAACAATTTTTACACTAAAGGGGTGGACCAGTTCTTTCTTTCATTTTAAATTGCCTGTGAACTGAGCGATCACGAGGTGTATGTGATCGAGTATGTGAAAACTCGTACTCATCTATTCCCTTCTTCTATCTTTGTTCTTTTTTTCTTTACCATTAGTACCCTTTTTTTTAAATACTAGATGCTAAAGCGCGCAGTGTAGAGATAGGTCCTCATATCTAAACTGGACTCTATCGCTTTGAAGTAAATGCTCTTCTACTTTGTTTATCAATTTCCAATGCTGGTTTTTTTCTCGCTATCTTTTTCATTCCCTCCTTTAAATAAGTAGCAAGACAGATTATGTGGGTTTACGGTACTTTTTTGAGTGCAGTTTGCTTAGAATACAGTCAGATTATGAGGTAATACTGTAAAATATGCTTCACTTTGTGAACCAACTAACTGTTTTGTTGTTGTTGGACAAAATATTTAGTTCGTTTAGAAGTCAATACGTAAACTTTTTGACGTAGATCTTATGGAAGAGCGTTATCATAGGGAAGCTAGACGTTCTTTGATCGCAAATCATGTAAGTTCCAGTGGCTTTCCATGTAGATCTTTTTGGTTTTTGCTTGAGGATCTGTCGTCTTCACTTCTCAGTGACAAGTTGAGTACCGGTCTTCCAAGGTGTTCTCAGAGTGATTTCGCTACCTCCAAAGTAGTAAGAAGCTTGGAATTACTCTTCATCAGAAGCTCATTGTTTGAAAAATGTGAATTGCTTCTGAGTAATGGAATATAATGGATTTTTACAGTGGCTTACTTTGATTATAGTCTGAATTACTGCGAGGAACACTGAGCCTTGTGGTTTTTTTATTGTAAACCGACATTCATTCAACCTCACTATGGATAATCAGCCTTTTTTCTCTTATTGGTAGGTTAACAAGATATTGACATAGAACCTTATTCGGTTAATGTTTTGACTCTTCCATCTTCTTCAGAGATCATTCTAGTCGGTTTCCCATTCATTCGTTCATTTGTGCCAACTGGGATTTGGTAGTCGGATCGAGTCGAATAAGTTGACTGCAACACCACTCGAATGAATTTCCCTCACTCGGCGGGGCGCTTTTGTGCAGTGTAGTTTTTGACCTACTGCCATCATATGTGATCTACTCGTGGTCCTCAATGGTCGCGACAAAGAGCGATTTATTGTCCTATAGGTCTTACGTGACTCTAGCCTTTGCTCGGAAGTAGTGAACTTTGCGGTTCAATTCTTGGCGAGATCCCATAGAGTAGAGCACAAAACGAAAAAGATATTGTGGTTTTTTTTCCTATTTCTAATTTGTTGACCTATTATAACGTGCTGAATAAGGTCACTACTAGTCGTGGGAGTGCGAGGGAAGAGGTGACTGGTTCTGTTTGTGGTGCTGTTTTTTTTCTCACCTGTATAATAGCCCTTGTCGCAGAGTGGTCATTGCATTAGTTCATATTAGTGTGGTCCATTGGACACACCATAAAGATCCTCTACCTTTACACTTTCAGATTTTTAAGTTTTCGGCCAGGAAAACCCGATGAAACAAGGTCTCCTCAAAGTTTATCCAGTTTTTTGTCGTATAGTTTTTGAGCAGTTTGCTTGAATCAGGGAAACTCAGAGTTCTGTATTTTTTCGTTCTGTTTGAAAATAACATGAAACAGAGCATCGCGGTAGACGAGGAAGAAAAGTTGTTCCAATTTCTTTGATTTTTTAGGGAAGCGCCGAATGTGAGGTGATAGTATTGCATGTTTTTTATTAAGTGGTTTTTAGTCTAGTACTACTTAAGTGCCATGGATCTCCCTCATATGAGGGATCTCGAGCCGGTTAGTCGCGAGGCTACGTGGCGCGACCACAGTCCCTTAAGTGTATATAGCGAAGCAAACTGGCATGAACCTCATTGCAATACGGTGTTTTTTTTCTTCGTTTTTTTACTGTTTTCATTATCACTGTGATCTTCATCGCTCCCGTAATCTCTCAACCCCATCTCCAAGTGTAATTTTAAAACCACGGTTGCTTTCACATGGTGTTAAATCCTAAAAAATCTTAGGTGATTACTTGATTTACTAGAAAAAATACTAATTGTGCAGTTCTATTACCATTTGTAGTAGTAAGTAATACTCCGCATGACAGACATTTCCTCTGTGGGACATTTCCTGTCTAGGATATTTCCAGTTCAACAAACTAGTGAATAAAGCAATTTGTGTAGATCCTACAGGGCTGAATATTTTATCTATAGAATTCAAATTCTGGAACTTTCGACATGAACTAAGATGTGTTTGAAACCGTGGTTATTTCGGGTACAATCTATACCACTGACAACTGGTCATAGCAGCTGTTAAAGTACTGATTAGAAGTGCTTTGTCATCTAACACCTTTAGATTAGAGCGTACTTGCTGTACTACGGTGGCTACAATTAAGTTTATTAAAACTAGGATCCTTTTTGGTAATGGTTAAGCGCTACGTGCTCGTCGAACAGCAAGGTACTGTCCAACATGTGAAGGGTAATGGGTAGAACAGGACAATTGCAACCTTGGTGAAGAAATTTTCCCAAAATGCTTGCTGCTTGGTCATTTTTCTATTTGGCCTTTTTTTTCTATTTTCACTGAACGTTTCTTCAGCATGTGAAAGTACTGGGCAAAACAATTGATGAATTAAAGTAAGACTAAGAATGTAAGTGCGACAAAATAATGGTCTTCGTTGTTTTACTGTCATCTTCTTTCGGTCTTGTGATGAAATTTATGGGGTACTTTCGAGTAGTGTAAGTTTCGTCCTAGTTTAAGTTAAGCATGAAGGCTGAATCAGGAGCTGATTTGACTAAGGAATTGTGGACCATTGTAGACTTCGTCATCATGAGCTACTAGTGGCTATTTTTTTAGAACTTTAAATACTTTCCAGGGGCGGATAGCACACTGGTAGTGATGTCCGTTATCACGAGCATGGTGATTGTTCGATTCTGCTCCGGGCAAACCAAGCTTCTCATCCCTTCGGGGTCGCGAAACTGGTACCGGTTACTTGTCTGGGGAAAAAACCGCTCTCTACAATCCAATTGGGAGCACCCCCATCCCGGGTATCTCAGGACTCCAGGGAGAATTGCTCGAACAGCATTCCCACACGTAAAGTTGGAAGAACTTTGTGGACAATGGATGCGACGAAACGAATAGAATGTGGGAAGTGCTGGGATCCGCACAGTAGATGTGAAGACAGGTGCAATAAAGTTAAAAACAAAAAAAAACTTTCTATTCTATTTAATGTTGTTTGTTTACGAATCACTCATTCCTTAATACACGGCTATTTTTCAAGTGTTTGTCAGGTTTTGAGAAGTTGTTTTTAAGTTATAGCGATAAATATGACTTAACAAATATTCCTTAGGAGGACGGTTGTTCAATGAAAGCTTTAATCATCAAGCTTATCGCAAAAACCAAAGAGTTCATAACGTTCGTAATGTTTGTTAAGTGCATCAGTTACAAGTTAGTAAATTTGTAAAAAGTACAGTTGTTATGGAAATATCACCAAAGATAAAGGTAGTCGATATTAAAGAAGTGGTGAATTGTTGGAATTTTCGAGACCACACCATCTTGAAGAAGAAAAGGGATGAGTTTTAGCCCTATTTTTTTGTCAAAAGTCCGTGTTTGTTTATGAAAAACGTTGAACGTTCAAATGTTTACAGACAGCTGCAGCTCTTGGTTCCAATTTGTGTTTTAAATGGTTATATGGTGCCATAGAACTCGTTGTTTCATCTGGTCGTCTATAAGGTTTGGAAAAATCATCCCCGAAGAGAAACATAGGTCAAAGCAGTGACGAACTCTTTGAGCTTTCAACTTTCAGCATTCATAGAAGTTCAACTTTCAATAGACCTTAGCATTAATACTTTATTTATTTAAATCGTATGAACTGTTGAGCTGAAGCGAAGTCCTCACCAGGTGCTCTAATAATTCTGTGGCTGACGTTTCGACGACTTTGCATTCTTTGGAGCCTGGACGTATTTTGCATAACTCTGCTCATATAATGTTTAACGTTTTATCTTCTGCTAGTTATTTTTTTTCACGGCAGGGTATTATGTTTGATACAACCACAATGAAGGTGCGATATTTGCAAAACTTGAACCTCAGGCCAGATTCGAACGCGCGACTACCGGGGGTTCACCCGTTACCCACTGCACCACTGAGGCCCTTGCTTTGCTTTTTGTAAATATCTCAGCATAATTGTGGTTGGATCTATTCATGTAATTCGCTGAATTCTGTATATTATCGATGATGGCCCAATCATAACGTGGTATCAATATTGCACTGAATATTATTGAAGATTCCCAAGACCGACTTTCCATTAATCTCGGCATTGCTCAGATAAATCATCCAATATTGTACTGAATAAATCTTGTTGTTGACAGTCTCGTTCGGCTCATTAAGAAAACAGTGTTGCAGATTATTGAGTACGGATCCGTCCACCACTTTCCACTAGAGGTGATTCTCCGGTTACTTAGCGTGGTAATTGTTTTTGGATACAAATTCGTTAGTCGCGCATGTAGCCCGGTAGTTAGAGGTATCATGCAGTACACACGGAATGGTGGATTCATTCCCGCGCCCAGGTTTCACGAAGCCTTCTATCCCTTCGAGGTCGGTGAATTGTTACCAGACTTGTCTGGGAGGGTATTAGCACTGATTTGATATAAAACATCTCTAGACCACCTTCAATCATAAGCCAGTTATGCATCCAAACACTGCTAACGATGCTTAGTGAAGTGGAATGCATGGCGCCATACCTTCAACGCCTAGAGACTTTTTTTATAGCGAACTTTCGTTGTATGTGATAATTGTCCCATGGGTCTTCTTGATTCTCAGCGGTGGGCTGGATCTCAGACTTGTGTAATCAAACCGTTTGTATTGACAGTCTTTACACGACAATCTCACAATGCAGTTAGAAATTTATTGCGTAGTAAAGTGATTGAGTGGACGAAAGCAACATATAGGATTGGTAGACGTCGAAAGCTTTATCGTTTTAACCTTCTTCCTTTTGCATATTTTTTCCTCTCCGACCTGGTAGAGTCCGTCCATCCGTCCGTCCATCCATCCGGGGCTGAGCGCCGGTGTTTGCGTTTGCTACGGAGCGCGTTGCGTTCGCGGAAGATAACCGCGGCCGCCAGCACGCGAGGCGCTGCTGACTGCCGCGCTCGCATCGATTTTCGCGCTACGCGGCGTCGCACCCCGTTCGCCTCGTCGGTTTTCCTTCTCTTCGCTCTTCATGAATACTAAAGCTTTTCGTGTATAGCTGTTTTTTATGTCCAGCATAGACTTTATCTACATCAGTTATTTCATTTATAGTAATTGCATCTCACGTGGCGAGCGAAAAATCAATAACGGAGATTTTCGTGCTCTTTGCGTGCTTATATAGTCTCTTCGAGTATTCTCGTGCTTTTCAATGCGATATGTGTATATGCATAGAAGTAGTCCACAAGGGTAGTGGAATAAAATGAATTCTCTTTCCTTCCATGTGACTTTCAAATTACTGTCATTGTGTTTCATTAGGGCCTGGATTCAGCCGGTAATCCCGTTAATTATTAAGTGACTCGAGCAGAGACCCAGGAAAGTCTCCATTCGTCCTTATCTCCTCCATCAAAGGCTACTTATTTGAGGTTATTAAGCACGTTTGAGGGCCAAACTGGATGTGACGTTTTCTACACGAAACTTTTTACTTTCATCATCATCATTGTTTTCTTTTCGTTTTTGTTATGAGAAAGTACCTAGGGGGTTACTCGTCGCTTTTTTTCGGGAGTACTTCTAAGTGAAACGAGCGATAACACAACTGGGACTACTGTACTGTCACTATTTTCATGATTGTGTTAGTTTACGGTAATGACTAATGTCCTGGTACTTTTAGTATATCGATATCTAGAACGTGCACGGCTTTTCAGTTGAGAGTCCTATCTATTATCTGTAGTTCGAAGGCTTAAACGGACTTGTTTTTTATTCCATGCTAATTCACTTTGGATCTATTAACTTTTTAAGGGACTTTCGTTTATAGTAAGAAGTTGTCTACCAGTATTTTTAAAGTATTTTTCCCTTTTATATGTACTATTCTGTGATTGGATTATCAGACATAATCGGCTTACAGCTTTGATGTCACTGAAAAGGGGGTGGGGTCAGTATGGGTCAAGCCGAGGTCATCGGGAGTCATAAATTTACTAGGTAAATTTGAGAATCATTGTGGTTTGTAAAGAGAATAACCTTCTATTGTTTCGACTAGTTGGTTCGATCAGGCGTGGAATATAGTGGTTTATACAGTTTCTCTTCCTTGTGCTTTTTATGGTTATTCTGTTTTTTAAAAAAAGACTTTGAGCCTTTGAGCCTTTGAGTCAAATAGCTTCTAAAATTTATCCCTCAGCTGCTTTGGAGTTGATGTTTGCAGTTTTTGACTTTCTGAGTTTCATTTTTTGATTCACACAGTACTTTTCCTGGTACCTTAGATATTTATAGGTGGAAAATTGGCTAATTTCGTTTTGTTTTTCGTTTTTCTCTTCTCAAACAAGATTTTGTTTGGTTTTCTTAAACAGCTGATGTTTGCTCTCACCATCCGCTAAGTTGTCATTTAGTGGTATTAAGTGGACGTAAAGCTGTTCACACTTGTGACAAAGCCAGATCGTACCTTCATATGTGTCTACTTTTCTCTGTTCCTCTAGGGAAAGTGCAGAAGAAGATTCGCGAACGACTGATTGAGGACATCTCTGCAGGTCGTCATATGAGTTGTCCTTTTAGTTTCTATTTAGACGGTGCATTTTCGGTACAGTAACTTTTAGGGGTTGCCGTTAACTCTTTGACTGAGTATGGCTCATCGATCATAGGCTTTGATAGTTTTTATGCTTAGGTGGTTTTCAATTACATTATGAAAAAGAACGTAGCAACATGAACGAAGAAATCAGCCGACTAATGACATGTTTTTTGGGGACTGGTCTGGTTTTTTGTTGCACCATCGAGACGTAGATCCATAAATTTACATTTTATTGATTTTTTCGACATCACATGAACATGTAAGGTCTATGGACTTCTAAATTATTGATTTGTTCTTGTCTCATATTGTTATTAGGTTTTGTCAGCTTTTTACACGAAACGTCTACCTAACCACTTTTAAAACAGAGTCCGATTTCTTGGTCTTTCTTACTTTCACACTCAACTTTTCTTAGGTTCGCATGGATTTCACCTCTTTCTGGAAATACTTGGATATTTGGACGGCCCGTCCTCACCGCCTGTGCGGGGCCCAGCATATTCTTCATTTTTCGGAGTTTTGCTGATTTAGCCATTGTTTCCTTGGAGTGCGGAGGTCAGCCTGGTCTAAATCTGCCCCAGGTCGTCACCACCACAGGCAGTCGCCGCCCTTGTGGATCAGAGGGAGATTTGCCACCGTGCAACTAGTTTTATACCAAGACAGTGGTGGATCCCTCTATTGGTTTATTCTTAGCTGGGCTTCTTGACGGAAACGCTGGACTCCCTGTGAGCATGGAAAACCCTGCTGCAGGGATGAATCTCTCCGCTGTATATCGCACCCCGACAACCAGGAACAGCTCCCATCCACGATGAGGCGGTAAACCGTAAACCGTTGGGTGGCTTTCTGGAAATAACGCAATCGATAACTGGTTCATTGTTAGTTTTGTAATTGTTTTATTTGAAAAGTACGTAGTAGTCTTTCTTTCGGTGAATGATGTTTGAGCATTTATGCTCAAATGTCATCTTAGTCATTGTTTTCTTTTTTTCTGTAGAATTTCATTTTAAAGGTGGTATAAGTCCTACTTTTCACTGCTAAGAAGTCTATGATATCCTGGAGCTGGGTGTTTCCTAACAAAATGCTCTCAAGTTTGCGTTAAAATAATAATTTTACTTATGACCTTGAGGTTTCCTTGCGATGCTTTTGATAGTTCTATTCGTAGCAGACCAGATAATTGCTCAGTTGGTTAGCAATAAATCAATAAGCGGTTGTTTCATGGAGATTTATCGATGGCTGTCCCTTTTGCTTGAACCGAGTTTCTGGGTTTTTGATGCTTTAGAAAAATTGGAGCTTCGTATGCGTATTCGTCGTGTATGATTATTCGATTATCCTTTATGGCATTTCGTTTAGCGGCCATTGAGAGCATCAGAATACTGTAGTTGGTCCCTATTAAGTCTGTTTTTTGTCTTTGTGCTTCGTTTTTGATTTGACAAATAGTTTTTTGATCAATAGTTTCTGCTATTATTATGCTATTCAACGTTGTCTACACGGACGCGTGTAGCGCAGTGGTCGCAGGCGCCCTGCAATGCACATCATGGCTTCGATCACCCCGCCCCAGGCCCACCAAGCCTTCCATCATTCCAGGGTCTGTAGATCAGTACCAGACGTCAATAGAAGGATAGCAGCAATTCTCGATACATCGGTGGGCCACCGCGAGTCATCGTAAAGGCTAGATATGCATTCAGTGACCTCCAACGGTGCTTTATGGAGTCGAATGCTTGGCGCATCCATCAGGATTTATCATCGCCGAGAGCTTTATCCTTCATTCTTTAACGTTGTGTATGAAAATAAGCAAAAGGTTTACGTGATAGTTGTTAACGACGACATTTTACCACTCGTTCATGTATATTTTGTGATTTTTTTTAAAAATAAACTTTCACAAAAACGATGTTTTTAGTCGTCGTCGATGTCCTCGCCACTACTTGCCGCTTCACCTACTGCGCCACCCTCAGCACCTAGCAGTACTAAGCAACCAGCATTCGATGATGCCTGCTTTAAGACACCACTGCCTTTCAAGTGAGACAATGAAGCTAAGCTTTGAATCGTTATAGAATTCATTCAATTGGTTTTTTTTCTTCATCTGGATTAATTTTTCACCAGTTTTTAAATGGATAACATGTAATTGCGTGATTTTTTTGTCCATTGAAAACACATTTCCATCGCAATATACGTTTTGCACATCTGTTTGATGGGATTTGTTCCGTTGTGAATTGACTTACAAATGGATAGATAGGCTGGAGGGTTTTTTGAACGAAATCAAGATCTCCGAGCAAAACGATTTCATAGAGGAGCATCCTAGTGTTGACGAAAGTAGCGTGAATTTTTTTTCAGCTTAGTCGTAGTTGCGGACTGTATTCTTTAAGTGAGAGCAGAAAATCATCTTTACCTAAGGAAGATTCTAAGTCATATTGGAATTTCTCGGATTACTCAGTTCATCTGACAAACCGCTGTGCATCTAAGTATTTACAGCGGAAGTTCTGAGCCACTTTTGCGTCGAGCTTCTTACTGTGGCTCATTATATTAAATTTTGTGTGTTTTTTAATCATAATGTTTCAATGAAGAAGCAGCTGGTACATCTTGAAGCAGAACGGTCAAGATTCTGCTCCCATGAAGTAGTTTTTGCACTGACGTTTTGCAAAGGCAGTAACTTGTAAATGTAAATGAGCAGTCGCTTTGTCTAATAATAAACCATTGTATCACGGTGGTCATTGAAAGCTGTAGAGTGCTTATTTTGTTTATGTCCGTCGTAATTCTGTTTTATCACTAAATTGAGTTTTGGATTATGTTTGCAGTGAGAACTGTTTATAATCATTATTGATTTACAGTAGGAAACCTAGACGCGGTCGTGGAGCGACATCCACAACTGGCGGAACTCGACTGAATGGATATCACTCGAGCGGAAGTACGCGAGGTGGACGTGTAGGACGTCCGAGCGGTACTGCTCGAGTGACAACACCAGCTCCACCTCCACCTTCGCCTAAATTTGTACTACACGATGTGATATGTCCACACACCGCAGCTTATCTAGGTTTGTTTAGCCCTTTGACGACGACACGTATCTTTGCTTCTGGCCACATAGCACCATAATCAATTTTAGGCTTTTACGGACTTGCAGGCTTTTTGACAGTAAACAATAGTTTTCGATAATTGGAGGGATTGAGGGGATGTAACATAGCAGAACAATAGAGGAGAGTTTGCTCTGTGGTTCTGTGGGTGTAAATCTAGTATTTACCTACTGGAGTACTTCATGTCAACGCATTGCTGTCAGTAGTACTCACAAAGTCCATGCAGTAGCCATGATTCATCGTAGGGAATAAAATGCAGTGACAATTAGTTAAATAAAATAGTAAATAGTGATAAAGTTAAGCAATTAGTAAAGTGAAATGACAACCAAGACAGGCTATGTGTTAACCTCGACATTGTTCGGTACTTCACTGTTTTCTTGACAAACACACGAGGTTGTAGTAACAGTAACCTAAGCAAGTAGTAAGCAGCAACTTCCAGTGTGCTTGTCAAGAAAAAAAACAGCACGTTGACAGTTAATTGTTAGTCAAATTACCGACCAGTGAACTTGTCCGAAAGAATGTTTTCTTTTTATTTATTAAGTGTAAAAATTAGCTCTATCGATCCCACCACCTTGTTTTGATCTGGTTTCGATTAGCTAACTAATGAATACAAATACCATGATAAAATGTTCTGGAATCCACTGAATTGAAAAGGGTACACTGTAGTGTACATACCGTCCGTTATGGGTAAACCCTTCCATCACCATGTGCACGGATTTCTATATATATGCAGGTGTGCTTTTCGGACCGTACATCTTGATTTCAATTCGCTGTCTTCTTTCGGGCCTAGTTCGTCATACAGAGCTTTTTACCAGACTCTTTGTGGTCAATGGATAGGTTGTCCAACACAATTTTTACACTAGAGCCGACCCATGATTAGGTGTTCTCAGTGCGCCGTACTTGCGAAAAGCCGTTTTCGGACGGTGGAATGGGATCGGTGGTTATAAAAAAACAAGGAAGAAGCAGAGAAATACGCTTCAGCTGCCATAGAAAACTATGCGCAAGGATGAAAAGACCTTGGCTAATTGGACGGATTTTTTTTTCCCTTCACGCGCAACAGATGTATAAAGAACATGGAAACATATACGGAAGAGCATAGTGGGTACGTAGAAGTTAGAGAGACGCGGGAAAATATGTGAGAGATGAGGGAACCGAGTGGTAGAACGATAAACTCAGGAAACCGGTTTGCCGTGCCTCTTGCATGGACTCACAGACCTATGTTTTGATTTCAATTCGCATTTCGATTGCACTCCAATAACACGCGGTCCGATGGGCCAGACACGCGAAAGTGGCTGTGGTCATGAAAGAGTTAAGGTCTTACGATGGTCCATTCCTAGACTGCATATCATCTTTCCCGGTTACTTGGTTACTCCCGAATTCTTTGACTTGCGCAGTTGCTGAAAAGTATTGTAATTGTCGTGATATTGTGAATAAATGTCAAATATGAAATATTTATTCTTTCATTGATAAACTAACACGGGGTTGATAAAAAGACCCGGATTGATCCGAGTCGATTATCCACAGTTCTTTCCTTCCGATTTGGGCTTTCTTGATCTCATCCAGTATAATGCAATGGAGCATCGCTCGAATGAGCAACTTCACTAGGCTGTACTCTTTTCTACAGGACGGTTGTTGCTTATGTGAAGGAATATATATCGATTAGTCATACTTAAGTTAAAGGAAAGTCGGTTTCTTAAATATTGTTGTGCGTTGTTGAAATGGCCTGGTGTAGCACCGTGGTTAGCGGTGCCCTGCAACACACACGTGCTAGTCGGTTGGATCTCGCAGCTCGGGCTCACCAAGCCCTTCATCCCTTCGAGGGTGGGGGAAATTGGTGCCAGATCTGTTTGGGAGAATGAAAATGCGGAATTTATACATTGCTGCTCCAAAGCATTAAGTTAAATATGCCATATATGCATCCAGTTACCCCCCAACGATGCTTCCAGTAGTCGGATGCATGGCGTACATCCTTTAGACCCGAGAGTTTAATCCTTTATCTTTTTAGTCATTGAAATTGTACTTTGATATCTTGTTGAAGACAGATAGATATATCAGAAAGTGAGAAGCCTTATTCTGGGTTTGGTTTTGAGGTACAAAATTGATGCAGTATTGGTTTTATTCTATTCTATTAATATTTATGTTGATGCCTTAGAGTTTATTTTAATTCTATCGCCTTCAGAATAGTTTGAAAACTTTTTAGGCGCACTTGGTCTTCCCATGTATGCATCAGTTGAACCTACTAATGAAGCGAAGGAAGTAGTTCACTGTGACGGAGAGAAACCATCCACATCGACAAATATTGTTAAGGAAGAGGCCGTAGAAGATAATTCCAATCCTGGACCGAGCCAAAAGGTTACAGTGCTCGAGAATGGAGACTGTAAAGTAAGTGTCTGTCTATGAGTATGATGCAGTCTTTTCATATATATATATATATATATATATATATATATATATATATATATATATATATATATATATATGTACATATATATACATGTATATATATATACATGTATATATACATATATATATGTATATATATATACATATATATATATATATATATATATACATAGAGTCTATGAAAGCACAACAATGTCTGACTTTTTTGTACTGAAGCGGTTATCTTATGTATTTTCCATTTCTCAGAGGTATCAGTTACTTTTGATAGAATTCATTTACATTTACATTTATAGTCACTATTGTTCAATAACGCACAGTTATAAACTTTAAACTTGTAGCTATATCGCTATATTATTCAATTTGTGAGAGACAGGCGAAACGAAAGACCGGCATGGTGTGGTGGTGAACGCGTTACTCCCCGGAAAGGACAGTAGCGCGTTCGTTCCCTACCGCGGACACCTGCGGTCCGAGTTTTGGAAATATCTCACCATCATTGAAGTTATATTTCACAATATACCCTGCCATTAAAAAAGAGTAGGCGGTAAATAATAAGTTAAAATTGTGATTATTCAATTCGTTTTCCAATGCTTTGTGTGTGTTTACAACTCGTTACTGTTTCTGTTTTTGTTACCAAATGTTTAGCATCGTTTGTGACGTGGTTGTTTTAGGTATTCAAAGAGGAAATGCATGAAAAAAATGACGAGAATGGGGCAGCAACATCAGAAGGTCCGAAGGAAGTGATAAAGGAGTCAACTGACAGCGTGAGTTTTTTCGGTGGTAAATGATTGCTATTACTTACTTACTTGATACTTGAACGGCCCGTCCTCACTAGTTGTGCGGGCCCCAGCATAATCACCATCTTTCAGAGATTTGCTAGTTAAGCCATTGTGGTTCCCTGGAATCCCGAAGACAACCTGGCCAAAGTCTGCCCCAGGTCGTCACCACGGCAGGCAGTAGCAGCCCTTGTGGATCAGGGATTAATGATTGCTATTAGAGCTTTTCAAAGCAAATGCCAACAGAAAATGATATGCTTATTTTCAGAACGTAATCTTAACTACTTTTTTATCTATTATTAACGTATCCTCCCAACGGTTTACCGCCTCGCCGTGGCTGGGTGTTCCTGGATGTTGGACTACGATGTATAGCATGAGGATTCATCCTCCCAGCAGAGTCGTCCAAGCTGAGAACTAGTCCGGGGTTTCTATCAGAAGTCCAGCTAAGAATAAGCCAATACAAGGATCCACCACCGTCCTGCTATCAAACTAGTCGCATGGTGGCAAATCGCCCTTTGATCCACAAAGGCTGCGATTGCCAGTGGTGGTGACGACCTGGGAGCAGACTTTGGCTTCGCTGAGCTCAGGACTCCAGGAAACCACAATGGCTAAATCAGCAAAGCACCGAGAAAGTGGAAATTACGAAACCAGCAAAACTCCGAGAAAATGGAAATTATACTGGTGTATTAACGTACTCAATCTTTTCATTAAGGAGCTGTGCTATGCGCATTCTTTTAGTTGTTAGAAAATTTGATTTTATGCTTTTCAGTCGAGCGACAGTTCGACGAATAAACTTCCTTTCGTAGAAGAGATGATATTCGACGAGTACTCATTGTTATTGTTTACGCATTTGTCAGATGCACAGGTACGCTTTGAAATTATAACTTTTTATATAAATTTTATACTCACATCTTCCTACTTCGCCAAGGTTTGTGTCTATTGGAGTTCTTTACCGCTGCTGTTTCGAATTTTTTCTGCTTTCTCATAATATTGACATCTCCACTATTGTTGCTAAATTCCTAAGTATACCCTGAAATGCTGATTTTTCATAGTCCAAACTCTCTGCAAGTGATGTACTCATTTTCTCACCCGCATTAAGTTTTCCTCAGTCGTGACTGGTATCTGCTCAGTAGAAAAGGTTGTTTTGAAGTGTGGAAAAAACTACTTTTGACAGTTCTATTTGTTATTGTACTCATTTTGTGATCAGTTGCAGTGTTTGGAAGATTTCTTGGCAATCTGGTTGGTTCAATATCCATTGAACACCACACTTTATCCCCACGTTTTCCCTGTGTGTTTTGCCCAAACTGCATGTTTTTGTGGATTTTAATAGTCCACTCACATGTTTTAACATTGTTAGTTTCTGGATAGAGGCAGGAGGTACTCTTGGTGTTCCTACCGTTGTGATTCCGCAGAATTCACGAAATGGTACGCTTTAATATTTTCAATCTTCTCCTGTTATTTTCTCCTCGCCAATTTCCTCCATTTTCATATACGGGTCTTCTTCAGAGGTTCTATAAGAGTAATTATCTTGTTCATAGGTTTTTTAAACAGGACTTGTAGTCTGGTTTCTTCTTTTAATTTTATCCCTATCGAAGTGATTTCTATAGCTTTTTTTCGGGATAGTGGTTTTCTAACTTTCGGATTTACTCCATTGCATTAGTATATACCGGTGACTCGAGAATACGGAAGGAGAGTTTAAGGTAGACTTCGTAACATAGCTAGACTTGTAAAGAGATAAGAATCAACAAGAAAAAAGTAAGCACCTTACCACTACCGCCGTTTCCTCAAGTGTTCTTTAAAAACGTTTGAAACCCTTAATCATTACCGTGCAAATAAGTTTCGCTCCAACCTCACAGAAACACAGGAATGTTGAATGCGATAAGTTCGAAAGCTGATAAGATTAAAGAGGACTGCGCTATCAGCTAGTGATAAAGGCGGAGAGTTTGTTGTGATTTCTCTGCATTTAAATGTAGTGGTAACGAAAAAACATCTTGAAGGTTTTATTTTATTTTATATACCCTTATCTAAAAAAGGGAATTCGAAAGTCACTACCGAAAATTGAATAACGTATTGCTCAAGGTTGCAGAAGCGCCAGGTTTAAAGCCATCAGTTATTTCTCAGCTTAAAGTTTACTTACCACCATGTCTGTTCTTGTACTATACTTGATTATTAAAACACATAAGTTAATATTCACCTATGATCTTGCGTCTACCGATCCCGCATTATTCAATGTTAGGCCTTTCATGGGCGGTGTAGATGGGATCAACCGGTAGAATAACATAGTTTTTAACCCTAGTACTTACCTAGTTCTTTGAAAAACATTCCGGCCCATCTTACGAACATCGAGATGCTCATGGATCGTCTGCCTAATGCGCTTCGTTGCAGCGAATACGTGGTGGAATCCTTCGACATTATCGCCCTTTATATGAACGTTTCGAACAACTCCTTTATGCCAACCGTCTTCGAACTCCTTATGCAACACGATGGAGCAATGAACATGTGTAGCTTCTCGATACAAAGGTGGATGACCTTCTTAAAGAAGTGCCTGTTCAAACTTCAGATGGTGTGAGAAGTACTACGCACAAATGATAGGCTTGGCAATGGGACAACGACTGGCACCAAGCCTTGTATTGCATTTGTGTCTAGGATGGATGCACCAGTAGCCTAACTCCCTCCATTACTCTACTGTGGATATATAGATGATTGTTTTATCATCTGCTTCACATAAGAGGAGTTGGAAATGTTTTGAGTCATTGAATGAACAGTCAGAGTACATTAAATTTACTCGAGAGGAACCAAAAGGAAACTGGCTTCCATTTTCGAACGCTCATATTAACCTATCCGAAAACGGCCGCGTCACAAAGTGGTATCGAAAGCCAAGTAACAAAAACATAGTGGTTCATTACATCTCTCCTTACTCCTCAAACACAAAAAAGGGCGCTTTTGAGAAACATGTTTCGAACAGCCACCAGTGTGGTCACAGGAAGAGAACAGAAGGAAGAATTCTTTTAATTGACTGGGCAAGTATTCATTTCTATTAGCAACGAAACTGTGGCTGCACGGGATTGATAACTGTAGAGGAGAAACAACTCCCACTAAACAATAAGTTTAGAGAAAAATAAGGACCCGTTCATTCTGCCTTTTATTTTCAACGAGAAAGGGACTGCTCTAGAGCGTTGATTAAAGAGGGCCGGTCTAGAGAATTCGGCTGCAGTGGTTGAAATATTACCGAACCCTCTAGGACGACAGCTAGATCACAACCGATTGTTTGAGCGTCAGTGTACAACGCAAAATTGCGTAATATGCTGTAACAGTGGAGACGGTGCGTCCGCATCAAAGCGGGCGCACATCCAGTAGGTGAACTTAAACTTAAAACAAATACTTGGCGCGCATAGGACACAGCGGCATAACGGCGGAGAAGATTTCGAAGTAGGAGTTACCATCCTCGCACTAGAGTCGACAACTTCTGTCCGCAAAATTCTGGAAGCATTCTGGATAAGCCCCAGGAATCGTGGAGAGGAATTCCTTGCTATCACACGTGATCTCGCACAATATCTCAGACTGATGTTTTAATATGTGAGAGTTGCACTAGTCATCCATGTGAACACCGTGCGGTCTGCACGTGGAAGGCTTGCAGAAAGCGATGAGTGTTTGAAGAAGCTGTTTTGTTTCCAAAGAAATTGAAATCGAGGTGTGGATTTTGCGTTGAAGATATGGAGGTATTTTCCTGTTTACGCTACAGTTAACTTGGCCTTTCTAGGCTCTGAAGAAGGCGAAATCCGCCGAGACGTTGGCTATTGTGAATACACAGTATAATAACAACCTCATGTATGCTAGCCCTGAAAACAGCGAATTATCTCGGAAAATATACGTTCTCCATAATATTTGAATATGTACTATCATTTAGTACTATTGGATGTTTTTTGAACATATAAACGATTCAATATGGTAAGGCAAATGGGCTAAGCTGGGCTACATTGCATTCAACTGGTATGTTGACCAATAGTGAGGTTCTTTAAGATGTAAAGAATCGGTATCGTCCGGGAAGAATCTGAGTTGAAGAGCAGCAGACCTACTTCCGGTCTACAATGGCCGTCGACCATAGCTGGTGTAGACCTGAGGTTGTTTTTAGTACCACTGTCGCGGAATTCTACGTGAAATCACATGCCCTTCCATCCCCCAGCTCTAGACCTTTCAATGAAGAACGGTAACACCGGGCGTTGAAGTGCTCACCAAACTCTTTGTAAGAATCGGACCATCGCTATGAAAAACAACTGCAAGACAATAAAGCGAATAGGAGAGGTGGTGGTACACGCACATAATGTGAACATGGGTCATCCAAGTGTTTAAATATTGTAGTTTCGGAGATTGAGAGGAACGATTGTTCGAATTCATATTATTCGTAGTCGTGGAACGTGTTTTTCACCTGACTTGTTCTTTAAATGTTCTTCAGTTGTTTTCAACTTTTTCTACAAACAGTTTATGATTAACAACACATCATTTCTTCCAAACACTAATCTTTATAGAGACTGTACTTTTCCTTTCTCAGTAAATATGGAGAGGTTTTTTTCCCATGTTTATGGCTTAGAATGCGTTTGATGACGATGAGTTCAGTGTGGTATGCGTTTGAATCAAATTCCATTATGCGTGAAAAAGATGGTATGACAACTAGTTTAGATTTAGACAACGTTTCTGAGAAATGCGCAAAACTTGGACGTCGGGCTAAATCGAACCACGATTTCCCTTTCCGGGGCTGGCGCATTAGGCAGTGCGCCAAGGAGGGCCTTCTGTGTTTCTCTCAGCCGATTTTCTATCTTCCAGTGCCATCAGCAATCACCCGTCAACGGGATTGGTCTGGCGAGACCACATCGGCATTGAACCCAGTTAAGCTGAAGCTGCAGTCAAAATCACAATGTTTACTTACTTTTTATTTAATGCCTACTACAATTTTCACTGCAGGGTATTATGCGAAGTAGTTTAGAACTTTTAGTTTTACTTTAGTTCTTTTGGAACTATTGTTGCTTAAACCAATCATGTTCACAGATTTTTAACCCTTGAAATTCAACTTCTATGTAGAGCAACTGGTTTTGATCATCCACCTCATTTGTGGATAGTTCTTCTTTATCTTTCGGAACTATATATTGAAAAGAATCAGTGGTCCACAAAAAAATTGTTCTTTTTTCATGGTTTTCAAAGTTTGGATAAATGAACTTAACAACAAGTACTGTTATCTAGGCGGCTACTGGTAAGAATTTAGATGCTTTCCTTTTTTTTTCTTAGTGACGTCATTTTTCAACGATTGAAGAGACAGTTTTTTTCTAAGTTTCGATCATCAAATTCTGAATTCCCACCGGACAGCTGCGTTTTATTCTCGCATGGGTGATGGGAATTTGAAATATTTGCCCTAGCTGTCGTTTTTTTCTCGAACAAAAATCGTTCGAGATATTTTAAAGCTCGAAGTTCGAGCGTAATCTTCTATCCTTGTCTATCATTAACAGCATTTATAAAGAAAACAGAGAAAAACGAAGACCAGCGCAGTAAACTTCGACAGAGCAATTCATCTCTCGAATGTCTTTTGCGCTTTGTAAAACTGCTGACAGAAACTAAATCTGGAGAAGATTTTGCTTTTCATGAGTCTCATCTACAGTTTTGGGTGGGCCTAAACTGGTCAGTCAGGATTTTTGGGACTCATTTTCAATAACATTCTCGGAGATTTTGGTGGCAATCCGTGTTTTTTTCTTTTGGCTAAGGGAATTGATTAACATAAATTATATATCATGGTTATGTTTGTTCCTCAACTAATGAATCTATCCTAACGGTTTACGGCTTCATCGTGGCTGTGAGGTGTTCCCGGGTGTCGGGCTGCGAAATACAGCGAGGTTCATTCTCGCAGCAATGCCTCCCAAGCTGGGAGGGAGTCTGACGCTTTCTTCCGGATATCCAGGTAAGAGTAAGCCAATACTAAGAGTTACCACCATCCTAGTATCACTACTTCCATAGTGGCAAATCTCCCTTTGATCCACGAGAATGGCGGCAGCGTCGGGTGGTGACGATTAGAGGAAGGCTTTGGCTAGGCTGACCTCGAGAATTCAGAGAAGCAAAATAGCTAAATCGGCAATTATTGAAATTCTGCTGGAACGCGCACAACCAGTGAACACGGGCCATCCAAGTAGCTAAGTAAGTATTGAGTTTATCACCACTACTGCGAATGACAATTGAGGATTTCTTCGATGGGATTGGCCCCACGAATATGTCGATATTTGTTCAATTTTTCGTTTTTTTTCTTTAGCATAAATTCAGTGAGATGGAATGGTCGCCAGTTAGATTCTTCAATATTTTCTCGCCTTCGGATTGAATTCTTTGCAAGAAGGAAAATTGCAAAAGAGCATTGTAAAAGTGCAGGAATTGAGCACAGCGAATGTGCTGAATTTAATTATTGCGAAACTCAGTGGCATGCCAGAGCTGTTACTGAATAATTGAATGATTTTTTTTCCTTATTTTTCTGGACAGAGTGCACATCTTGGTGTTTGGTGTTTTGGACGAAGTGGAGCTTATCAACGGATCACTAGTGGTGGTGGTTATGTTGAGGCGGTGACCTGTTGGAAGATTTTTTGTGTATTTATAAGTATTCACTGAAGAGATGAGTAAATTTGAGTGTCGTGTAAATGTGGCTACTTGATTTGGAATGAATTCTGTGAAATCTGATAAAAATGTGAGATTTCATAGTCAGGATATTCCTCTTCTTGTTCTTCACTGGAGAAAATGGCTTCATCGTCTAGTTTACACAAAATTTAGACAAATATTGTAAATTATTGAGTGGCTAGTCAGATTATGTAAAATTTGCGCCAGAAGGACCTAAGAAGAATTGGATTTCATTTTTTAATCCCTTTAAATCTAGCTGTCAAAGAACGGCTTCATCACAGAGTGATTATGAAAGCCGTCCGGAAAACGTGGTCGTGTTCTTTGGGGCAGAAATCAAAAACATCGGCAAACAAAGTCTTGAGGCATTTTGGATAAATTCCAAAATTGCAAAAGTGGACTGAAAGAATGAACGCTTCGTTGTCATGCGTCACCAGGCGATTTATTTCGGGTTAAATTCTTAATGTAAATGACTTTCTTTTTATCCCATGTGAACAACGTGAGCGTTGTGTTTTTTTCCTAGGAAACGAAAATGGTAAGTGCTTTTAAAAGGATTAACAATTTACTTTATGCTTGCCTTTTAATTAAGACTGTAGGAAGTAGAAAGCAATCGAGTATTGCTGAATAACAACGTCCAGGCTCTGAACAAGGGCGACATCGCGGGAATGTTAGCCTTGAAAAATCAAAGATGAGAGTTTACAACCGAGGGTATGGTCTAGGTTACTTCATGTAATGTATCCCATTTTGGTTTAGCCTGTAACTCATTCGTGGTACGAAATAGATAAATTTTGAATAACGGGAACGAGAATTCTGAACACTCCATTGTCATGGCTGAAAGTGAGTGGGGTTTGGAATTCTGCATATGGGAATTTTGGTCATGATTTATTCATTGGTGTTATGATTAATTCAGCACACACTTCGGCGATTGTAGTTTAAGCCGTAATATGGAATGAATCGGAAAGCGATGATGAATTTTTGTTTAACACTGATACAAGATTGACGTCGTGTAGTACTTCTTTATCGAGCTTTTCCAACCTTTTTTGCGAGAAATTTCTATTCAGCCGAACTTCAACCGTTGTATCCTGACAATATCGCCGACAATTTCCCAAGCCGTTACACCGACGCTCATCGAGTCGTGTATATCACTTTTATACCTCGTAACATTCCTGTTGATTAAGTAATCCGATTGGGCAGCAGGAAAGTCTCTGTTAGTCGTTTTCCGGTTACAGAGGCGGTTCGATTCGTTCTAGTTGTTCGAGTGAGATCCATAGTGTCGTCATTTTTGTGTAAAAAGAGGTAAGGTCACACTGACCTCTCTACGACCGTTGTGTGTTGTAGCTTATAGCACTCATTGCTCTCGATATCATCGTGTGTAAAGTGGTGAATTATTTACGATTAATGAAGGCGGGAAAGTGCAGTAGTTTTTATTTACATCTGCGTAAGACTTCTGAGTGCTCTTTAATCTTTCATCATTGCAAAATTGGCTCATTAACGTGACCTCGATTATAGGCAAACAGTAATTTCCAAACCGGCTATCATCTGACCTCGGCAGTAATAGTCAATACCTTCTTGGATTGTTATGCTTACACGTGGTTGTTAAATAAGTTTTATTCAGCTAACGTTTCGACGTCCTCGTCTTCGTCAGAGTCGATGATTCGAGTCTATCATCTGCTGTGAAGAAGATGATGACGTCAAAATGTTAGCCGAATAAAACGTATTTAACAATCTCTTCTAAGCTTAACAGTTCAAGAAGGTCTCGATTATAGGGTTATTTTTACGTGAACGAATTTGTTTTTCTTTGTGGATATGGAGGTTGCGTGACGTTTATGGACCACTTTTTTCCCCCGAATTCATAAAAACACTGGACATGGTGTTTGTTTAATTGTTTAAGCTATAAGATATCAAAGCAGATTCATAAACATACCGGTGCTAAGTTTCGACACACCAATCCGCTTCCTTATTGTTTCAGTCATTTTCTTTAAGAACGATTCATTCCTTTCTTTAGTATTCTTTTAATTTATTCTTTTAAGCACATTTTTGCAGCTCTTGGAGATCTTTTTCGTTAATAACGGGACAAGTGCAATTGTTTCAGTTGTTCGAAAAGGAACTGGAAACTGTTCGGGCCCGGGAAGAGTTGGAAAAGAAGCGAATCGCTGCTGAGAAGGCCGCACGTATCGAAAAATTAAAGAGGAAGATCCGAGCTAGGAAGGTACGAGTCTGTTTTTCTTCTTTTTTCACTTCACTTTGTTTTCTTCGTAAGCACTTTGTCATTATTTTTTTGTTACTGCTCATATGAAGGACGCAAAATAAATTGTTTTGCGTTTGTTTTAGATGTGAACCGATTTTTCTAGAGAATAAGATGTTCTCCATCTTTTTCTTTTCAGGTGTTTTCGTAGGTGTCCTAAGTTTAACCTCTTTACTAAGAGAATAGGGTAATTTGGCATAACAGTAGTAGTCGTCGAACTGCTATTGTTTTACTATGACCCATGTCTAACTACTATTTGCGCTGAAAAAATTGTCCATCACGTTCCGATCGTTAGAGCGCCATGTAGTATGTGAAGTCCGAGAAAAACTAATACCCTCTAAATGTATTTGTCGACAATCTGAACGATCCCGGGCCGTCCAAATATTTACTCACCGACGATTCCTCGTGGACTATTCCAAAACAGGTCGTGGTGGTGTCCCAAATCGTTGCATTATCGTCCGTACAGAAAAATATTTTTTGAAAGGAATTATTACTATGCAAGCTAGGTTGAGTTCTCTACGTTAGTTGTTTTCATAAGAGTCAATAGTTTTAATAAGGAGTATCGTCGTGTTCTTAAGCTGCCATAGGGCTTTCACGAGAACAGATTCTACTGTTTGTCTTTTTTTTCGGTAAGATTCCTAATGCTCGTTATATTGTTAAGCCTTGTCAAACAGACATGTTTTGTGCATGACAGCGTTCATGTATGAGTAGTAATTATTCCGTATGACAATTTCCATGCATGGATGGAAATGCTGCCTCATTTCGTATATTCTTTAGTCTTTACTATTTCCGATTATTGTTTCTTCCGAGTCATCAAGAATTACTTGCAAGGCGAGAGAGTGTGTGATGGAGCAAAAAAGAGCATCGACCATTTTTTTCTTTGCACTTCGAAATCTCAGAGTTAAAAACGAAAGATAACCGAAAGCTGTCTGAACGTTGGGAAACATACTGTGGGCTCGGGTTGGTGATTTAGTAATATTTCAGTAGAACTGTAACATACGAGAATAGTTTGTGTAGTCTTGCAAAGTTTGATTTCAGTATCTTGTAGTTTTAGCTAGTTAACTCGGATATCTTCTATCGTATTTATGGAAGTGGTAGATTGATCTTTGGTGGGAATGCACTAAAATGTGCTCATTTTTCTCCCGTCTAATCACGTTGTCTTTTGTTTGGTCGTTTGCCGACGAATCATCCACGTCAATTGCATCCTCATTCATCTTCCTCCCTCAGCAGTCTATTTTGATTCTTAACCGACAATTGGTTATTTCATTACTGGTTCGGTTCCTTTTTGTATGGACACATCCAATTTCAGTTGAAAAACTGCTCGACGATGTCCGGTATGTATTGACTTCATTGCATTTGTGACCGACAATAATTTTGCTTCTCAACTATAAGCAGGGCTTTTTCTACTCATGGTGGAGCTTTAATTAAATTTACTAAAAATTCTATCACTTGCTGACTCCATCAAATTAAATAGAGCCAGGCACCTAAACGCGAAAGATGAAGGTACACTTATTCTGTCGCGATGAAATAACAATTTTTCTGAAACTTTTGCATCATTTCTTTTTTTGTTCCTTTCTTTCTGTTGAGAATCCTATCTCCAGCAGAGAAGTGGTAAACGAGATTTGGTCCTGCGAGTCATCGTAGTGGTTTTTTTCTATCAATTTGGTATGTTAAACTTCTAATGTTAAAGGTGTAAAATAAAATATAAAGTAGGCGAACATATAATATATAGCGGTCCTCCCAACGGTTTACCGTCTCATCTTGGTTCGGACGTGTTCCGTGGTGTCAGGCTGCGATGTACAGCGGCGGGAATTCATCCCTTGGCAGCGTCTCCCAAGTTAAGGAGTCCGGCGTTTCCATTAGGAAGCCTAGCTAAGAGTGAACCAATACCAGGATCGACTATCGTCCTGGTATCAAAGTCGCGTGGTGGCAAATCTCCCTCTGATCCACAAGGGCTACGACTGCCCGTGGTGGTGAAGACCTGGGGCAGACTTTGTCCAGGCTGACCTTGGGATTCCAGAGAACCACAATAGCTTAACCAGCAAACCTCCGAAAAATGGAGATTATTGGGGCGCACAACCAGTGAAGACGGGCCATTCAAGTATCAAGTATCTATTTATGTATAGGTATTCCAGGTAAATATTTACCCAAAAGCAATATTCATTTAAAGACAACTATTTGAGGTATGGAAGGCGACCGGTTGTAGTGAAATATTCTAATCACTACGATAATTAAGTGGTTTCATGTAAATTATGTTATATGATGACCCTAACCCATATGGTATTTCGCAGTTTTACACTTAATATTTATGTAAACATCAAAATTCTTTCCTATTCTGTGGTCGATAAGAACGGCACTAGCTCATTGCAGCTCGAAAAAATCGTTACAAAATCAGAATTACACTTTTTTCATAGAAAACTCGTAAATTTATTTTCATAAAAAACCAAAAAATGAGTCAAGTGAATGAGGAGATGGGTATTATGTGTGTCTTGATGCTGTATATCATATCGATTTTTTAGCTTAAGGTTGGCGTATCGTCCCAGGTGAACTGTTTATGGGTGGTGGTTTTCCTTAGGAAATAAAGAAAATAAGGGCTTTTTGAAGAGATTAATTATTTGGTTTATGTGCAGGGGTTCCATTATGATTGTGGAATAATCACCGAGTAAACCTGTATAACAGTGTATTCGAACTCTGAAGTAGGTAAAGTCATCGAAATGTTGAGCATTGAAAATCAAAACTACGTGGAAAGAACCTCACCATGTCACGTCATCAAAGAGGGTTCATTATGGGCTTAAATAACTTGCTTAAGAATGCCGAACTTGACTAGAATTCGGTCTACCGAGTTATGCATAAGGTTATTGATTAGGGGTGTTATTAAATGAATAACAACCTTTATGAAATTTTTCTAAAGTCGCGCCAAAATGAAGCATCTTAATTTAACTTATATGGTCATTAAAGTATTAACTACACAACCGGTTGTATCTCCATTTTAGTTCAACGCAGCAGGTTTTCCTGTGTACCACTTGTAGTGGAGCTTCAATTTTAAGATTCACTTAACCTTTCTATCCATTGAAAGAAAGTTCTCATGTGGTTCAGTGGTAGGAGGCGCCCCTGCAACACAGATGTGGAATCGATCACCGTGCTCATGGCCTACCAAGGCCTCCATCCCTCCGGGGTTGGCAAATTGGTAGCAGACCTGTCTGCGAGAATAGCAGCACTGGCTCGATACCACCGCGAGTCATTGTAAAGGTCAGGTATACATTCAGTGACCTTCAATGATGCTTAATGAAGTCGAATGTATGGAGCTTCATTCAGGGACAAATCAACGCCGAGAGCTTTATCCTTTTGTTTTTTATTCATTGAAATGGGATTTTTTGTCCCCCAAGCTAATAGGTCATAGCAATTTTTTCAACTTGCTATTACCAATCGGCTTTTTCCCTTTTTTTTTCTCTTTTTAGGGAAAATTCTATGTGGTATGAGATTTAGATATGTGACCTTGGTGGTTGTTACATAGGCTCTGTCGTTCTGAATTCCAATATTTCATTCGTATTATTGAAGCATATGAGGGACATAGGCCTAATAATCTTAGGAGAGGCGTAGGCCTAGTAGTCTAATGAGAGGCATAGGCCCAATAATCAATAATTCAAAAAAAATCGCTTGACGTCTTCATAACTAGTTCGTTATTCAGGATTCATTCATGATGTCATCTTATGGAATGTGAAATTAGTATGTGCCAGCTTAGGTCCGGATTCATCAGTAGAGAGAGGATTTTCTTTCACGGTTAACTACGTTTCTGTTGAAGGACGTGAGACAGAATGAGAAGAGAAAAAAAGTAAACGAATTATGTTTGTTACCGACAGCGGACGATCACTTTTGTGCACTTTTTGCGTTCATCGTGCAATTTCTCCAAATTGCCACTTTAGTGAAAGTCGAAAAGAACACTTATGTTGTAAAACATTAAATGTTAACGAAATGACAAGTACACTGAGTAGTTCATCTGATGCAAGTGTGGCGAATCGTAACTTAAAGGGATAAAAAGCATAAAGCTCTCCGCTTAGCCCCTGGGGGATGCCCCATGCATTCGACTTCATTAAGCATCGTTTGGAGGTGATATAATGCATATCTGGCCTTTACAATGACTCGCAGTGGCCTAATGATGTATCGAGCCAGTGCTGCTCTCTTTCCAGACAAGTCAGGGCACTAATCTGCTTATCCCTGCGGAATGGAAGGCTTGGTGAACCTTGGGCACGAGGATCAATCCCATGTGTACTGCATGATGCCTCCGACCTCTGCGCTACAGGCATCCATGGATCATAAGTTAGAACATTTTAATTTAAAGCTGTAGTGGATTTTCCAAGTTGTTCCAAATTATCCTTATTTCTTCTTTAAACGGAGCCTGAGAATTTTTTTCAATATACATGGATAATTGGTTAATTTGTTTCCTTAATATGTCACAAATTCGCTTCGATGTTTGTCCAGTACGTGTTAAGTTTCCGTTGTTCCTATCTGAGTGGCCTTCCCAGGTCTTGCGATCTACCTAGTGGGCATGTAGATCAAAAAACGAAATCGGTGTGGGAGAAAATCCCCACGCCCTTTATTGATTGGATAGGCTGTGGGTGACATTTCGCCGACGTTAGACATTCGAGTTTCCTAACCGTTTCTAGGTTCCCATTAATGTCTTCTCGAATGGCACCAGCTTCTACGTCACATTCCTCCTCATGGTGTTGTAACTATGAGGGTTTTTAAATGTTTGATCGTTCAACAAAGAACTATTCTAATGTATTCTTTCACTGATGAGCTAAAGGTATTATGACAAGTATTGTGTTTTATTTTACTATCGATTCTTATTCTGTTGGGTGAAAGTTCGATTTCATCGCGCAACTTGAAGATCATCGGTCATTATCATCATCGTTCTGTGGATTCAGTTAGAAGCCTAATGGAGACAAATGCGATTTTCATTCTGTCATCTTTTGTTTTTCTTTTTCTCTCTAACAAATAGCACTTTAAACTACGTCGGATGGAATTTGAGAAAGAAATCAATTCTACCAGGTTAGTGTAAGATTTACGGTTCGGTGACCACTTAAGGTTCTCTTGCATTCTTTATTACACTTACACTTCGTAGAACGTTTGAGCAGTTCCACTAAGGGGTTTTTCGCTTAGTTCTTTTCAGTGTTCACATAAGAAGCGTATCAGTCAAATTTTTGCGAAAAAAAAATTACAAGAATGTTGATTGAGTCATTTCGAAAGAGAAAAAAAAGAGAACTGAAAGTACGAATTCATGGGTAAATCGCCGTTTCAGTGTATTGATGTAGTAATCAAACGTTCCCTTAATATGATACTGTAGAAGGGCGTGTTTGAATCTGAAAAACGGGCCAACCAAGAATTAAGCGTGGTTCCGAGAACGAAGCAGATTGTATGCTGCGGTTTTGTACTGGGTTATGGATAGTAAAAATAAATTCCTCTCTGTCAAGATACTTCCTTGGATTTTTCTTTTCAGTATTTATCACATTCAGAGCTGAACATGTTTTTTTGATCCATATGGTAAGTTTGGTCAAATCATCTTTTCTTTCGTACCGTGTGAGTTATATGTGGTTCATGTTGTCTTACACGTTGGTGGTTTTCTAGTCATAGAGCGAGAGGGATCGATATTTCGTAAGTCAAGATAAAATATGGCGAGAAATGGGATATATCGAGAGGAAATGTTCCAATGTTTAAATGAATCATTTAACATTAACATTAAGATGACTTTGTTTCCGTATTGTCCGGGAAGTGTGAAGATATAGTGAAAACTGTTTGAGAATGTACCTCTATGAATTGGTTGCTGTTCAAGAGGAATTTTGTTGAACAGAATACCATCTTGTTTTCCCACATGGATTTCGTCCTTTAGAGTTATGTTGAGATGGGCAAAACATGAGAGACCGATCTCTTCTCGTTCATTTGTTTTTTTGAGGGTTTAACAGTGATTTGTTTTTCGTTAGGGACCAATAACCTACTGTAGTTCTGTTATGTTGACAAGGACATAGAGTTGAAAGAGAATTGGCTTTTGCACATTGGGCTGCCAGAATGAAATTCTATCATTAATGTCTAGGTTTTTATTTACTGCGTGTTCTTCTTTTTATGGCAAGGTATGATGTGAAGTGCAACCACAAGGATGCTGAGATATGAGCAAAACTTGGAACCTCGATTGGGCGTCGAATCTGCGATTGCCTTGGTTGTGTGTGGTACCACGTGAGAACCCGCTAAGGGGAATCGCAAGTTCGAAGCCCATTTGAGGTTTTGAGTTTTGCTCGTATCTCAGCATCCTTGTAGTTGTACTTCCTATCAATAATGTTGTAAGCATTCACTTGAAATCTGTTCAAGAGTTCTGTTGGATTTCCTTAATTATATGGAGTGTTGTAGAAAAACGAACTCCCTCTTTTCCAACCTGCCTTGCATTTTTCATATCTGCTTTGTTCTATAGCTTTTATTTCCTACTTTACTTCTTGTTTTACTGTTTTCTTCCATTGTAGGATTGCTTCGCCTCTTTACTGTATGCGGTTGGGCTTAACAACTATAAGCATTATTGAAAATGTGTATTGTTGTCAGTTGTGGTGATAAGATCTGAACATGGAATCAAGTTGTTTCGATCGATGATGCTATGGTAGTCATCTTGCTATGGTGACTACAACTGCAGCTTCCAGAATTTTCTAGAAGCGAAGACTTTGGTGTGTTGGCTGAATCGATGCATTTGTTCAGTCCATGGTTTCAATTTAATTTGTTGTCGTGGACGTCTTCATCACCTCGTCTGGGAATGTGGTCAAGGATTTTGGCTGAGCAGTTGGTTGTGTTCTTCTACAAATTCATTGTTATTTCCGTACTTTACATTCATTCCATTCTTTTTCTGGAGTGTACTATATCTAAGAGCGCCGCTTCGGTTTTACCTCTTACAGTATCCGTCGAAACAGTGACGGAATTGGAGTCTTTTCTGCAATTTGGAACAAAAAAAAGAGTTGTCATAGTAGTCGGAATGGTGTGGAATTCATCAGATCAAGAGCTTCATTTATGCAGGCCACCTAGTTGCCTATGAAGGAGGCTTAAAGTCAATTCATTGTTTACGTATTTGCTTTTGATTACTCAGCCTTCACAAAAAATCGTTTGGACTCGTAGACAATTTCCATCTATTGTTAATCTGCAGATGCAGTAGGATTTTTCTCTTTCGAGGCTTATGATAGCCTTGCTGCGACTTATTTTTAGTCTTTGTTAGGCTTACAGACGAAAATGATAAATTCTTCAGTTTGGAAGACCATTCTGGAGGATGAATTTCAGCGGTACTTCCATCTGGGAACATTCCCATTTCCCAGTCTGGAAGTAAATCACTTTGTAAGGGGTAGGTGGGGTGCAGTCACTACTTTAAGATTCAACAGTTGTCACCTCCAGTTGGTGTACCTGCATATCATCACTCGGTGAGCTTTTTTGTAAGGTCGTAGTGTTGTGTCCTTTCACGAGTCGTCTCAACACTTTCATTAATCATTTAATCTTATTGTAATATTGTCGCGGTCAAGACCGTTTAAGAAACTTTTGAAATTCTTAGTCAGAAATATGACTTGGAATTGTTATTCTCACATTCCGCAGATCTTCTTTATTTTGTTTCGAATTCTAATCATCATTTTGGAAGCGCACAGCAATAACAATAGCTGAAGCAGCTTTAGTCACTGATATGTTATCAATTCTTAGAGGTGCTACCAACGATGTTTACGTACTCCGTTTCGTTTTTCTTTTTTTTCTTTCTTTATTCTGTGTTGACATTATGACTTTCTATTAGAAACTGTGCGAATCGTTGGCCTGTTATGTAGAGAGGGGCTTATGTTGAAACAGTTGATAGTCCTTGAGAGCAGCACCGAAAATTACCTCGATGGTGGTGAAGTCTTTCACACTGCATCGAATTTGATTTAGTTGTTACAAAGTTTCTCATTATTATCGTTCACAGTTCAGAAACCCATCGATCATCTGAAGTGAAACGACCTTTGCATTGCGACAAAAGAAATTGCTTAAGATAAGCAGTTGAACTGAGAAGAATGCAGTTTGGAAGTTGTGTGCAATATCTATGCGTCGACTACGAACTCTGTCTTAGTTTTCAACTGATGTATCAATACTTAGTACTTAGTCGGAGTTAGCAGTTGAATTTGCAGTTGAATGACTTTGACGGGCAATGAGATTCTATGACATCTACGAGAGTAAATTGTACACATCTTAGCAATACTTTCAATAATGTGTACAATTTCTGTTCCTGTGTTGTCCCATAGGGGGTGTCTATGGCACAGTGGTTGGAGGCCCCCTAGAACATACACGTAGAATCGGCCCCGGTGCCCATGGCCCAAAAAAAAGAAGCTCACGATGTCTGAACAGACGCAGTTCTACCATAAGCATAGATCAGTTTTCATCGGTCACTTTTCTATTATAGTGAATATTGTTTGTTTCGTTCCATTTTAAGAACAACATCGTTTTGAACTGCAAGAGGGTTATGCCGATCGAGAAGTTAATGAGCAGTAGTTTTCGAAATTGCGCTCGTTTATCGTGAAAAACGGTTGTGTGTGGGTAGAATTTTTCTTTGTATTAGCCAAACTTTCATTCATTGAGCTAACTAGGGTGAACTTCGAGCCAAACGCGATGCATGCCGACATCATGTACTGAGAGACGGATGGTCTTCTAACGCTTGTTAAAGGAGCTCCTTTTCTCCTTCCTTTCCCTGCTGCTCATTGTTTGTCATTGTCGAGGTCGCTGACTGTCGACTAATGATAAGCCGTGCACACGATACGCTTTGTTTGTTATTAGCGGACTTTGCAACAAAGACAGAAACGTCCTGTTATTCTTTTCGTTGAGATTTGTGCATGATTTGCTGATGGTGGTTGCTTAAATAGTGGTTTGCTAGACATAGGATTTGTGGGCAGAAGCAAGGATAGAAAGTAAAGAGCGAAGCTTTTTCTTAGATCAACTCTGTTAGATGCGCCATGTCCTCGACTTCATCAAGCATCGTAGTGGTGATTTAATGCATATGTGGCTTACACAATGGCCTATGCCATTTGGAAGGAATGGATGGTGTGATGAACCCAGGGCACGGGATTGAACGAACAACCACGTGTATATTACAGAGCACTTCTAACTCCTGCGATGTATGCGTCCGACAGAATCAATATGTTCGCAGAACGTTGAGCGGTAATGGTTTCCTGGACTGCGAAGGCGATTTCCTGAAAGTTCTTCATAGTTGATCGTTCATTGGTCTCCGTTATTCCATCATCCATTTTATCATAAGCTGTCAGTCTAGTCGATAAGTATTGCAACGTTTTTTTTTCTTACGTCTTTTATTTGGTGCTCAATATCAGTGACGGTGAGGTCATCTGCGCTGTCTACTTGATAACAAATCTTGCCGCAAATATTGACATTGTCAAGTTCTCTCCATCACATTACACTTGGCAAATGGCCAAATGCTCTCTCTGTACATGCTTTGTATCTAGAAGTCCTCATTTATAGAGGGTATAGAGGAAAAGAAGGTACACGTGATTGTTTGCCCCGTACTTCTATGTACAGTACTAGAAAGGTTTTCTTTCTTCTTCTGCCGATTTTAGTGGTTCTGATCATGAGTTGTTTGAAGCTGTAGTCCTATTCCTATGGAGTAATAGAATTTCCATATACATACTTCACTCTTCTTTAGTTTCTTGTTCAAAAGTGATGACATGTGCGTGCTTGACTACATCTTTACTGGATTTCATTAGAAATCCTTGTTTGTTGTCGTTGTAAATTTTAGGTAGACCGAATTCTAATTTTTTTTATTGTTGTAGCGTTTGATCGAGAAAGCTGCACGTCTTCAACGTAAACGTCTACGAGCTCAGAAGCGTGAGAAGTTGCGTCGAGAACGACGGTCGCAACACAGTGCGCTGAAGAAGACGATTCGTGAAGCAAAAGCTGTCAAAAAAGCCGCAGCAGCCACAGGACGAGTTGTCGTCGTCGACAAGGAACTGAAGAAGCAGTGGAAGGCTCTACAGGTTGCGTTTTCTTCTTCTGTTTTAGTAATCATACCCGTTAATTGATTCATACCTCACAAAGTGATCCGTCGAATTCTCTATTAGTGGTGGATTGCATGTGAGAAGATTCCATAGAATGTCAATCTTTTTGTGAATTTCTTTTTCGATGTGCAAGAATTGCACATCCATAATAGTAATTCTAAGAGTTCAACACGTCATCTACATTGTGGTCCTATGTGATCCATACGGGCTTAAAAATGATTGTCCCCCACCTGCCTCAACTTTAAACAAACGTCTCAGCTTACAATGAATTTATTGGTTGAAATAAAACCTCTTAGAATCTACGTGTTGCTGCCAACAAGTGCAATTTTTTATACCTTAGGCTAATGAAGTTCTAGTTATCTGGAGCATAGAGTTATTTTTCATCCCGGAATTTCATTTGTCAATGTTCGTAACTCGACCGGAGAGGCGATTGAGCAGGCAGAGTTTCATATAGAAAGATGTGATTATTTCCTGCCACTCTTTTGTTATGTTGCCAACTGTCGTAGTTGTGTTCAGATTTTTAAAATCCCAAAATTTTTTTGTTTATTTCCAAAATCTAAGTTCTAAGCAGTTTGAAACGAAAACAGCATTCTAGAAAAAATTAAGCACACCTATAGAATCAGTGGAGCAGATTGGGTCAACTCTACAAAGTCGTCGCGTACTCAAGTGATTTAGTTATCGAAGAACTCTCGATAGTTCTATAAAAGCTACCACCGTCGTGAAAGTGTTAACCCGTAACGTGCTGTGTGGACACTAATAGTGCTCTTACGCGTTTGAATCCGGGTCGAGTATGGATAATGTAGTGTCCGTTTTAAGTTTAGTGCGTTTCAGAATTTTTTTTGCCGCACCTATATGTATTCATTCATTCGATAGGTAATGGAAAACGGATCAAAATAGTAGGAATGAGACTAGAAAAGTCATTCTCTACATTTTGTGTTTTACAAAAACGTTCTTTGAGATTCCCTGACAAGTTGCCTGACTAGCAATTGACTTTTTTTATAATAATCGTCATGGTTATTGAATTGAGTGTGCAGATATAAAAAAACGCCAACCGAAGTAGACTCAATATAGGATGCAAAGTGCAACTTACAAGTGTTGACAGCAGTGCATTTGCATAATGGACCATACTAAGACACAGTAGATGGTAGCGCGCATATCATTCATATCCATAGAACGATACGGCAAAGTCTGTTCTATAATTCTATCATGTTCACAACCAATAAAGCACTGTAGCTGTGGAAAAACCACTTTTTGTCGCCAACAAAACCAGGAAGTCCTTATCCGACCTAAAATTGCGTGTATTCCATTCGGAGAGCCACCCTAAACGTTGCGCGCGCGTCCGTTGTGTGTTTAATCTGTGAACTGAATATGTTTTGGTTTAGAAGTTAAGGTTTGTTAAAATCGATATTCCGAGAAATTATGGAATACATTAGTTCTTCTTTCTGAAAGCATTACATCTTTTCATAGTTTTTTTCTGTCCTCTAATTTCATAAATGTTTCATCAGCATTCAAGTGGTTAGCCCTTTTTAATCGTGCACTTTTTATGTGCAGACGAAAAGTGGTGTTGTAAAAGAAATGAAGGATGGAGACTAATTTTTCCTATCACTTTGCAATAAATCCAAGTTACACAACGGCAATTTATCTACATGGTATTAAGTGGGGGGGAGGAGGCAAGTTTGACGGACGTTTTTCTGACGAACACCAACCTCGATTTTTTTCTATGCCGTGTGTTGGTTCCATTCTATGTCTGGTCTCATTCAGTTCAATAGTTTTTACTTTTGCGATGTAAAGTTTTCGTACGAGTTTCGATACAAAGATGATTGAATGAACTGCAGCCATTGGATTTCAGTGTTACCAGATGTACTGAGGAAAATGTGTCCGAATTATAACGGTTAACACACGTGTTTCATTAGTTATATGCTATTTGAATGAGAAAAAAAAAGTGAAATATTATACCCTTCAACATTCACGAATCACTTTTTCTGTGGTTGATCATTCGTCGTTTTAGAAAAATTTAATTTATCAAGAAAGCAAATATTTATTTTAAGTTGTTATGCCTCTTTTCGCCCTGCAATACACATAGGTTCGATCCCGGGTCCCGTGTTCACCAAACCTTCCACCCTTCCGAGGTCGGCAAATCGGTACCAGACTTGTCTGGGAGGATAGCAGCACTGACTCGATGCATTGGTAGCCCATCGCGAGTCATTGTGAAGGTCAGATATGATATGCATTCAGTCACCTCCAACGATGCTTAATGAAGTCTAATGTATAGTGGATCTCTCATGGATTTCTCAGCGTCAAGAGCTTTATCATTTATCCTTTATGCCTCTTAAGAAAAGATTTTTTTGTCTATAGTCTTCTTTAAAACACTCAGTTTAGGTTAATAATTCCGTAAGTATTTGAATTTACTGTTATTCATTAATCATTTAGTGATTCGCTTCAGTGGGTAATAAACGTGTGTAAAGATGAAATTGGTGCCGAGAAAGAAAGAAAAAAAATGCTGACCCCACTACGAAATGTGCTCATTCAGGCAGCCGATTCTCGTCGTCGTGAAGAGAAAGCGAGAAAACGTGTGGAACACGAGGTTCGTAAGGAAGCGCGTCGTGCGAAACGAGACAAAAAGCGAGGCCGTAAGCGGCGCAACGATCCGAACAAGGCCACCGCCGCAAAAAAGGGCAAGGACACCGCCGCCGCCGGGGGTGGTCAGGGTGGGCCCGTGTCGTCGACCGCCGCCTCCCTGCTGGGCACAGTACGTTTGTTCCAGCTTTTTCGTTTTCTTACCAATTGCCGTTGATGAGCTGACACGAGGTTGTTGCCAGTTGTTGTTATGATTCGGTGTCTGGCGTTCCGGCCACTCCGCCTTCTTCAGAGCCTGGACGTAAATATTTTATGTAACTCTGTCCATTTAGTTTCCAAACTGACCGTCATTTAACCTCAGCATTAATAATCAATGGCTTCTCGAATTATTAAGCTAACACGGAGTCGATAAAGGTGTTTATTCGGCTAACATTTCGATGTCTTCGTCTTCCTGAGAGCCGATGATCCGATTCGGTGGTCCCACGGTCGTTCATCCTCTGAATTTGGTGTCTGGAAACGAAGACGTTGAAGCGTTAGCCGAATAGACATCTTTATCAACCTCATGTTAGCTGAACTGTCTATCCATTTAATTCAGTGAACTATCTGTAGTGCTAATGAATAATGTACTTTTCGTTTCTCGTTTTTCCTTTTGACTTTCACCTTCCAAAATTACCACAGTACACTACACTAAAGATCGACATCTCTACGATAAGAGCGTGATCCTGATCGACCCGACCATCATCTATCGCTGTATGGTTCGTTCTCAGTTCGCAACGTCTATAGTTGTCCGACTTTTTTTCTTCTTCTTCTTTTTGTTCCAACAGCAGCAACCAATTCATTCTTGGATTATTGGTTGCTCTCATTTGTTTTTTTAGTTGTTCGCCGTTCCAGGCATGTGACGAGAATTTCTTTATGATCGTTTCTGCTGAACGCATTTTTCTTTCTCGCGTTTTTTTTCCCGTCTCCATCCTACTTTTTTATTTTCTTAGTTACAGATGAACTACATGAAACAACGCCGATTCTTACAACGCTTAAACGCAAGCGCTTTTTCTCTAAATCTTGGTCGAAGTTCTTTTTCATTGCTAAATCACCATAGCGACCTTGAGCTGTAAAGGGAATGACTATTTGTGTCATCTCTCGATAAGCATCGAATCTTAGTGTCTCCATTGCTTCGTTGGATCGAATACGCTTAATGGGGTGGGTCACCTTCAATTTGATGGGTTTTTTTTCTCCACAAATTCGTAGTACAGGGTACATAGAACAAGTATTCAAGCGAGCGAAGAGAAAATAGTTTACAATGCTGTCTAGTCTTTTTTTTCCCAAATTGACTAGTAATCGGCCTTTGCAGATGTTTTCGTAGAGATGAAAATTCCTACGTCAGTTTTACTTTTAACTTTTATGTGATGCTCCTTGTTTAGAATCAGTGGGAAGATTGTTGACATTGGAGATTTCTTGGAACTGAAACTAGAATTTCTGCTTATCTAAATGGTAATGGAAATAATTATAGTAAAAAAACGCTACTAATGTTCAGAATTGCTTTCGCTTACGTCGCTGTTGAGTTCGGTAGTCATCAGTCTCTGTCATCTACTCTACATCTATTGATTTGTGGCCTTTAGCTAAAGGAGATGAATCTCATCGGGGGTTCCTCGTTAACCTCTTACGCTGGTCGCTTGTTTACTTAACATATTCACTCTTCAAGTAGTGTCAGATGCTCTCCTTGTGTACTCTTTCTTCCACGAGAAATTTATGTTGTGTGTGTGTGTTTGTGGGCTGAGCGAGTGAAGAGCATGTGTGTACATTGAACAAATACTCGTCGTTGATCCATTTTCCATTGATCTTTGCTTTTTCCACTGTTTCGCGCGACTCGTCCGCACATAAACGCATCCATTTGATGGGCGACGGATGGATAGGCTGTTTGTCCATATTTGTGTGCTCTATCTCGTACGGAGCGAATTTTAAGGACATGAAGTTCGTACATAACATTAAAGCTCAAGGTTATCCGAGCTGGACTGTCTGTAGACTGATTATTAACACCAAATTGGCTGTAGTGCGCTTCAAGCAACCCGTAGTCAGCGTCACAGCATACTAGAAAGTGATAAGCGTTAAGCTTTAACTTGATCGAAGCTCACTGATTTCGGTTTAAAAATCATTTCTTTCCACAAATGTGGTAAAAACGAAACTCATTAGTAGGAAATTGATAGCTAATAAATGTTTCACGGCAGTCACGCAGATGTTGCTACAGTGAGAAAATAGGTTGTCAGAGGTAAGCTGGAGTCTGTGTTAGTAGGAGTTTAGCAAAGAAACTGGAGGAAAAAGAACTCTTCTGTTTATGGTCACTGAACATTTCATTTATTGAGCTGTTATGTTATCCGACCTTGAAGAAAGTTGTTCTTTTTGTACTGACCTTGAACGAGCATTTGATGATTAGAGACCGAGTACGTAGCTCCAAGTGATGAAAACTGTTCTTTAAGTGACGGCCTTTTCCAACATTTTTGAACGCTACTAAGTTATCAATCTTAGAAGGAAGAAACCTTTGGTGAGAACGATGTCGTAATTTCAAAAAACAGTGAAGATTGTTTCAATGTGAAATCTCTGCACAGACATTGACAAAGGTGTGTGCGTGTGTGTTATGTCGATGGTTTATCAATATAATATGTATAACTTATTCTATTACTTCTCACTTCCTTTGGGAAATACAATACTTCAATGGTGATTAAGGAGTATTACGACGTCCTATTTCGATCGCACTTCCTGTTTTTGAGAAAACGAGGGAGGAGAGCTGCTAGTTATGGTGGGAGAATTAGGCTGTCATCATCGACTGCCGGTTCCGAACGGCTTTTTTATCAAGCAAAATAAATTTGTTGAACAACGCTAATCGGCTTTTAGTATTTATTGATTAATTGGGAATTACAGTCCGCTAGAAAGTTCATCGCTCAGTAAATTAGTAGCTTATTTAACGTGACATTATAGAAGCGGAATTTTATAAGCAGTTTCAACCTTCGTTATTAAAAAAAAACTGCAATCAGTGAGTTGTTTAACATTTTCTTTTCAAATGCACTTACAGATGATGGTAGTTATCCGCCTAAATAACATGGGTCATTTGATGCTGATGGTGTCTTGAACATCAAACACTTAGGGCAATGACACGATGTGTTTAAATTATAACCCTTTCCGCAGAAGATTTCAACAGATTTCTTGAAAACTGTTGTTTGACCTATATGGGATTAATAAACCACCTCACTTCGACCTTGTTCGAATCCACTATTCTCGGTCGTACTTCGAACGCATTTACTGGCAACACTTGGCAGTGCATGTGCTTTATGTTGGGATTGATGTGATATTTGACATGATATACTTCGTCAGTGATTAATTCGTACAAAAACCTTGTCTTTCGGTTCGGTATTTTCAACGTGATTAGATCTTATTTTGCTGTTGTTTGCTGATCAAAAAAACAGCTGAGATCAATACGGAGCAAGAGAACTGCATTGGAATAAGTGAGTCGGATAAGTGGCTAATTAAAAAGCCAATTCAAGGATTCACCGTCTTCTTAATGATGACTCGTTTAAGAAAAAGAAATGGAGCGATCTAAATCGATGGACATCACTTTTATGACTCCTTGAATGTCGAAAATATTTGCAATATATGGCTCATGACACCCACCATTGTTATGCGTCATCAATGTTATATCACTGTACACACTCAAGAATCCTGTCTAGTAGTTACAGAAGCTCTACATGAAGACCTAACATGGAAGGTGTTTTGAAATTTGAAAATGGAAAACGGAATCTCTCAGGATATGCATTCGTGTTCGGGTTTGGAAGATGAGACATTAAAGTTTGTTGTTGTTGCTGGAACTAATTTCCAGTAGTACATAATTCTACTAAATTGAAAGTTAAGCGCATATTTATCGTATTGACTTCGTGCTGTGACTATTTTTACTAGGGGGTTACGCCCACCCTTCGCACAGTGTGTTCGCTGTTCCTCGCGTTGTACGTGTTCTGACAGAACTTCGTTCCATTCCGCCGTGCTCCGCACTCATCCGATCCTCCCACCCTTCAACCCTTCGACCCTCGTCGGTCTTTCCAATTGCCATTCGCCTTTCTCGCAGCAACCGAGCGTGAGCATCGATCGTCGTCGTTGTGTTGTGCAGTATGACACACCTCTTAGTGGTTCAGTTCACCTCATTTCAACGTCCACGCCACTTGTATACAATGTTCGTGCTTAAATCTTCTGTTAAATATCGATTCAAATATATTAGTTGGAATGCCTACAATCTAATCTTTGTGAAGTTTGTGAGAATGGTGGAACGCTGACTGGGGGTTTTTCCATGTCAGTTTGCATTTCTGCAGTTTGCATTTCTGCAGCTTGCAGTCAAAGTATAACTAAGCAATTGGCCTAGTGCAGCAACTCTGCAGTGTCGGCTGTCACATTTTACTTCTAACAAGATCATGTCTTATTCAAAGAAAAAGTGAAAATATAGAGATAATTTCGAAGGTGTTGCACTTGAACAGGCGTTGCCGACATCCAGAAAGGAATAGTTTTGCTTCATCATTTATGTACGTGTTAGGAAGATTTCTTCCACTACGTGGTTTCTCTATGGAAACCCGTATCAGCATAGCCTGAGTTAGGTTCCGTCGTTTTCTCTTTCAAGGAAACCATTGGTGGTTCTACGTATTCTTCGATTTTTCACATGGTCCTAATCTCAAATATCCGTTAGTTGAAAGAAAAGTGCAGAGAAGAAAATTGCAATGTGCGACGTGCAAGATATGCATATTGAATTATGTGGGCTTAATGCTTGCATGGAATGAAGAAGCTGTTGTTATTAAATGTTCATTACCAATGAACAATTTTCTTGTCGGTTCATGGTTTTTTCTTTTTCTTTCCTGTTAGGTTCTCTTATTTGATTGAGATGAAATTTTGATATTCTGGAAACCACAAAACATTTTTTCTTTCTCGTCTACGCCCTTGTTTCGAACAGCGAAACGAGTGAGAAAACGAGATTTCGTCCTACAAACTCAATTCTATGCCTCTGCAAATTGTCGACGTCCGCTTCTGCCATGATTTCGTGAAAATTCCAGAACAGAAATTTAGTTTCCACTTCTTTGGAGTTTGCTTTTAAACTTATTTGGGATTGATCTAACATTTTATAGAAGTCACGTAGCTTTATTGGGATCAGACATAGATCAGCTTCGTTTTTAGAAGTTCGTGAAATCGTTAGGTTTTCAGCTACTCAAGTTATCGAAAACCAGCATCGTCCATTATATGTTAAGCATTTAAACAAATATGGTTGACAAGAGTCGGTCCTGCAGTTGGATTAAGTTCGGTTCATGCGTTGTTGCATTCGGAGTAACTTCGAATCAGGTCGGTAGTTCGGTCTTGTTTTCACACAACACCATTCATCGTACCAGTTCTCTGTTTAGTGAAACTTATGTCCTTGACCGATCAATAACTATGGAATAGTTGTTGGCGTTTAGTAGAAAAGGCAGCTGATCTAGTTAGTTCAACTCTTAATCAGTCGACCAGCCACTGATACCTTCACTTCTTCGACAGACGATGGGCTCGTTTCGCACGCACTCTCGAACGATCACATTTACAACAGAACTTTTTCGAGGGTTCAGACAACCATGGAACACATTTTTTTTTCTTGGTTCTATTTTCCTGCTATGTTGCTCCTATTGTTCACTTTAGTCAGCGATAAGTCAGTGTGATTGGTGGGGTAGCGTCCAGTTTGTTTGCATCGATATTGGTCTCCCATACTGGTAATTTTTTGCTTTCTGCAATTCTACAAACTGCTTCATTAAGTTTACCAATCTACCCCTTTCGCCCGTTTATTCGAAGTTTTACGATTCGCGGAAAGAAAATAGCTAGACGTTTTTTATCCCCGATTTTCCTCTATCCCATTATTTAGTAAATTTCAATGCCAGCGGTTAACCTATTTATTTTTTTTTGGAGTTTTTCTTTTGCGCATAGGCGTTCCATGAGGCGGTAATGCCGTGCCTGCAAACTTAACGACAGCTTTTTATTGGCTATTGTGCTTATTAGTTGTTCGCTGGGCGTCCTTTTTCTTTTAAATAATCGACTTCGATTTTCGTTTTCTTGCAGCATTCAAAAATACATGTATATATAACTTTTTTAGATTTTACATGACCCGTCATCACATATGCTGTGCCGATCCCAGCACTTTTTGCCTTCGATTCGTTTTCCTCATTTACTGTCCACAGTGGTTTCCGAACATTTGCTTTTTGTTTCAGCTACTGTTTGAGGGTTTTTGTCTTCCTTGTGGACGTCATTGAATGCTAGTCGAGTCGATTCTGTTTGCAATCTTAGAGATAGCCGGGCTGCGGCGTTTCTATGTGGATTGAGAGCATATATACGCAACAAAGACTTTGTTTCCGTGCGCGTGTTCTATGCGTAAAATGAAGAAAATGGGCGGGTAAACGAGCCGATGATGCGTAGTCGTCGTCGTCGTAGTCGTCGTCGTCGTCGCCATCGTCGTCATTTTCATCGTCGTCATGGTTTTTTCGTTTGCAGCATTTGCGCTTTCCGAAGACGTCGTCCGCGCACCCGCCCCACCCCTTAGCCACGCCCTCGGCGATCTTTGGTTGCTGGTGAGCGAGCGCCACAATAACGACGGGGTGTGTGTCATTGACGTCGGCTAGCACCGTCGACGACGACGGTGTTTTCGTTTCGTTGCGTTCCGAAGTCGATTTGACTGCGTTGACTGATAAGCTAGTATCCAGAGTGTTAAGCATCTTTGTTCGATAACGTTTAGTGTACGTGTGTGTATGTATATATAAATGTGTATATTTGTACACAACGTGTCGGCAAGAGTGTGTCTATCGGTGTACATATGTATATATATATATATATATATATATATATATATATATATATATATATATATACATATATATATATATATTTGTTCTGGGTTAATCTATTTGCTCAGCCTTGAATATTGTTTACATTTCCTTTCTATTCAACAACGTGAAGCGATTAAAATCCCAACGACATCGCTTCATTCTTGTTTGCACCTACAGAGATTATCAGAGACATTTTATAATGGTAGGTGACGTCATGTAGCCCTGCTTATGTGCTCCTTAAGTGAAATGCGCTTAGGTTCATAAACCAAACCGGAAATAATAGCGTACTGCTTTAGGTGGCAGTCTCAGTTAACCTGTAGTTTTTTGTTTTCTATATATTAAAATAGTCACAGTTTTGCTAATAATAGACTGTGAATTCGATGAACAATTATTGGAAGAGATTGATCGATAACCGTTGCTATCATCCATTCTATCAGCAAACGAAGTGGCTAGTCCAGTTCATCGACGACGGATGAATGGATGGCTCTGATGTGGCCTGTTTTCACACTGTATCACCAAACACCACTCTCTGTTCTATCGATTGACGGTGAGAGGAGATTATCATGGTTGGAATCTGGATCATGAAAGCTTGCTCGAAAATAACACGGCATTTACTAAACCTATAATCAGATTGACCTTCGTGAATTGTGATGATATCAGATTATCTCCTCTGGTAAGGTGCACAGCTCCTCCGCACTCAGATATTACAACCTTCATGATATAGGCACAACAACAGTGAGAAAGCGGTAGTATTCCGATTTCTACACGTATCCACCTCTGTGGATTTTTATTAGCTGTGCTTGAACAGCTCGTAGAGCGAGTAAAGTGCTGATCTTTGTCTCTTACGTTGTTTGTTTGCCTGTAGGGGGAGCTTTGTAATGTTCCCCCCACTCGAAGGATGACGCTGAAAATGACAATGCAGTCCTCCTTATCGATTTTAAACTCGTTTCGCTGAGTAGGTAAGTCATTGGGCTAATTTGTAGCGTTTTAATCCGTAGCTAAAAAGGTTAGCTATCGAAACGTTTCTTCACACACAAACGCTGAAATTGTGATTTATAGATTATTTAGGGAATACAGGCATTGGTGCATATTTACGTTATTGTAGGAATTCACTATTTAACATTGAAACGTTGGAACATATCCTTGTTCACTACTACGATGTTGTAGATCTTCTTTCCACATGCAGAAGAGGCTGGATCGCGGGCACGTTTGCTCAGAGTAGGAATATGCCGAAAGGCCATTTTGACAACACAGAACACTCTTCTAGATCATCTGTGATCGTGTTATGGTCTTTGAATTCTATCAAGTCAGAAGTCATTCAGTTGGAAGTGATAACGCGTTTAGTAACCATACGATAAAATGGTACGTTTATAAGCACAATACTAGCACAGTAGACGAATGTTATGAAATTCGTAGGGTGTTTACTAGGTGAATAGTATGAATTCCACTGGATAATGTTGCACATTATATGAATGAGCCTGTCCTGTCATCAGTGTATCCATGCAGCGCCACCGATTGTGTGTCTATCGATTGCGACGCTCCCCGACGACGGTGTGACACGGACGGGGTTTTATTATATCGCAAATGCGCGTGCTGTATCTGTCGTATTGCGTTCTATCGTGTTTAGCGAATGTTATGGCAAATTACCTTGTGATTACCAGTAATTGGAACCTGGTTATGAGCGTATACCAAGTCATATTTTTTGGTTTGGACATTCACACTTGCTTGCTGTTCGTCTTGAGCGCTGCGCTGCCGATTTCTTACACCACAATTCCAGAGTGGTTGACTAGATGGCCAATTTACACAACAGTGTGAAATTAGAAGCTGGAGAATAGTTTTTTCATGGTGATCGTGGTGTCAGCGAGTGATACGATTCATTTTCCTGGCCACTTTGAACACACGACCACTCCACGCTCGACTCGCTTCATATCGCCATTATCGATCATCGCGGCGACTTGCCGCGTTCGTGGTCCTGCGCGCTGTGGTCGTCGTGTCGTTTGCCACCAAGCTCGAATTCGATTTTATCGCTTTCATTTACCATGGAAGAAAAAAAGAACGAAATTAAGTCAGCTGCTCATGGCTGTCCGCGCGCGCGGTAATCGATGCGGACTAGAGACGGCCGGCCTGCAGGATGTATGTGTGTGTATGTATGATGTTGAAGTGTGTGTAGGTGTGGGTTATCTTTGTGTGTATTGACAGCTGCCGTAAACATTGACCTCAGCCTTTTACTCTTTTGTTCCTGTTCGGTCATTGTACTTCACGATGCTATAATATTGTGAAGTAAACGTTTAAAGCACTTCGTTAACACATTTCAAAGAGAAACTGTGAGGAAATGTGAGTACTCTAAAGGTCGTAGAACGTGTTCGTACTTCCGTTGGTTCTCCGTATTTCAATATACTTTCCATTAGGACACTTCTGAAGGAATTTCTACATATCGGTCATTCAAAAAATCATGAACCAAGCTGATTGTCGGTCCCGTTTCCCTAAAATACATTTTTAGTGTTGTCACATTCATTATATGGCTGAAAATCTCGGTCGTCAAAAATGAGTTCTGAAAGAAGTCAGATTCGTCTTTGTGCGAGGTACTTGTTTTATGAGTGCATTCTTATGTGTCTAGGGAATTTGAAATGACACTAGGAATGCCTTTGCAACTGGACTGACTTGTTTGGAAATAGCATTTGTCCAGTTGTTTTTCCGGATATCTCGTGACATTTTCTGGTGTTTTTATCTGCAGATGTGGAGTCGTCGAAGTGCCGTGAGATTTGCAACCGTCTTATAAGCATGTAATGTCGGCTTCTCTGCAGTGTTTATCGTGAGAACAACTCTTGTTCCTATCACGTTCATCGCTTTTTACTTCCATAATAGTATTATTTGTTGTCCGGAGAAATTGACGACGCTCGCCGCTGTTCAAGTTGAGAAACACATCGATGTATGTGTACGTGGTAGTGATGGGGACCGACAACGACAACGACGGCGACTGCGACTGCGACGGCGACGGCGATAGTCCTTCACACGTTTGCGTTAACGAACAGAGAAGCGACGGCGGAAAGAGCGTAGAGACGGACCGGTTTCGTTATCTTTGTGGTAGAAATGGATGCTTGGTTTGATGAACGCACTCTTCGTTGACGAGACATTGATACGGCCTGTGTTGCTATCGTTGTTGGTCTATCGGTTTTGACAAGAATGGCGCCACCCAAATCCTTCTATATATATATATATATATATATATATATATATATATATATATATATATATATATATATATATATATATATATATATATATATATATATAGAACGAATCATGCGTTTACATATACATGCACGTTTATATACATACGTATATGTATATATACATATGTACATATTATCTATATGTATATATGTGTACATGCCATTGTTTTTACTATCTAACGGGAACCACAACTCACAACACTTAGTGGTGGTTTCGCATTTTATCCTACTTCTATTTTATATAGAAGTAGTACTTATATTTATTATATTACGTGGATACAAGTGTTACTCCTATATGACATAAGAGTTGGGTAGATTGCGAAACCACTAGTAAATGTTTAGAGTTATGGTTTATTCATCGCGAAAACGTTGCTGTGACTACATTTATTATTGTCTCCTAATAAGGAACCATAAATGGTTTGTAATCAATTTTATTATGGATAGGACAACAAAGATCTGACCTGGTAGTCTTTCTGTTCCAAAAATTTTCTAAAACAATGCTCTGGAAAGTTTGCTTCTCCGCCGTATCAGTCACGCGCCATTCGTATCTAAAAGCCACTGATATGATCAATTCGGCCGGGTCGTTCTTATTTTTTCACCAACTGATTTTCTGAACGAAACGCTTCCGATTCACAGGATGTCATCGTGTTGTCCATCGGCCGATGTAATATAAAATGATGTATTAGTTTAGAACACATTTGCTATGCATTCGCTTTTTTGCTTGAATGGATTGGTCATCGTCGTAAACTTCTTACCTTATCCTTTGACCGTTATCAACAAGCAGTTCATAGATCGTTTTGTGTAACTTTTCACCATCTTACCAACAACTCTATCTCCCTTGCTGTCATTCGTTCTCCGTTTGTTGACGACGCACCAAATCGCTTCCTTCATCGGCTGGCTTTTGTTCTTCTCCGTTGTTATCACATTTGAAGCGACCTGCCTCTCTGCGTCGTCAAACAATACGTATTGTGGGTTTTAATGTGGGCTGTAAACGTGATAAACTTTTAATGTCAGTCAGCGTTTTTTTCCGTCACTCCCTCCTTTGTCGTGTCGCTCCGACGGACGGACGGCGACGTTGACGACGTCTTCGTCATTTATTTGTCCTCTGCGCTCTAGCGTAACGTTGTGGTGCATTACGCTCCGTATACATATGTGTATGTGTGTATGTGTGTGTGTATGTGTTGAATAAATATGCCGACAAATAGTGGTATTGTATTTGTCTTTAATAGTCTGCTTCCTGTTTTAACCGGCCCCTCCTCCTTTTTTCTCGTTTTCTCCGTTCGCTCGTCATCTCACTCCCCGAACCGTCTATAGTCTCCACTCGAGCAGCGAACGCTGTCGCCGCCATTGGCGGTCGCACTCTTTTATTCACTCCCTCCCCCTTCCTCTTCCTCAATTCATTTGCCTCGCGCTTAATGCACGTCAATTCTCACGTTTATCTAAACGTTGTTTCCGTTCCGTAGAAGTTCCTCGAATGTGAAGAAGTTTTTTTTCACGCGTTCCCTAGCGGTGTGGTTAGTTCTGGATTTAATGAATCACAACTAATCTGAATCTTCGATTCTTTCACTTTACTATTTCTTTATGTTTAAATCGATTGGTGTGAATGGCTTTTATTTTGCTATCATCACCATTGATTTCTTGTTAAGGTGTAGGTTCCAACAAGGTTACTGAAGAACATATTTATAAATCACCTAGTTATCCATAAGAGCTCGGAACGAACTAGTTCGTTCTTCTTTACCCTTCTCGTCGCTTATTGACGGTGGGTTCTCGAAATAACCCATAAAAAGTAATGCGTACGTTACTATAGTAGTATATCTTACGTCTCTAGTACTGGTTTTTACTTACATCATTACATGAGGACACACTATTCACACTATTTTTTGATTTTTTTCGGTGGTATTATATGTAACCATCAACGTAACTCACAATATGAATACCACCAGTAGGGTCTACGATGGAGTGTAAGCGATTTTCGCCGGTGGTCTTCAAGTGTAGATTTCTCATTTATCATAGCTGTATGCAGATTATAGAGCAGCACACGGGAGATAATCGTCGACTTTACTGTGATTAAATTTCGATGCTATTTTTGGTCAACGTGATTTTGTTATTTTGACTTTTTACTAGTGATATATATACTTAGTAGTTTGACATAGTGATTGCTTGCTGCGTTCGGTCGATGACATTAATGGCCTAATGTGTGCCGGTTGTTGTCGCGGTGTGTTGTCCGTCGGCTATTTCGCTTTAATCTCTTAGTGTTTTCCCCCGTCTCAGCAACGTCGCTTAGGCTTTTTTGGTTTCTTGATGAAGGCGGTAAACGAAGCCCTCGTTTGTTCTTATATTTTATGAGGACTTGACGAGCTACGATAAAAACACACTTCGTCAATGTCTAAAACAGGCTTCAATCCTGAACAATATCCAATATCGAATGTCGTCGTCTTTTACAGTTTCTCACATTCGTCTCGTTTCGTTAGTTTTCAAACAAAGAAAAAGTGAAAGACGAGGAAAACACCACGAGAGGCTTTTTGTATCGCCTGTAATGCTCCGTTTCGCTCAGTAATCTTTGGATTCCTCCAACGTATCATTCACATTCATTCTTGTGGATGGACTAAATATTTTCCGCAGCTGTTACAATAGTGTGAACAAGCGGCATGGTGAAATCGCATACTGCTACCGCCCCGGCCGATGTCAATAGTGCTAGAGCTCGTGCGAATTCGTCACCAATTACCGTATTCAAATCGTTTTTTTTGGTTTTGGTTTTGGTCTAGATGATACTATTTGTGTACGGCTGTGTCCGTGGATTGATCCAGTGTTTATCGATAACTGTGAATAACAACGCCCAGAAATGGAGCAAACTACAGAATTTTTATTCTTTAGTGTGTTTATTTGCCATCTCATGAAACGTGACGTACTGGACATGCAAAGAGTTATGCAACTCCAAGTAAATGTTACGTTGTTGCCTACGGCCCACAAAAAATTTCGTCACAGTTCGGACTTTTGTGATGAACTGGTGTCCAGCAATTAGTTACGGTTACGGTAGTTAGAATTATTGACGCTGATGATGGTTCTAAATATTCACTTCGGAAAAACTTTTTTTTGTTTTTTCAACGTTGAATGAGTCAGGAATAGTTCACACGTGAAAGGGAAAGCATATGTGCACTTTACAAAAAAACAGACTGTAACCCATAGATGTTGATGAATTGGATGGCGAATGTCGACTGATGTCTTGATTCAGAGGAGTTTTTCCGTTACTTACACTTTTGCAACTGATGACGGATTTTTATCAGTAGTTTTTTGTATTCAAGATTTCCATTTTGCAAAAACACCAATTCCTTGTTGATGACAGAACATCGGAATCACTATCAAAATTTTTTCGGGGGTCATTTTTACAATTCTGTTGGAGGTAAAGGCTTACTTTAAGCCTTATCATCTGCGATTTTAAATAATCCCCCTTCCTACTGATAATCCGCTTCTGATAAGACAGATCGTTTGCTGGTGATGTTATTGCTGAGTGCGAGGATTTCATATTGCTGCTATATTCTTCATGTCATAATGTTACAAATCGTAATGTTCTAAATATTATTTACTGCCCATTCTTTTTTTGCATGGCAAGGTGTGATGTGAAATATAAGCACAAGGGTGCTGTAATGTGAGCAGAACATGAAACCTAAGGTGGACTTCGAATCCTTGTTTACCTTTCCCGAGGACTCATGTGCTATCCTTCACACCAATCCTAGGTTTTGCTTTACCCTTTACTCAGCTATTTTGATTTTGGCTGCAGCTTCAGTTTAGCTGGGTTCAGTGCCGATTTTTCCTCCCCAGATCATTCCCACTGTTGGGTGATTGCTGATGTCATCTACATAATAGAAAACTGATTGAGAGAACGGTAAATCAAGGGCGTGGGTTGGTGCTGTGAATAGTACGTGAGCTCCCGATAAGGGTAATCGCGGGTTCGATGCCCACTTTAGGTTCCGATTTTCGCTCCCATTTTACGTTAACCTCACATGCCATACTCCTTCCTTAGGTTAAAACATGAACGTCCTCGTCTTTCATTCTACATCAGTTCTGCTGACAATTTAATTTTAGTTCCTCGTCATTATTCCCCGATCGTTGACTTCATTGTTATATTTATGATTATACGCCGATCTTGTCCATCTTGTTCATCCTTCGCGCCTACACTCGGCTCCGAGTCACATTAAATGCACAGTGTAATCTCAGTCGGTCGCCTGTAAAACGCTTCCTGTTGTTTTCCTCGTTCTATTCTTGTCTGTTTCTATCCAAGTGTACCAGTCCAACTATTCTTTATTGGATCTTTTTTTTGTTTACACTTCATTATTATACACCACTTTGCCATCGCATTGTCACCTTAACATATTCTCATTCAGAAACTAGCAAAGGCCTCACGTGGCCGCAAGATGAAAAGTCCTGGCGTTTTGGCAGACGGTGGCACGGCGCCAATGAAACGTGGTGCCAGTCAAACACCGTCGCCAGCACCGCTGAAGACGTCTCGAATAGAGTCGGATACAATGCCGTTCCGGTATGTCCGAAATAGTTATTTGTTCTTATTTTCTTTTCTTCTTCTTCTTCTTCTTCTTCTTCTTCTTCTTCTTCTTCTTCTTCTTCTTTTTCTTGTCATCTTTTTCTTCGTTTGTTTTGTTGTTACCTGAATGAACTTGCTGGCGGCTATCGATGGCGCGCGACTTGCGGCGGCGGCGACGACGGTCGTTTTCACTTTTGCGCATGTTTCGTAATTGCACAACGACGACCTGGCTGGCGGTTAACAAGGACGCGCGAAAAGAGGCCGACCGGTGGAGCGTATGACCTTGTTTTTTTCTGTTTTTTCTGTGTAGTGCGAAGATAAAACTTGCTTTCTCTACCCGTGCTCATACTATACCCCATCTGGCGGCCTGTTGTCGTTCTAGCACACTGCCTATTTAATGTGTCACGGGAAAGGATATAGAGGTGAGTGATGAACGGACACGGTCTGGAGTGAGTCCATCTAATCGATATCGGAACGATCAGGACCTATGTTTTTGCGGTTAACTATCCTATAACTGAAAAAGAGCCTTCATAGTCCGACCACTACGGAGGTAAACGCTGTGTCTGATCTCTCTCTTTCTGTCTCAGCTTCGTTGTGATCAGTACTGTTCTCATAGTTGTCGTCTATAACTAGTGTTTCATATGCTTAAAAGCTTCATGTACTTAAAGTTCAACTAGTTTTTGGGTACCAGTAGCAGCTTATTTATAGCGACTTGTTTCCCACGTCGTTCTATATTAATCAGATTTTAAATAGCAGTTTATATTTAGTGAATTCTCTACGCTATCCTATATTAATCAGAAGTTTTTCTTATACGCTTGTTAGGGCGAAGTGATTGACACTAATCTCGTTGTCATCTCGCTGATGAATACAGTATTCTGTAGTTGTCTGTACAATGTTCAGTATAATGTTCTGGATATTTATATCTTACGTTCATTGTAAATCACCTGCGAACTTGACTCGTTAACGAGTCAGGTTGAGTATGAGTATATTTATACAGTATTTGTATTTTCTTTTAGAAATGTTTCAAATGTTTCACTTTAACGTCGTCCGTGCGAACTTTGTTTTCCCAGGCGCGCGTAGCGAACACAATGAAAGCGCGATGCGCGCGGAAGTATCGTAACCCTAGCAGAGAGAAGGGGCCTATTGTTCGCGAGAAGGAGAATGTTTTTGCACTTGACGTTGATCGGGTGTCGAACATCGATGACGAAAAACGTGGGGGTGGTTGGTAGGGGGAAGAGGTACCATCGAAGTACTTATTTGTGAAGAACCTCCCACCCCACTTTAAGATATGTAGATTAGCGAAGCGGAGGTTAGAAATATGAGGGGGAGGCAGTAGCATTACTGTCAACTGCGCTAAAAACTGCTACTGCTGCATAATGTTGGTTTGAGACGAAAAGCGATGACGATGAGCTTTTTGTGGGTTGGTATTCGTGACCAATTGTTTTTCATTCGTGTTTACTGGCGTGCTTTTACACTGCTGTAACGATGAGAATTTTACCATTTGCATGTGTAATGGTCGAAAGTTTGTCATATGCTGTAATGTGAAGTGTAGGAAGTGTAAAAGAAAGTGATATGTTATCCGCCCTCTTACATCCGACTGGTATTCGCAGATTATCGGCGCGTAATGACGTGCATGAATTTTCTTTTTTTTTGCTTTTGCAAAAATATCTAAAGGGAAATCTCTTTTCATTGCAATTCAATCAAGGATTGACACAAAGACGAAGCTAGAACTGTGATAAGGATAAGTGTGTAGCGTTCGGCGTTGATCAATCCCTAGGAGATGCGCCATAGATTCGACTTCATTAAGCATCGGTACAGGTGACTAATGGATGTATGGTCTATACAATGACTCGTGGTGGCCTACCGATGTATGGAGTTAGTGCCGCTATCCCCGCAGACAGGTATAGTATCAATATACCCGACCACGGAAGGATGGAAGGCTTCATGAACCTGGAGCGTGGGATCGAACCCATTTGTATGGCTAACCACTTTGCCACATGTGCGATAAAACTGCAGTATGCTTCGAATTGGTAAATATAAACGAAAAAGCAGATTTGTTTTTGTAAAAACTAGCGTTGCAAAATTCAACGTGCAGGAGACGGTGCTCTTGAAAAAAATGGGCGGCTTGGAAGTCGTTCACTGAGTGCCTGACGAAATGCTTTTGCTTTACTTAAATGTTTTTTTGTATAATCTATAATTATTATCTCCTAAACTTATACTCTTTCCAGTTGTTTTTCGTCTAGGATATTTCGGCGGAAGTTCTGGTCCAAGCTAATTTTTACCATGACATAAAAATCACACGATTTCGTTGTCGTGCCCAATTCCACTGTGCACTGTGAATCGTTGAACAAAGCGACAAATGAATTCGATGAAAGCGTTGTTATGGTTGTTTATGGCATGAATGTAGTACATTACCACAATTGTACTTTTTCCCTGGTAGAACTCTGTCCAGTTAATGTGGCGCTGTTTTTGAGCACCAACAAACGTTTCATTTCTTTTGTTTCTTTCTTTTTCTAGCGGCAGAAAACTATTATCTTTCTGTGTTTTCATACGTTATAACAACTAAAATGTAAGGTTTTTTGTTTTCAGCAATGGTATTATTGGTATTGCTAAATCTGACACTTCCGCCACATGTACGCCTGGTTTTCCGCTGAGCGTCGTCACACCACCGGGTGGTGGTACTGCTCACCAGACGCCACGTACTCCACTCTCAGCCGATTCGAAAACACAGACCACTTCCGCAGAATGTAAGTGTTTCCTCTGATTCGGTGTTTTCTGTCGATATTGAGTTGATTTTGGCTCATTGAAAAAACATCTACCTTACTAGTACAGTTACTGTGTTGTCTGAGCGGCACGCATTATATCATCTGACGATCACAAAGAGTTCCTTAGCATCTTATGATGGTTTGCAGAGACACCTGATAAGTGGTTGTGAATATCGTATGCATTTAATTGTCAATCAACTTCTATTATGTGATTAGAAGGTGGAAAAGACGCAGAAGGCAAACCAGTTCTAGGATTCCGTCCGTGAATTCGTTCATTTTTTCCGTAAACAAAGCGTTGTAATTCAAACAAAATAGGTGTTTTCTTTTGGTTTTCAGGAACACGAGGCATAAATTGTATCCCTGAGTATTCTGAGGTGATGCAGTAGATTATTTTATAGAGAACTTCCAGGCTTTCGGGAAATTTGTTAGGACAGATAGCCTTTCAGTTGTGATTAATTGGCGTATTTTATTTTCCTTTAGTTCTTGTTTTATAACGCTCTCTTTTTATTGTTTGTGTGTCGGTTTCGGGAGCATCGTTCACTTCTGCACAGGTGCAAGGAATCTCTTTTTGTTCGTATTGATAAGATCAATAGTTTTAAATAGTTTTTTGGAAACTGCACTCCTTATCAATAGAGAGAGGTTTCCCAAATTCGATTCTGAGACGGTTTCATTATTGAACAAGAAATAGAGTTGAGAGTGAGAGATAAAATGCTTCATCATATTCAGAAGGGAAGTGGTGAAGAGTAAACAATTGAAATAGGGTTGTGGTTCGTTTTCCTGTTGCATTTCTAACTGGTCACATGACAACGGTAACTTCTGTCTTTGTGTTCTCTCTCCCTCTCTCTCTCTCTCGGTTTTGTTCTTTCTTCTCGTCATCTTCTACTTGATTTTTCCGCGTCTCTTCTTAATTGTTAATCTGGCTTCTTCTTTAGTTGTAATGTTTGTTACGGCAAAGAAAACAGTATGACGGCATCGGAGCGCTTGAGGTTGACTGGTATTAGAGAACAATGATAAACAAGCCCAACATACGAGAAATAGATGTGAAATTAGGTACGACTTGTTGGAGATGATTTAGTTCACGTCTAAGATAATGAAGGCCGTCTAAAATATTAAGGAACGTAGTGTGGAATGAAGTCAAATGGGAATCATGGAAGGTAAATAAGCGTGACCTAATAGTAAAAAATGGATGCACTTTCTTTTTTGGAAAAAAAAACATGGGCGACAAAAAGGCACTAAACAGTTAATTTAGCTAAAGCTTACATTTTAAATGAAACTAATTCAGCCATCAGTAGAAAACAGGAATGTGGTGACACTGCGGGACACGAAACGCTTGCTAATAGTATTTTGCATATCGTCGGTAGAATTAATACTTACTAGTTGATTAAAACTTGTTATGAATGTTAGGTATGTTGGTGGTAGAAATAACTATTAAATATGGTCAGGGAGGAAATGAATTGCAGCGAAGCGTATTTCATAGGAAGTTTGATGAGATCGCCGGATTGATTATGTTTGCGAAAGCACTTCTGTTTAAACGGCGACAGATTCGATGATAAGGAGATTTCCGTTGTGTCAGCGCTTCTATGGGGGAAATTGAAACGTTGGTTTGGTTAATGGGAGTAGAAGAAAAATAGACCTTCAATACGGTAAGGAACAAAGCACATATAGGCAAAGTATGTCAGGCGTCAACTATACTATGTTTAGGTGTCTTTGCAGTACAGTTAACTTTCTAGATCACTTGTTCTCACTAGTTTCACCACTATGAGAGCATCAGCGTTATGTCTTTCTTTTTCTTCTTCTTCTTTTCCATCTTCTTTTTCACAGTGGTGTTCATGTCCGCATGTCATTCAGCTGGGATTAAGTGGCATCGGTTTTGTTATCGTTGTTGTAAAATGGGCGCGACGTTCATCGCATTCATCATATGTGTCGTTGGAAAGTGTATGACCCTCCGTGTGTGTTTGCTGTGTAATGTGACTTTTGATGTGGGGTTAGGAGAGGTCTTAGTTCAATGTATGTCTGAAAAGGACAATGTAAAGCTGTACGTTGTAATATCATATGGATAAACCTCCAATGAATACGGTAATTTGTTTCGCTACATATCATGAAATCTTGCACACCGACGACTTTCGTTAAACCTCAGTAACAATAATAATTTTCTACATGATTAAGCTAACACACGAGGTTAGCAAGAACTGTTGTTCGGCTGACGTTTAGGTGGCTTTGTCTCCGAGGAAGGCGACCCCAACTAAACGTTGTCCGACTAAAAAGCCTGTAGCAACCTGTAGCAACCACGTGTTAACTCATTCATGTAGAAAATTAAGGTGAAATCGTAAAAGCGAGAAAATAACGGTGGCTAAAGGTTTCCTTTCTTTTAATAGGTGCTTGAGATCGGCATTGTATGAATTAGCGTAGTGATGTCTTCAGTTTTTGAAAAGTATGAGATTTTTCTTCTCCAGTGGTTTCTCCGCTGAGAAACGATGAAATAGTTTTTGGCATAAGCGAAATATTTGTAGCGTAGGATTTACTATATTTTGTTCCAGAAAAGTTGTGGGATACGTCTGGAAGGTTGTGCAAGTGCTTGTTGATGTGCAATGTTCATTTACTTTAAGGACGAATCTGTGATTTCGATGGAAAGTAGTTTATACCATCGAATCAAACTTATGTAAAGCATCGACTTTAAAGCAAAAATATTTATTTATTGACTCAGTGAGCGAACGATATTTAGAAGTGATTACAAATTCCTCGAATATTTCAGTGTTCTGTTTAAAAGTCATCAAATGATCGTTACATACACAATCGTCCTGAGCCCTAAAATTCTTGCCATTCTCCTAGCTGTCAGACGCGTTATATTTTGATTACTCACAAAACATCGTTGAAGAACGCTTTCATTACAAACATATGTGACGTTTGTTTAATGTTCGACTCATTTCAGCCACTCATCCGTCGGATCCAGGACATCGAACATCTTCGGCGACGCCGTCCGGAAGCGGTACTGGCAATCCGGCTTCGTCGCTGTTCGTGAATACTTCGTCGGCATCGCTTCTAACACAAGCTGGATTACTGTCACATCAGTTGGCAAACAGCCAACAACTCGGTGTTGATCCTTTTCGACTTCTTCACAATCCACAACTGGCCGCTAGCCTGTCTGCTGCAGCCGCAGCTGGGAATCCGTTCTTCTCGAGCAACAATAGTGCCACAATCCCACTGTTGCACATGTTGCAACAACAACAGCAACAACAACAACAGCAGCAGGTTAGTGTCAAGGTTTAAAATTTTGCCCTTTTTTGGAATTTTTTTCCTTATGACCTTGAATCGATGGTATTACTCCATTAGTGGTCCTTTCACATTATTGACACAGAGCGTTACCAGTTCTCTTCTGAATCGTTTCGCTCTAGGAATGCTGTTTTTCGTTTTTTAAATTAGGGCTTTAGTTACTCATAGGTATTCGACCTTCACGTCAACACTTATTAGGCATTCTTGGGAGTAAACCGAATCATTCTCGAGTGTCTGTCGTTCTCAGATATGCATTGCCATGTTAGTTTCGTGTTGTCCTGTTCACTTCTCCAGTTCCCCCTGTGGATGGTGAAACTGCAGTGATCGGAAACAGTAGCTCTTTAGCGTCATTAATTTAGGTCTTCACTCAATGTTTGCACAGAGACGCAAATGCTTTGTATCTTTGCGTTCAGTTTGTTGATTCAGCGACCAGTTTTTGTGAATAGTAAGTACATTCGGAATCACGGTGACACATTATTAATGCGAAATGGGACCAACATAGTTGCGTATCGCTGTAAAGTTGATGAGCAGTATTAGTAATATCGTTTTTATCTAACGTCACAAAGACCTAAAGCTAGAACAGTTGGAATTCGACTGACATCAGTTTTTCTAGTTCACTGAAATTCTTTCGGTGTTTCACAGTGTTTCATCTCTGATGTTATCTGGTGGGATGCGTTAAACGCGGCCGTTGTCGGGTTAACCAGGAGTGTATTTGTTATGTGTAACATTAAGTTTATATATAATAAGGTAGGTCTGTGACTTCCAGGTGTTCCTTTGATGGCTAGAGATCTTTAGAGATTGTTTATTGATTGAGGTTTCGTTTAAATTACGTCACAGAGGTGAAAAGAGTGCTTCTATCAATATAAATCTTCTTGATTATGTAATCATTGAACTGGACTTCGCACTATCTCGGAACACGTTTTATTTTTCGCAGTACTGATTTATAGCCTTACTGCTGAGGCTGTCACGTCATCTAAGTAATCTTGTTACTGCTTGCTTAGGTTTTCCTAAAAGATACGAAATCTTCTTGAGTAAGCAGTCCATCAACTTGACGACGTTCCACGAATAGAGTGTCATCACTTCCTTGGCTTAGAACTTCTTTGTAAGTCTATATGGGGACCGTAAATGATGGTATATATATATATATATATATATATATATATATATATATATATATATATATATAATGGGATATTTCTTATAATACTTTTAAGGGTAACGCTAGCGGTAACATAACATCGTCACGAACCAATTGCGATAATCGGTAAGACATAATGCACGTTGTCGAAAAAAGGCCATTAGGCCATTTTTACATTACGTGTTATTTCTGCTCCATTGAGCTCCGAGCTCAGCCCTAAAATGGTAAGGGAATTTCCCCCAGAGACATGCTAATCCGTCAAAGACTGAGGCATTCCTGCTTGAAAGAGTCATCTCTGAAAAGAATTTTCCATAGCAGAATGCTGAACAAATCCGAGATTTGTTGCTATTCTCTGTTCACTTTTTAAGTTGCTGGGTACCATTTCATACTGGATAAGCGTCTAGTTCCCGTCATTATGTTATGGGTAGAGTGGTTTATGTTCAGGAACAAATAACTAGTGATCAAGGTTTTGAGCAAATATGCCACGCATATGGTGCTGAGATGCTAGATTTCATTTTCTGGGCACTTTCAAGGAAAGGGTTGTGACAAATCTAATTTGTCAAGCAATATTTAATTCGTCGGAAACTCTGTTTTGCAAGCTCAATTTAATTGCACTACTTTTATTCGATTAGGTTTTGTGATGGAATATGGTTGTGGTCACTACCTTTCACGCTTTGCCTGAGTAGACTAGAAAAAGCTATTCTAAGCGTAACCTGGTGATGGTTGTGTATGCTTACGGTTGTCTGGCACTTCTGTAATGGACAGGTGAACGTTCATTGGATGCGGCACGGAATCGTCTTCCGTGTACTTTCGAGCCACTGTATTGCATATTTTCCGCTATGTCAGTATCCATAACACAACCCGTATACACGAGGAATGCGTGAATGATTACATATTCAGAGGGTATAAGTGAATTCTACGGTGCAGCAGTGACAGACAGTCCACTCTTCGAGTAGACCTGGTTCTCAGTACATGGTTGCCATTTTTTCGTGCGTAACTCCTAATTACGATCTAGTGGTGCACCACATAGTCTCGGAAAGAGCAGACTCCATTTCCCTCGCCCGGATTTTGTTTTTAGCGGCTACGGAAACTCGAAGGACATGTATGTCTAGTGTATGGTGCTTGACGATTACGTTATCTATGCGAGGCAGTGTTCATTTACCATGCAAATGTAATCCGCCATAGGCACACGAGTGAGCCAGCAGAAACTGGTGGTGGTGGTTACGTGTTGACGCTATTTATCGAGTGAAGAATATAAAGGGACTGGTATTTGCTCTCAAAGACTGCTTTTGTTTTCTGGATCTACGACGATAAAATGGACCATATAGCGTTTGGACTTCAACCAGGCCATGGTCATGTTTCTAATATTCTGGAAAAGAAGAACTTTTCTTTATATTCATACGAATAACACTTACATTGCTACTCTGTCAAATGGGGTTAATGGTCAATCAGGTTCTCCTTGTCTGCTGGATTACAAGGAGGGGTTGCAAGCTGTTAGCAAGCGTCTGCTATTATGGAAAGCGACCCTTATCGTTGTAGACGATCATGTAAGCTAACAAATTTTGACGATAAATTATTTCTATCGCAGAAAAGTTGTTTTTTTTATAGAAACCATTTTTATTTGCTGGAAAGTTAGAAGAACTGCATTACAGCGTCATACGAATGAGCGTTATCACCTTGATGTTCAAAGCTGCGTTCTAACACGGAAATTTTTTCGACGTTTTTGTTTATTCTGGCTATATACAGATTTTATGTGGCGACCTAAATTTTTACATGTGTTGTTGTTGGAGGCGCCACTGCGACACACGTGGGAATCGATCCCGCGATCATGGGCCCACGAAGCCTTCCATTCCTCCGAGGTCTGCAAAGTGATACGAGACCTGTCTAGGAGAACAGCAGCACTGGCTCGATACATCGTTAGGCCACCGCAAGTTATTGTAAAGGCCAAATAAGCATTCAGTCACCTCCAACGATACTTAATGATGTCGAATGCATGGCGCATCCCTCAGGGATTGATCAACGCCGAGAGCTTTATCCTTCTAGCTTAATTGTTTTTCTCACTAGTTTTGTCCGTAAATAACTTTACGAATTCGTGTTATAGTGCAAATGCACTGAAGGTAAGGTGTAGCTTTTTTTATGGCCCACTCAAAAATTTCGTCTGTTCTGTCGGGGACAATTTTCACTTGTTATTTTATGCAAAGAAAAAAAGAGCACGATTTATGTGCGTATGTGTGTTCGACGTCTATTTTCGTCGAAAGTGACGAAATTGGAACAACAGAGAGAGAAAGGCGCTGTATGCGACGAAGTACTGAAGCAATCGTGATGATCACGTCTAAGCTTAATTGTTCATGTAGAGTAGTGTTGTAACAGGCCGTGAAGGCATTTTTAAGTAGAATAAATAAGTGTTCAAATAGTAGGCATAAGTACGTAGAATCTATGGACGACGTTGCTAACAACGCATTCGGCCGCCGCTTCATAACTTTAGCAACTTGGAGATGCCCATTACATATCGTAGTTTATCAGTATCCGATAAGGAACGTAACATTTTTTGATCGCAAAAAGCCCAACATCTATATTTATCTTGGTCAAGAACAACAAGCTGGGATTGATGTTTAATGAAGAAAATCTTTACTTACGTCTTTGGCTGTAGAGATTATATAGGGCGATCGACGTTGGCTAATCCTCACACAAACTATCACAGAGTTTTCGACGTTTCATCGACTCGACTAGACGTGCTTTAACTGTGCACGACTCGTGTAATCTGAGCTTTAGCGCAGAAAAACAATCTGGTCTAAAAATATCTGGACCATAATTAGCCACCTTATATTTTCCACTGTATTGAATATCCGAAATTAGCAGGGATTTTAATGTATTAGGCTTTACTTGCGTTCCCGTTTTTAAAAAGCAAACTGAGGAGCTGTCACATATGCGTGGATTTACTTGTTGCGTTGTCGGAACCGCTTTTGTTACGAGCACCGAGTTATCGACCTGTACGCTAGGAACTGACTTTCAGAGTTAGCAGATCTATGAACGGTTTACTTTGTTTGTTTGTTTGGATAGTTTTGTTAGATATTTTCTCAGTTTCAATGGTTACCATTGTATCGATTAACGATCGTCATTGACTAAACAACGGAATAATGGCTTTGTACATTACGCAGACAGTCACCGTTGTCGTTTTAGGCACCATAAATCTTGAAAAGAAATAACGTCCTTGATTTATAGTCGAAATATTGTGGGAGCAGATTTGAGTACGACGCATAGAATAGGGACATTAGGCGACTGTTCTGAAAGGGCTTTTATTTCCTCGAAATTCCGGAATTCCATATTACGTTCCATGGTAAACCAACTCATGTTTTGGTAAGATCACCAGTGATAGGTAGAGAGTTCTTTAAAGACGATTTAACTTGAGACACTTGGTCCTCTTTACTGCGTTTGTTAGGAAAACGTTTAAGAAAATCGTTATCACGTTTAAGTTTCTGCGCCAACAAGTTTATCTGTTGTGACAGAGGACGATCTGTCATTTATCTGATGTTGTACGAAAACTAGTTCTTTGTAGTTCTTGTCCAGTGATCGTACTACAGTCGCATGACGCATCCGGTTCATCTGATCGTCGAATTTATGGCCATTACAGTGGTGTTTCTATTTTTCACCAACGGCGTGGGTTGGAATATTGAATACGTTCGTTCACCTATCTAAAAAGTCAACTCTTTTTGAACTTTAGTCTTATCTGAGATCTGAGTACTCAGAAGCGTTTGTCGAGTCGAGATGGTCCGTCCAGTAGGAAATGTGGACACGAAGCTGTAGTTCTTTTTCGTTCTGCCTGCAATTGCATTGCTAAACTTCTGAGCACTATATGCGGCACCTTTTTCACCTTTGAGAAATTATGAATGTACGAAATCCTAATTTTTAGTAGATGTGCACAATATGGGTGGTTGTTGATGATTACGCTTCTTTTCTTCCTCACTCACAGTTGACCGTGTGCGTTTCGACTACTTAGTCGTATGATTTCAGCAACAACAACAACAGCAACAGCAACAAGCGTTACAGTTGCAGCAGGCTGCACTTGTTGCGGCGGCTGCCAGTGGCAATCCTGTACTTCCATCAACGGGCCTAGGCCCATGTGGTGGTTCACTACCGTTCCCCACGAATGCGGCTCTCGGCCCGCAGCTTGCAGGTGCAGCACTTCTAGGACGACCAATAGTGCCACAACCGCCGCCATCGTTTGCACCAAGGGTGAGTTAATTTGTTTCTAAATTTAAATTCATCTGTCTTCTATGCCTTCTTTCATTACGTTTAAATTCATCATATCAGCATGGAGCATTTTCTGCATTTTTTTGACGCTGAAACATATTGCTTCACATTCATATGGTGTATTCTTTGGAAGTTATTCTTTGTAAAACAGAAATGGTCAAACTGCCTGTGAAAAAAAACGTATGAAATTGTCGTTTTTGTGGAATTTACGATTCTCTGCTCTTCTTTTCCCGTTGGAGACAGGCTTTAGGTCTTCATCGAAATTGCTTAAATATTTCTCAAATACCCTAGAAAATATTCGGAAAGTGAGAAAAGAGCTAGGCACATGGTTTGGGAATAGCTGTTCCTACTTCCCATTGACTTTCTATTAACGTCGACATTGTTTACACAAGGTTGTCAATAACAAGGCTTATTCAGTACAATGCTGGCTGATATTTCGGCGGTTTTGACTTCATCAGAGCCTGGAAATGGTGAAATTGACATGCAGCCCCCTTAGCCAAACACTTTCATAACGGAACGGAAAAAACTTAGTACATAAATTTTCTTCCTACTTCATAAATTGAGCAAGTGTAGTTTAAAGTAGAATTGGCACGGTAAAATTAGAAAGAATTGTCTACATTATTGTTTACAGAAACCTGGTCGATGGTGTGGAATGCATGTGAAAATCGCACACGATATCGCTGCTTATCGGCAGTCGCAACAACAGAAGGACAAACAAGTTGTTGCTGGAGCTGTGGCTCAGGCCGAGCAGCGTGTACGAGCTGCAGCAGCTCCACCGTCGGCGGCAACTGTTGCCAGCACGTCGCAGACGACGTCCGTTGGTGCGGAAGCGACGTCAGTCGCAGCTGCGCAACATATTGCTATGCAACATGCAGCATTGTCTGCTGCTAGAGGTGTTGGACCACAGGCACCACACTGCTTGCCATCGACATCATCTGCAACTGCTCCAGCTGGGTTAGTTTGAATTTCGACCACTTTAATTCTTCCTTAGGTCCATAAAGTCGATTTGTGTCCGTGAAGTCGATTTTTTATGATGCTATACTTTTACAGCAGTTCAAGTATTTAATTTGCTCCATCTAGCTTTCTACCTTGTCGTATCTCATGACTAAGAAGTGGTATAACTCCTGAAATTTATAACAATAATCTTGAGCCGGTGACTGTTTTTTGGTCCGAGAGAGTGGTAAGAGTGGAACGCGTTGATCCATTTTTCTGAAGTATTTGATGTGGGGTTAGAGTAAGGAAATCTGGGACGCAAATATTTGTGCATCGAGTTCGAATGACGGATGCAGTATGGTGCTTGTTCTGTGCAGTTTGCAAATATTCTTAGTTACCGCTGTATATAAAGTGTACATGGGAGACCCTGCAGGAAGTTGATCCAAGCTGTCATCTACTCATCCCAAAAAAAGCACCATTTGAGCGCTTCACGGCATCCATGAATTACATAGCACACGGTTCATAAATGTATAATATAGTTTAATTCATAAATATTTTCTTTAGATTTCCGTCGTTAGCGGGTCTACCGCCACAAGCGTTGCAAGGTCTTGCACTCTCTGGTAATCCGCAGATGCTTTCAGCACTACAGGAAGCCAGACGTGTTGCTGCGTGAGTGAGATAAATCAATCTTTGTTACTAAAACATTGCCACAGATAGTATGTAAACACCGCCAAACTTGAGGTTTTAGCAAATTCTTATATTTGCGAAAGACGATTCAGCTAGGTAGTAGTTAATGTAGCAGTTGTAAAAGGTCAAGTCAACTATTCCTTCTAAATCATGCCTATTCAATAGTTACTTTAGCACAACTCCGAAGCCACCACAACCGCAGATGAATCCACAACGGCCGCCATCCGCTATGCCACGCACTCCACAACAACCGTCCGGTCTTTCGTTGCCTCCCGGATTTGCGTCCCTAGGCACAGCTGGCCTTTCCTTATCTGCTCCGGCACCTGCGGCTGGGTCCATTACGAATGGTACCAGCGATGCTGCTGCAGCGCAACAAGCTATGTTGCAAGCTGTTATGCAAATGCAGCAACAACATCAGCAACAGCTTCTTCAACAGCAACAACAGCAACAAGCCGCTGCTGCTGCGGCAGCAGCAGCGCAAGCAGCTCAACGTGAACGAGAACAACGAGAACTGCAAGTGCAACAACAACAACAACAGCAACAAGCACAGTTGCAGCAACAACATGTAAGACATTGTGAAACTGTTTTGTATATTATTTCTTTATTTATTTTTTCGTTGGGAAGTTAGCAGTGAGGTTAGAAGATTTCTCACTTTGTGCTTCAATAATTGGCAATAATTGGTCGTTAAAATGGTAAGCTGCACCTTTTGTACGGGTCATGACTTTTGATTTTACGACATTTATTCGCCATTATATCCAACGTAGAATAAAAGTACGGCTGTTGCATCACTGTAAATGAGTGATTGCTTTAGGTTGCACAACTTGCTCGAAATCAAATATCGAACCTGCCACCTGGATTAGCTGGCGCTGCTGGACACATGCTTTTAAACCAAGCGCAGTTGTTACAGTTGCAAATGCTCCAACAATTAGATCCTGCCAGGGCTGCCACTTTGGCTGCCGCAGCGGCTATTCAGCCGCACACGGCTCAGGGAACTCCAGGCCAACCTTCTCAATTAGATCTCGGAATATATCGTGCTCATATGGAACAGCAGCAACAACAACAGCAGCAACAGCAACAGCAACAGCAGCAGCAACAACAACAACAGCACCAACAGCAGCAGCACCAACAGCAAAACCTGTTGTTTGCTCAAGCGCATGCTCAAGCTCAGGCACAGCAGCAGCAACAGCAAGCTGTGCAGGCTCAAGCAGCACAGCAGCAACAATCTGGAGCTGTCGATCCGCGTGAGGCGCTTCTAAGATTGTATAATCAGTCGTCGGCTGTTGCTTCTGGTCGTAGCGGTATCGAGGCATTGTTAAGTGCCCAGCAAGCGGCAGCAGCTGCACAACAACAGCAGCAGCAGCAACGTATGTCGACTGGATACTGTGGAGCCGGTGGACTGCCGCCTGGACTTGCAGGTCTCACTGCTGCGCAGCACGCCTCTATAGGAGGAGCACCAACGTCGCAGTCATCGTTATTCAATCCAGCACTACTAGGATTGCCAGGTCTTGGCGCTCAGTACGCGAAGCCGTTCGCCGCTAACCTGCAGCAGCTTAACCAAATGAAGCGTGACGGGGGTGATGTGATTCCAAATGGTCGGTAGTTGGATGATGGCTAGGCTAATAGCGCTGAAGCGCGCTGTACACTACAGGGTCGAGCAAATCTATAGATAAATGGCTTCCACTATATCTTCAGAGAAAATAGCGGGTTATATGTGTTTGTCAAAGAATGTTATTTAAAAAAACGACTGTTTTTTGAGCTTCGAGATCAGAAATGACCTCGTTTTCCACCGGTTTGTGTCTCCCATGTTGTGAATGGCAGTAATGTAGTAGTGGCCTATGCACAATCGAAGCTAGGTACCTAAATTGTAGTGTGGTGAAGTGATCTTGCAAAGATTCTGTGTCATTTGTCTTTGCACACACACTGTTATGCGCGCGTTCCGGATTCCGTTTTTACTTACATCGTTCAGTCATCATCCCCACCCACCATCCCTCTATGCCCTGCGGGTTGTTACGGGTTGTTTGCAATCTTCCTCGCTTCCTTCCATCATCATTTTACTTTCTGTCCTACTTTTCTCCTTATCCACTCACATTTGCGTTCTTTGTTCTGTTCAGCCGTCTGAATGGGTTCAGTAGTTGATGTTTGAGCGTTTGACGCGTCATCTCACGTGGTCGTGTGTGATTATTATCCGCATCTGTGTCATGCGCATTTTTGTTCTCTTCCGCGCCATTGTTTTGTTCAGCGTTTTTTTTCTCGTTCATGATTTGTATAATAGTCAAATTGCATTGTTCTTTCATCACACATTCGTCACACACTATCCATCACATCCATCATACCCACCCATGCTGAGTTCTCTCAGAGTCATTCTATTTTCACATGGTCCCGGTTCACCGTTCTCAGTTTAATCCGTGTTTGTTTGCCTAATGGTTCACACATATGGATATACACACAGGCGCAACACACCATCTTCAGTGACCAGTAAACTCTTATAGACACGCTGTTGTTGTATCTCGTCACAACTAATCTCGTAACTGGTATTAGAGAAGTTTCTAGTGTGTACTTCCATTGTTATCGTCCTATCGCACCCTGTTCTTCCTCTTCAGTGGGACCATTTGATTACTCCTTATTCGGCGCGTCGCTGTCCTTCCTCACTACCTATGAAGCTCATACTGTCGCATTAATGCTATCATTGTGTGAAGTACATTCTACTGTTTTAAATTGTACTTTAGACACTTTTTTTGTATCATTCCCAATCAACTTGCTCTCATTTCGAATCAGAGTCACACACACACACCCCGTCTATAATCGCGTTTCACCACACAGTTGTTTTTGTTCTTCGTGTTCTCTTTATGTCGGTATCAAATAAATAGTAAATTATAAAGAGATGAATGTGAAGTTTAGATAAAGTATTGCGAATTAGGATATGTTAAATGATAATGAAGTAGGGACCAAATAAATAAATGGTGTACATTTGAGTAACAATGTTGAGCAGTTACAGGCAAACTACTCTCAGTTAACCTGTGAAGGCTAATCAGTGGTAAAAAAACTACTGCATTGGATGATTCTAAGCGAAGTATTGAGTTAAAAGGATAAAGGATAAAGCTCTGGGCGTTGATGAATCCCTAAGGGGTACGCTATGCATTCGACTTCATTCAACATCATTTGGAGGTGACTGAGTGCATATCTGGTCTTTACAATGACCTGCGCTGGCCTACCGATGTGTCAGCCAGTGCTGCTAACCTCCCAGATAAGTCTGGTACCAATTTGCCGACCCCGGAGGGATGGAAAGTGGTGGACCATGGGCGCGCGGATCGCTTCCACGTGCGCCTTCGACCACTGCGCCTTCGACCACTGCGCCACTCGCATGCTGTATTGAGTTAACAGTAAAGTAACTACAGTAGTTTTCTAATTGTTATGATACTGTCTGGTTTTGCCGTTGCGCCCAATTTCTTGTGATCCACCAGTATTTATTGGTCATTGTACAATGCGATTTAGAAAAAATATTTACGACTACGTAGTTCCACAGATGGGACTGTTCACGTTTGTTTTTTTGCTGGAAGTTCTTCTCTCCCACACGTTATGGTTTTCTACCGTGAAAAACTGTAGAAGGCAGTAAATAAAAAGTTAAAATTGTGATTTCGACTAAAGCGGCAGGTCAGCTCGGTTCAATGCCTATTTGTGCTCCCCAGATCAATTCCGTTGATGGGTGATTGCGATGGCACTGGTTGAGAGAAAAACTAGCTGAGAGACAGGCGAAACGAAGGACCCGCACGGTGTGGTGGTGAACGTGTGGTCCTCTGGAGAGAGTGGACAGCGCGTTCGTTCTACCCCGCAGACAAGTGCGGTCCGGAGTTTTGCAAATATCTCAGTATCGTTGTGGTTGTATTTCGCATAATACTATTACGTGAAAAAATTCTAGTAGGCAGCAGATAAAAAAACATTGTGATTTCAACTACAACCCTAGCCTAACTGGGTTCAGTGCCGATGTGGGCTCACTAGATCAATTCCGTTGGATTTATTGTGATCTGGCTGTATTCATTGGTCATTGTATAATGCGATTTAAAAAAATATTTACGACTACGTAGTTCCGTAGATGAGATTGTTCACGTTTGGTTTTCGCTGACAGTTCTTCACTCCCACACAGTATGGTTTTTCTTTATAATGGTTGCTTCAACAAAAATTTTGCTCTGGTGTGCTGTAAACTGGAGCTGAATGGAGAGTGACGATGATAAAGACGCATAGTAAACATGTTTGTATCCCGCCAAATACGAGATCCTGTTGAGTAGTAGCATAACCGTGGATTACTTTTTGAATTAAATGGCAAGTTAAATCCTATAATTTATTCTGTTGTTAAATTCTGAACTGTACTTACTGAATATTTTCAATGGTTTTCATAGCAGTTGATCAATGAAGGATGCAGGAGGGACCGTTCTGCACTCCAACTGGGATGAGTCTCGTCATTCAAGATTGTTGAATGCACGAATGCACACATGAGAGTTTTATACCAGTAAATTCCAATCCATACTTCTCTCTATTATCACTACAGTCTTATAACTAGCATTTGTTATGTGTAGCGTGGTGGCTAGAAGTGCACTGCGATGCACATGTAGTCATCGGTTGGATTCCGGACGCCTGCCTTATCAATCCTTCCATACCAGACTTTCACGGGAAGACAGGAACACTGACTTTACACAACTGTAGACCCCAGGCAACTAATTGCATTGGTCAAATATGTCTTCAATAACGTCTACGGTACTTGATGAACTCGACGGCTTTTCAGGTTTCCACAAAACATTGACCATTCTGTACAGCACCACCATATTTCGTCCTATCCGTCCTATCGAGCACCAGAGCCACTCAATATATCGCTCGCACTCAATACACGGAGGGATGCATTTAGTACATGTGTTTGATATGATTCCTGTTCTCAGTGCTTTTGACGAGAAGGTGGCCAGCTTCAAATGAGTCGACGGATCCAGTGTCTGAAGACCATAAAGCAACTTCATTTCCACGGCATGAATAATAATTAATGGAAAAAAGGAATGATGGCGAAAAGATAAAAGGTAGCAATGGGAGAATACCATGTGCAAAATACCAGAATTCAACACCGATCTTCAGCAATAAGGCACATTTAGGAGGAAGTAAATACAACACCAAAGAGGAAAATAGGACACTTCTCGTTATCGGTGATTGTCAACCATGTTCAACAGCAAAGATCATTTAGAAAATGCGCTTAGAAGTAAGATAACGAGAACGAGACTGTTTTCACGTTAACCTTATGGGGCACGTGCTTCGCCAGCACCAGCACTTGTTTGTTGACGTTCCTGTAGCCTTCGCATTGATTGCACAAAATCGACCACCTAAATGCAATACCCCCTCAGTGAAGTGACACATCTGGATGACAAAAATTCCAGTTTATAAATGTTTTCGGCAATTATTTGCAGAAATTTATAGAGTGGAATTCTCAACAGAAGAACAAATGAGGTAGTGCAATTGAAATCGTTCTTAAAGTGATTTAAGAAAACCGTGGATAAATATTCTCCCTAACGGTTTACCGCCTCATCGTGTCTAGGAGGTGTTCTTGGGTGTCGGGTTGCTATGAGCAGCTGGGGGATTCATCCCCTCAGTATGGTCTCCCAAGCTCAGAAGGGGTCCGGCGTTTCCAGCAGAAAGCCCAGGTAGAACTTATACCAGGATCATCCACTGTCCTGGTACCAATGCAAAACAGTCGCATGTTGCCAAATCTCCCTCTGATCCACAAGGGCCTGTGGTGGTGACGACCTGGGGCAAACTTTGACCATGCTGACCTCGGGACTCCACTGAACCACAATGGCTAAACCAGCAAAAACTCCAAAAAAAAGTTGGAAATTATGCTAGAGCCCCCATAACCAGTGATGACGGGCCATCCAAATTTTTAAATTAGATAGATATCGAGAAACCATCATATGCAACTTAAAACACAATGTGGTTGGATCAGTTTGTTTTCTTTTAGGAAAGTAAAATAAAGCAAAGATAGACGAAAGAAATAGACACTTAAAGGAAACATTTATATATGATCGCACAATAGAAAATGCAGAAATTTAGTAGTTGAGAAATTTCAGGACCGATCTTTTTCTCGGAAGCTGTTAGTAATTTAGCAACTGGTGAAATAGAACGAAACGAAGGAACCACGAATCTCACCTTGAGAGCTGGTCCAAGAGCTAGTCCCATGTGAGTCATAAGTAGATCGGTGGTCAACAATCCTAATGATCGTCCATCAATTTGCTGTTCAACGAATTTCGTAACAATGACAGGATCTAAGATCTTCTTCAACTCACTCGCCACTTTCTCAATTGTCCATTGCTTCATTGGCTGCGAAAGAACAACTACTGAAAAAAGCTACCACTTGTGGGTTGACTTATGGCTTCATGAAGTTGAGACTAAACTCATTATAAACCAGTACAACAGAACATACAAGTTTCTTTAAAGAAGATTGAACTAGTAATGATGGAATTGTCAATAGCAACATCAGTACCATTTATGAATTCTATAGACTACATTTCAACAATCAAAGTGATAAAAATCATGTAAAATTCAAATCCGACTACAAACAGAGTTTAAAAAACAACATGGCCACCCACCTTGCTCTAAGCTAAGATCGTTGACAGGAACACAATTTTTGCATGGATCACTGGTGCTTGAGTAAAAGTTCTCACAAATTTTCATCTTTCGTAAAAGTTGTCTCAGATAATTCCATGCATCAGCTGAGCTTTTAACACATGGAATGAAACGAGAACGTGGAGTTCCTCCGCAGTGGGCTGTAATATTGCGGCTTTCCGAATTTATGAGATGAACACTAAGTCGAGATATACTGATGCTGCGATATTTACAAAATTCCGGATAACGGATGCCTGCGGCAAGGATCGAACCTCGTTATTACCGTTTCCGAGGGTTAACGCGTTCACCACCAAACCATTATTGTTCCGCGTTTCGTCTTTCTCTCAACCGAACTTTATAGTTGCTATCAGCAATCACCCGTCAACAGGATTGATCTGGGGAGCACAAGTCGGCACTGCGCCCAGTTAAGTTGAGGCTGTAGTCGAAATCACAATGTAATCACCTTTCATTCACTGCCTATTCTTTCATGGCAAGGTATGATGTGAAATACAATTTCTTCGTATCGAAACACAATTGTATTTCACATCACACACTGCCACGAAAAAAGGATAGGCAGTAAATAAGAAGTGACTAATAAGTCGAGAGTTCAAAAATGATCAAAATAACAACCAATGATGGGACAAAAATGGCTCCATAGACATGATAGGCAACATTGTGTAAAACCCACAAAGTGCGTCTGTTTCACTAACACGTATAATCATATTTGTATTCAATTTTTAATTTCTTTCTTGAATCCTCGTGAACAGACGATTCCGTACGTCTCCGATATCGTGGCGACAAATAGTTTACTTCTTGGCAAGCGAGAACAAGTTGACACACTACGTTACAAAGCCTACAGTTGAATAGCAACAAACGCATAGTTTTCGAAGGTCAGTCTCTGGAGGACGCACCATGAGCCATGGACTCCATAAACTATCGTTGAAGTGACTGAATGCATAATTGACCTATACAACTTCGCAGTGCCTATCGATGTACTGAGCCAACCTTTTCACTTTCTCAAACAACTCTTGCATCGATTTGCCAACACCACTGTTGGACGACTGGATTTCTCAGGTTGTGGAATCGAATCAACGACCACGTGTGCTAAACGCGAATCAACTCTAGATTTATTTTCAAAGAAATACCAGAAATTGGTACATATTAATTCTCCAGCTCCATGTGGTTGTCAAATGAATATCAAAAAAGTGCTTAAAACGTGTCAAATTTGCTTCCAGTCGACAAGTCGACATTATTAAATACAATTAAATAAGAGACAATAACTAGGCCTCATTTATTTCTCAACCAGATCTTTCAATGCTCAGTGGGAAAAAGAACTAGGATATAAGTTAGTATTTGAAAAATTTCCCAGGGCTTGACTGTCAGAATTCTCAGTAGACTAGTTAACTATACTGGTTTCTCCACAACTGCCATATTGTTCCTGTAAACGCAGTATTTTAGGACCACAGGAGCTGAAACCCACATACAGATGTATGTGTAGATTTGTATGTATATATGCATATTCCCAGATTAATAGTTCTATTCTAAATTTAGTAGACTCAAATTTCCAAGGAATAAATGTTTAAGAAGAAGTACAACCACAATGATGCTAAGATGCTTGCAAAACATGGAAGAAGCTCATTTCCTTAAATTTTCAAAAAATAGGACGTAGAATGGGAGGCTACCCAAACAGAGGAACAAACACCAATATAGCTTCGAAATGCTTCTAAATTCTGATGTCAATATGGTTGTGGATAAGAGTAATATATAGTATATAATTCATATGCATAGAACAGTAGAGCAAAACCTCCTCCACAATCTTATCATGTCCACAACTCCTCAAGCCTTTTGGTTACTAAAAAACACTGTTTGTTGTCAAAAAACCAACAAATACATCCATGAAAACTGATAACTAGGCTTCATCCTAAGCAATAGGGCCATAAATACCACCCCCTCTCATGTGTTGAAGCCGAAAAGCCAAACAATTTTCGGAAACTCAAGAGACATAAATGACTTAAATCGTCCAAAATTTGTTAAGAAAGCGCAGAAATGATAAAGCATAATGTCCAAAGTGCCAATTAAAATTGCCTATTTCCTTCACAGACTTTCGCAAGGCTTCTTCACCCAAAAGATATCTTTTGCCGACAAGTCGACAAATAAGCATCTCTTAATAGAACGCAGTATTCTCTACAGTAATTTTATTCTGTATGACTTCTGATAGTGATTTATGTCTATCTCGATGTGTCCGACGATTATGTCACCACGTCAACCAACATTTCCTACATATATGTGTTAATATTAGATACATAAGAACTTTGTCACACCTATCAAGGCCACATTTACTAGCACTTGAGCGGAAAACAATGATTACGTCTATCAATGAGTAAATAACCATTGGACCTGTCAACAAGGAGACAACAATGGCAAGAGGGGGTAACATCAGCACAAACAACTGCCCATACCGAGGGGTATAAAAGGCCTTCGGTGGATGATGAGGATCACTCGTCCGCGTACTTGCTAATCCGCTTCTCCACACTCCCTTTTGATGGAACTGCGATCCCGTACTTCATTGTTGGGAACCTCTCCTGTAGCTAAAGACCTTGTCTAGTAACTAAGCTTACCCAGACAACTCGATTGCAACTCTGCACTTGCACACTTGGAAAACCAATGGATGAAATACACTCCGTAGTTCCTTTGTGTGTTAACATCTCCTTAGGTTTGAATTACTGTCTAAATCTTCATCTCCTCGCTTCACTTCACATTGTAATTCGAATGCGTTAAAGCTATTTCAACTTTATATGTGTTTCCTACCATGTTAATTTCATTGCATCACTGTTGTATTCCATTCTAATAAATGGCGTATTTAACTTCCATTACAGAAAGTGTTAGTATGTCGCTTGGAAAGGATATCAACACTGTACCCAGAAGGGTAACAGAGCTCACCCACAGCTTCTAACCAAACATTTCTACAGTCACATCTACCCGCATTTATATCACATGAAAGTGGTAGGTGTCGTCCCAATCTATCTCACGTACGACGCTCGGCATGCCATCTTATCGGTGAACAACCACAGCACACGGTCAGTAAACTAGGTGAGAACATCTCAGCAACCATACAGCCAGTCGCTATCAACGAACTGAAGCGCCTTTCATCGTTTAATTGTCAGAATGCATCTTCCTTACCTATGGAAGCATGATATTGCTACTCATAATGAAGTAGCTATCAAGGTGGACCACATTCACATGACAACGAAACTCGCTAAAACATTAGCAGCGCACAAGATGCCATTTTTCCTCACCTTCGATGACATAAAAAACTTTCCATTTAGCTGATACATAAGCGGCCATGGAAGCGTTGTACATTACGGTGTGACACCACTTCGTCAAATTTTGTTACCGTTATTTTCAGAAACTTCGGACGAAAACTACTATGGAATACCAGGGAGTGGAAATCAATGGATGGCCAGCACTAACATCATTTTCGCATTGCTAATGATAGATATCGTTCGTAATGAAGAATTAGCCACACAGAACGGATGTTGGCAGACGTCAAAAACTCGTGTGAAAAAAGCAATCTTCTAGTGAACGGGTAGAAAAGTGTGTTCACCAGAAACAACATATTCATCCCTAATACTGCATTCACATCGGAACAAGCATTTCCCAAATCTCTCCAAAAATCAGCGTATATCTAGGTCGAGGAATCAACACGATAAACGTTTAACCTCTCAGATTGGACAGCGGGAAACAAGCGGCCTGGGAGTTTACTAGAACATAAAAGATATAGTGAATAGTCAAAGACTCATGTCCCTCTAATCCATAGTTCTTCTTGCTCTAAAACGTCCATATCCACTAAGAACAGAAGCTGCTCGAAAACTACAGCACGGGAAATGGGCGAATAGAGACTACTACTCGCTGGTATGGATGACACGTTATACACGGAGTCAATACCAGATCAGATATGAGCATTGTCTATTAACATAATTTCCCAAAAGTTAAAACCTTCATAGACTAACCGGTTACTGAGAGTATCTGGGTTACAGCAGCAGGTTGCACCAGATTTAACATTGCACTGTCATCCGTCGAACAATTCAGAAGCTGTTGTACCGCTTCTCGAAGTGCATGGTGAATTGCAAATGGTCCAAATTTACGACGAATTCCAGCAACCTTTAAAAAGTGGTTTAATGAAAACAAACTGCAGAATTGGTTCACAGTTTTGTAAGACTAATAGTCCAAAACATAGAAGTCCCGTTGGTAACAGAGAACCAACCACCACTTTTTAATATGGAAATATGCCCCAACAGAAGAAAGTTCTGCCCTATTAAAAAAATTGTTCCTATAGCCAATTTTCGTGAAACAAGGGTTACAGTCTGTGAGATCCACCTTTTAAAATGACAAGGCCATTATTTCATACACCTCAGAAAAAACGCTCACCATGATAGGATCCAGATTAGGACCGAAATCACAGGTGTAGTTGACAAAAATCGTCATGAGTCTCTCTTTGACCGGTATTTCATCTTTGGACAAAAGAACAATGTCATGCGATCTTTGATTAATGGGACCATTAAGCGACGATGTCTGCAACATCAGTGGCGGTGTTGACGTTGATGATGCTGATAGAGCCTCTTCCGCTTTTTCGTGTTCCATTTTCGGACAGATCTGTAAGAGCCATTTCAGAATTACAAGGCATTAGAACACTAATCCACGCAAAGACACCACAATAAGTGCAGAACTTTTTGTCAAGCGATCAGTAGTTCTCGTTGTAGTTACGTTGATCTAAAGGCGATAACCCCAGTGAGCTTAAATATCAAGACAGTATTCCATAACTACTCGTAAAACAAATTTATAAACAATACATCTATTTATATGTTCTTACGAACTGATCCTGTTGAGCTGATGCGAGGTTAGTATAGTTGTCGTTGTTGTTGTTGTCGTTCTCGTTGTTATCGTCGTTATCGCTTGTCGAATCAGCAACTAATGACTTTTAAAAAAGTGTCTTAGTTGTTCTATCTTTAGGTGGTCGGGAAGATATTTTGCACAAAGTAGAGGGTTGGCCATGGGATAGTGTTTAGCACCAAGCCTTGTCATCGCTTTCATGTCTAAGGTTGAAGCTCCAGTTCTCGATAGCCGACCCATACTCTATTGTCGATACATAGACGACTGCTTGATCTTCTGTTCCATACAAGAACAGATGGATGAGTGCTTTGAATTGTTAAACAGACAGTCAACTATATAAAAATCCAAATAAAGCCTTTAGAAAGAGGCAACACGAGAAAATGGTATTGAAAAGAAAGTAAAATATGTAAAAAAAAAAAGATGTAGGAAAGTAGTAGAAATGTACTAGTGCATTACCAAAAGAAGGAATCGCTAAATTTAACATGGAAAATAGCCATTCCCAATTGCTACGAAGCAGAAGCCACCCGGGTCAGAAAAAAAGGTAGAATTGTTCCCCAAAATAACGTTTCGTAGCTAAACAAGATGGTTTCGTAGCTAAACAAGATCCCTTTTAGCTCCTCTTCATATCAAATGAAATAAGTTGCGCTATTAAGAGGTGCTTGAGAAAAAAGTGGTCTTAAAATTATGCGGCGATTATTGACCTCTCACCCAATACCCTACGCTGCCAATTATTTTGCAACTGCCTCCATGATCGTTTGTGCATCTCAGAAAATTGTACGATCTGTCCTAACAGGAGAGATGGGGATTATATGAGTTCAGGTGCAATATACTTGATCTCATGTAAATCATGCAGTAAGGAATACATTGGGGGAAATGGGTAGACAGCTTTATGGTCGCATAAAAAAACATCTAGATAGAAAAGTCAAAAATTCGTCAAAGCACTCTTCTAGGTGCACATAAGGCACAGAAGTACAATAGCGATGATTTCGAAGTGAATGTCCAAATCCTAGCTCAGGAATCCAAAACATCAACGCGCACGACTTGAGGCGTTTTGGACAAATTCCAAAAATCCAAAGATGAACCGGAAAGACGAAAAGCTCACTACCACACGTGATCTGGTGCCTTATTTGAAAATGATTTTCTGACCTAGATGGGTCTCGCTCGTCGTCCCACGTGAACAACACGCGAGCGGTCCCACTCGTAACAGCACAGTGAGTAGTTTTTGATCAATATGGCGTTTACTTAAATGTTAGGTCTTCACTAATACTTTGGTTTTTTTTTCATCGAATTGTCAAGTTACTCTTGTATAAAAATACGCCGAGGCTTTGAAGAAGGCAGAAACAGCCGAAACGTCAGCCATCGAGCAACAATAATGATAACAACAACAACAACAGCAACAACTATACCAACCTCGCATCGGGTCAACAACGGCAGTTCATAAGAACATATAAATAAGTATATCGATTATTTATGCCGAAGTTTATAGAAGTCGGTCCTTTGGTTTATTAAAAAACTTATAAACATGAGATGAAAAAGCAATTTTAACGTAATAATGACAGCGTACCTTCCCTACAACAAAATCGTGGTTGGTTTGCGAACACGACGGACGCGGAGCCAATGGACGAGGTCCGATGTTACGTGGTGTATCGACAGATGCAGTCGTTGATGAAACAACTTCCTCAGCTTCATTCTGATTCAAATTTAAACTTGAAGGTCGAGTCTAAGGTAAAAGAAGCTAACAAGGAAACCAAAAGTTCCACCTTAATGGGAGCGTAGAATGAAACATTAGCCGACGATGTCTCCAGTCGCGAAATCGGCAGTGGAGGTGGACTGCGGACAGATTTTGGGGATGATATATACTAAAGAAAAAAGCAACAAACTATTTCCAACTGTTGTCCGATTGCAATGAAAGAATGACTGCACATGTGATCTGCAGAGTGTTTACTACTGAACCACTCAGATGTCAGATGCGCAAAACACGATCACTGAGATCCGAATGATGTGGGGCTTTATTAAAGGGTAAAGAATAAAGCTCTCAGCGTTGATCAATCCCTGAGGGATGCGCAATGAATTCGACTTCACTAGGCATCGTTTGGAGGTGAATGAATGCATATCTAGCCTTTGTAATGACTCGAGGTGGCCCAACGATGTATCGGGGAAGTGCTGTTACCCTCCCAGACAAGTCTAGTACCAATATGCCGACCCTGGAGGGATGGAAGCCTTGGTGAGCCACGGGCGCGAGGATCGATCTCATGTGCGTATTGCGGGTCGCCTGCGCACGCTGCGCCACACGCACCCCGTGGGGCTGTATGTAAACAGCTAAATAACTGTTATCTCCTAGAGCTGTTAAGCACATTCAGACTTCTTAGGTTAGACAGCACTTCTCAACCACAGATCACACAACCATTTTACCCTTAAACTGTCTTTATGAATACGCCATAAGCCAATGACTTACCGCCGATGGTGGCTGTGATAGCTGCTTGGCAAGCCTTTGTTGTTCGACCTTTGCGTGCATAAGGAGATCTAAAGGGTGCGTTTCAAATATTTTTTCAATGAAACGACTATTTTTAGAACTCCGACATGTTAAATATGGAGATTGTAAACCACATTTTGATGAAACCGTTATTATTTCCTTAAACAAAATGGTCTCTGCTCAAAGAAAAAACTACACATGTGATCAACATATTCCCCATGAAGGATGTTTTTCCAAAAACAAACGGTAATTCCACGACTAACAGTAGTGTATTACTCATGTGTTCTTACGAACTGATATTGTTGAGCTGATGCGAGGTTGATATGGTTATCGTTGTTGTTGTTGTTGCTGGTCGATGACTGACGTTTCTGACTGCAGTCCTACTCGTAACAGCACGGCACTGAGGAAGGCGGAATCACCGAAACGTCAGCTATCGACCAACAACAACAACAACAACAACAACACAACAACAACAACAACAACAACAACAACAACAACGAAAACTACACCAATCTCGCATCAGCTCAACATGATCAGTTCATAAGAACATATAAACAAATAGAAAGCAGGACTTTTAAGTACTAGACTAGTTCAGCACTTGACAGATCTATACGGAAAACTTTGCACTATCGTCTGAATGGCAAACAGACTTCTTAAGTAACATCATTGCAACTTCTTTGGGATAGACGTCCCCAAAAACTGAGAACAACATTGACTTTTTTTTATGAAATTCGAAACCATGACGGGCAGCCGCAACCGTCAACGATGCATTGGGAAACATTATCATATCACGCTGTTACGAAATCCCGCCTATTCAATTATTCAATCGTGTTCGAAATATGAGCCCAGATGGAAAAAGGGCCAAAAAAGGTTTCGACTTTTTATCTACTGCCTATTCCTTTTTAATCGATGGTATTATATAAAATTAAATTCATAAGTATGCTTAGATGTCAACAAAACTCGAAACCTCAGGCGCGCTTTAACCCGTGATTCCCTATTCAGGGGATCACGTGTTATCCATTATACCAATCGATGACCTTGCGCTGACTTCCTCTCAGCCAGTTTTTATTTCAAATTCACTATGAAATGCGTCTATTTACAATTGAGAATTTCAATTACTAAGGGGGATGGACGTTCTAGCGAGTGTGGTAGTAAAAGTGATTGCCCTCTAATCCAAGTTTTGCAAATATCTCAGCATCATAAAAGTGATAGATTTCACATCTTAATTCCGATGGCAACTAGTTGATTTTAGACATAAGATTTCTGGTCTTGACTGACTTCACATACTATAATAAAGGATGAGGGACAGAACATTCGGCGTCGATCAATCCTTTAGGGTGCAGCGTGTTCGACTTCATCTGCCATCGAAAAGGTGACTGAATGCATATCTGGTCCATTAAATGACTCGTGGTGCTCTATCAAAGCATCATGTTAGTACTGGTGCCCACTCAGACAAGTCTAGTACCAATTTGCTCAGCACGGAGGAATGGAATGCACAGCGAACCTGGGGGCGCGGAACTGATCCCATGTGCCTCTAACCACCGCGCTACACGCGCCCTAAACACCGTGATATTCACTTTATTCCACCGCATAATTTTTCCGTTGGAATCTGTTTAGAAATGGATGAGACAACTGCTAAAAAATGATGATGGCATTACTGCAGGCCCACCTTTAACTTTATCTTCAACAGAATTCTCTAAACAACGCGCTTTCTGCACAGTTACACGGAAGCTGTCTGTGTCTGCAGTTCTTCTCTAAAATAAATCGTGCTATGAAATAGTACCGCACAAATTAACATAAATGAAAAAAATTAGTGTAGGTAAAAGTGTAGCCCCAGATGTGTCCTGGTTTTCGACAGCTTATCAGCATTTGTTACTTAGACGGCCTGTTTTCATTGCTTGTGCGAGCCGCAGCATAATTTCCATTTTTCCGGAGTTTTGGTGGTTTAGCTACTGTGGTTTCCTCGAGGCCCGAGGTCAGCTTAGCCAAAGTCTGCCACAGGTCGTCACCACCACAGGTAGTCGCCGCCCTTGTGGATCAGAGAGAAATTCGCCACCATGCAATTAATTTGATACAAATACGGTGGGGGATACTGGTATTGTTTCACTCTTAGCTGGGTTTCCTGATGGAAACGCCGGACTCCTTCTCAGCTTGGGGGGACCCTGCTGAAGGGATGAGTCGCTCCGCTGTACATCGCAGCCCAACACCCAGGAACACCTCCCAGGCGCGATGACGCGGTAAACCGTTGGGAGGTGTTAACATTACGGTGGTGTTCTAATATAGGAACAAAAACGAAACTAGTAAATCATAAACTGTGAACGTTTTTATAACTTATGGCATAGTGTAATCATTACGGACTACCTGTGGGTTGACTTTCACAAAAAGTGATGTGTCTGCTGAAGACGTACTTCTTGTCGGACTTACGTCTTCTACACTCTTCTTTGGTGGCGGTGTAGCCGTGCCGTTTTTTGCTGGACGTTCTGAAAAGTGCTAAACATGATTTAGCGGATTAGCGGACCATCTAATAACTCCTAAGGAAAACCTTTTCGAACAAAGATTTGGAGTAATCAGTAAGCCAATATCATCAGCTCAAACAACGTTCAATAAGCACATTACTATACTCAACAAAAACGACTCAGATGATTAAAAACGAACTCCTTATGGAAAGCTAAGCACTAGCAAACGATTGGAACCTTATTTCTCTGCGAAGGAGTGAACCAAATCATTGCAAAAAGAAAGCATTAGAGTGTACAGGAAGTGTAGGACACAGACTAACAGCTAGTCGCCGAATTTCATTCTAAGAGCAAATAGTACATTTATTCTATCAGAAGATACAATAAATACAATATATCAGTTATACTGTCGAGAACTATTCGATCGATTTATTCGAACAGCCAACAATCCGAATCGGACGTTTTACGGTTGATGAGATGTCGATCAACGCTGGCTTTGACAATTTCCGTCTTTTACGTGCCGACACCAACCTATGACGAAGAAGAGGTTCTTGAGGAGTTTTATATGGACTTGGAGAGGTACTACAGAGAAGACCATACAATCTTCATGTGCATCATTGAAGATTTCAACGCTGAGATTTGACCCAGAAGAACGTTTGAAGCACGTCACATTGGTATCCACGGATTAGAATGGAACGAAATGGGTGAGCGGCTGTCAGAGTTTACCATGACCACCAAGACCACTGAAGTTAACTCACAATTCCAGAAGCCCCACCCACTCCCATCGCTGGACGTGGGAGTCAAGCAATCGTAAAGCCCGCCGAAGTTTCGCCATTACAAAACCAAAATTATTTCACTTCGACGTCCAGACGGAACTCTTAACAGGTCACCTGTCACAATCCATGGTTCCTATTCAAAGGAAGAACAGCAAGACTGTTTTATCGTTCAAGAAAGGGGTTAATCCTATAAGTCAAATTTTCGAAGATAAGGGTTGGACGGTTCTGCATTGTAACAACTTCGTTAGCGCGCAAGCTTGATCAGAACAGCTTTAATATTTTCACGTAGGTACATTACCTTGGGCGCGTGTGGCGCAGTGGTCGGAGGCGCCCTGGAACACACACGTGGAATCGGTCTCTATGCCCATGGCCCACCAAGCCTTCCGTTCTTCCGAGGTCGGCAAACTGGTACCAGATTTGTCTAGGAGGATAGCAGCACTGTCTCGATACATCGGCAGGCCATTCATTGTAAAGGCCAGATATGCATTCAGTGACCTCCAACGATGCCTAGTGAAGTTGAATGCATGGCGCATCTCTCGGGGATTGATCAACGCCGAGAGCTTTACCCTTTTTTTTACATTACTTTTTGATCACATAACACCTTCATGACGCTTTGCAGTCAGTCAATGGATGAGTTGTCGAACACAGATTTCGTAGTAGAGCTGGTCCCTGGATGGGTAGATATTCTCAGCTGTAGTTGCAAAACGCCTCTTCGGACGGTGGAATGGAATCGGTGGACGTAAAAAAACATGAAAAAGGTAGAAATACACTTCACTTGCCATCCAACACCATGAGGAAAGCACATACAGAAGAACAGAACGGTTATGGGCAAGCTAGAAAGACATGGAAAAAATGTAAGGAAAACGAACAATAGAACGATAATCCTAAGAAACCACTGTTTTGCGCCTCTTACGGGGGGCTCACGGACCGTGTCTCTTATTTCAATGCGCATTTCAATTGCACTGCATTGACGGTCCGATGAGCCCAACAGGCGAAAATAGCCGCCGTCGTGTAAGGGTTAATAAGGTCGGTCGATATTGTAGATCTATTCCCTTTATGTTGCTCACAGATGTAAATATACTTTGTAAGTGAAGTAAGTACTAAAGTGAGCAGCAACAGACTAGTAAAGTGCTTTCTATCCCCAACTATCGATCCACATCACATGACATGACAAAATCAATACTTTCTGCTTCTGTTTAGCAAACATGAGGTGTTATTTTATTTCTTTATTTAAGTACAAGCTGACGTTTCGGCGGATTTCGCCTTCCTCAGAGCCTGGAACGGTCAAGTTGACCGCGATCCACACGGCCAAACGCCTCCACAACCAAACAGAGAAAATGGTGAGCCAAAACCTCAGTCACATTGAACACAGAGCCCCTGCACAGTCACCGCTTTCTATGAGTCTTCCACTAAATATTTCACGTGGAGACCAACCGCACAGAGTTCACATGGAATCGTAATGTACCCATCTCATCAGAATAACAGGCTTATATACTGCCCAATATCACGCGTGATAATGAGGCAATCCTCCCTGCGGTTCATTTTCGGATTCTTGGAATTGATTCAGAATGCCTCGAGAATTTTGCGCGCTTGTATTCTCGATTCCTCGTAACCCGTACTTCAAAATCTTCTCCGTTATGTCTCTGCGTCCTATGCGTGCCTAGTGGAGTATTTGGTTTACGTATGCCGACTAGGTGTTCTTTTATACGAACGCAGAGTGGTCTACCCGTTTCGCCAACGTACTCGTCCCCGCACGCTTTACAAAAGATCAGATAAACTGTACCTGAACTCATGCAGTCACCGTCTCTACCATTGGGGCAAATTATACAATTCTGCGTTGCACATAGACGGTCATGTAGAGGGTTACGAACTAGCTGGCGCCTAAGAGTACTCGGTGGTATTTCAACTACGTTTACCGAATTCTCAAGACCGGCCCTTCTTAAACAGCGTTTTATAGCTGCACTTACTTCATTTGAAATGAAGGGCAGGATAAACGGGACCTTATTGTCGCTAGAGTTATCGTTTGGGGGCCTGTGGTTTCCTCTACACCTATCCCGAGCTACAGTTTCGTAGCCACTAAAAATGGCTATTTGCCGCGCCAAGTTCCGGGACTCCTCTCTCTGCTCCTTTCATATGCACACGCTGGTAGTTATAAAACGCTATTTAAGAAGGGCCGGTCTAGAGAATTCGGTAACGATAACTGAAATGCCACCGAGTAATCTAAGACGCCAACTAGTTCGTAACCGCCTATACGACCGCCTTGTGCAACACAAAATTGTATAATTTGCCCCCAATGGTAGAGACGGTGACTGCATGAGTTCAGGTACAGTTTATCTGATCTCTTGTAAAGCGTGCGGGGGACGAATACGTTGGCGAAACGGGTAGACCACTCTGCGTTCGTATAAAAGAACACCTAGTCGGCATACGTAAACCAAATACTCCATTAGGCACGCATAGGGACGCAGAGACATAACGGAGAAGATTTTGAAGTACGGATTACGATCCTAGCGCAGGAATCGAGAATACAAGCGCGCAAAATTCTCCAGGCATTCTGGATCAATTCCAAGAATCCGAAAATGAACCGCAGGGAGGATTGCCTCATTATCACGCGTGATATTGGGCAGTATATAAGCCTGTTATTCTGATGAGATGGGTACATTACGATTCCATGTGAACTCTGTGCGGTTGGTCTCCACGTGGAATATTCAGTGGAAGACTCGAAGAAAGCGGTGACTGTGCAAAGGCTCTGTGTTCAATGTGACTGAAATTTTTGGCTCACCATTTTCTCTGTTTGGTTATGGAGGCGTTTGAGCGTGTAGATCGCAGTCAACTTGACCGTTCCAGGCTCTGAGGAAGGCGAAATCCGCCGAAACGTCAGCTTGTACGTAAACAAAGAAATAAAATAACACCTCGTGTTTGCTAAACAGAAGCAGAAAGAATTATTCAAACAATGCAGAGGTTAATAGAAAGTCGGATGTGGGAGTTACTGCAAAAAATCAATACTGTTGATTTTTGGGTCAGAAGTAAAATGAATCATGTTGAACATTTGAACGTCAAAAAGTACATCGAAAATCTACATTTTAACGTCATAACTTACTTGCTGATGATCGCGCACCACGTCCTTTTAGGCCTTCCACCGGATTCACACCCATATCGGATAGTCGTCGAACAACTTTCGACGACGATGATGAAGACGATGATCGACTGCCAGAGCTCGAAATCGATGCGTGTGGCGCCGACTTCGTAACGGTCGAACGATGTTTCTGTCTTTGAGTCGCTGACTGCTTCGATACGGTCAACGGCGTTGGTCTACCTGAAAGTGATCTTCGCAGAAAAAACCACGAAATCTCTCCATAACTTGAGCAGGAACCTAGTCACGACAGACCAACGATGTTGATCTGCGTGATATTGATCGACAAGAAGTAAAATCAATCTGTAGGTTGAGTGAAAAGTTAGTTAGTTGCTAAAAAGTTAAACGATAGTTGCCAGCTGTTTCGATACAGCTACCGGTTTTGATCTACCTGAAAGTGATCGTTAAAAACACAGAACCCAACCTAGCCTGGGTTCAAAGACTATGACCAAGATGAGAACTCTAACATAACCAGTATAAATAAAGAATGAAGCTCCCAGCGTGGATCAATCCCTGAGGGTTGCGCCATGCATCCGACTTCATCAAACATCGTTAGAGGTGACTGAATGCGCATCTGGCCTTTACAATGACTCGCGGTGGCCTGCCGATGTATCGAGCCAGTGCTGTTATGCTTTCAGACAAGTCTGGTACCAATTTGCCGACTCCGCGGTGATGGAGGGCTTAGTTGGCGTCGGGGGTGGGGATCGATCCCACGCGTGCTGCACGGCGCCTCCGACCACTGTGCTATACGCACCCCAAGATATCCAACGTAACAAACATATAGCGAAATGATACTTTTACTAAACCAATTTTCACCTAACCTAATTCATTTTCAGTTAATAAATGAACAATAATAAGAGATATTGATTATTCTGACGCCGCCAGTTTTCAAACGGAATTCGCTCACGTTTTCTATCAAAAGCGTATTGTAGAGCAATTTTAATGACGTCAGCACTTTTTTCTAAAACTTATTAAACCGCAAGTGATTGTAGAATGGCAACTGTAAGAGTAGGAACAGTAACAAATTACTAGTTTCTAACAAGGATCGAAGCTCGTGTGAAGATTTTGCATGCAAATATTAGAAAAAAAGGGTGGAACATTTTCGTAAATAAGCAGGAGGATCGTAAAAACAAGAGGTTTCGTGAGAAATCTTCAGCGCTAAAACCTAAATCTAGCAATTTCACGGGGGTTATTTTTGGCTCAGGACGACAATATCGTCGACCGTAGGGTTATAACCAGATAATAGAATAAATGTGACAGCAAAAATCATTCTAAAGTTAATAATAAGAATGCCACGAACATAATGAATTCTATTCGTTCGCAACATCGGAACAGCGCAAAAACAGGCCACGGTCTAAAGAAAACCCTCTTGACGATCACAATCAGAGGACATTTCGTGTGAAATGAAGTATATTTATGGAAACCGTAGTATATGAATATCTACGACATTTAACTTGTTTCAAGTGAGCACGTGTAGCGCAGTGTATAGAGGAGCTTCTGCAAGACACACTGGCTAATTCAATCGATGGTTCGATCCCGCGCTGCGCGCTTACCAAGGCATCCGAACCTCCAAGGTTGGCAAATTGCTACCAGACTTGACTGGGACGATAACAGTACCGACTTGATACTAAGTAGGACACTGCAAGTCATTATATAGGCCCCAGATATGCATTAAACGCCTCTACGATGTTACGAATAGTGTCGAATGCATGGCGCATCCCTCACAGAATGATCAAAATCCAACGCTTCATCACTTGTTGTCCTTTAACTGGTTTCAAAGTATTTATTTCTGGGAGCAGTGGAAAAAAAATTAAATCAAGAATGGGTCAGCACGGCAAAGGCCGCAGGTTTAAAGCCTTCAGATATTTCTCGACCTAAAAAACGAATATACAATTGTCCTTCACTTGCCTATTAAAACACATAAGCTAACTTCAACTGATGATATTGCATCAACGAACCCATCATCATTTAAAGTTAGACCTATCATCAGTTGTATAGGCGGACCAACGGATAGAATAACGTGGTTCCTAAACCTTATCCTGACCCAGTTGCTAAAATTCATTCCAACCCATCTACCTAACACCAAAATATTTTCAGACCACCTACGGTGCGCGCAACCAAACTGCACGCATGTAATGGAGTCATTCGATGTTACTTCACTTTATACCAACGTGTCGAATGACTCCGCAATGCAAGCCATTCTCGAGTTGCTGGTAGAGCACGAAAAGAAAATAAAACTGTACGGCTTGTCGGTTGCGCAACTAATGACTCTCTTAAAACAGTGTCTTAGTTGTTCAATCTTCAGGTGTTCTGGAAAATATTTTGCACAGATTAGAGGGTTGGCCATGGGACAGCGTTTAGCACCAAGCTTTGCCATCGCTTTCATGTCTAAGGTGGAAGCTCCAGTTCTCGACCATCGACCCTTACTCTACTGTCGATACACAGACGACGGCTTCATCGTCTGTTCCACACAAGAACAGATGGATGAGTGCTTTGAATTGTTAAACCGACAGTCAGAGTATATAAAATTTACACGAGAAAAAACCAACCGAAAACTTCCTTCCATTCTTAAACATCCAAATAAAGCTCTCAGAAAGTGGCTATATAACGAAATGGTATCGTAAGCCAAGTAGTAAGAACATAATAGTTCACTACCTCTCCTCTCATCCTTCACACATGAAAAAAAGCACTTATCAAAAACATGCACCATACGGCAAAAAATGTGTGCACAGGAGAAGAGGAAAGGAAGGAATCGCAAAACCTGACACGAAAAATTGCCATTTCCGATGGCTACAACGTGGAAGCCACTCGGGTTAGACAAAAACGTAGGGTAGTTCCCCAAAATAATGTTTCGGACGTAAGTAAGATCCTTTTTAAGCTACCCTTCATATCAAATGAAATAAGTTACGCCGTTAAGAGATGCTTAAGAAAAAGTGATCTTGAAAATTACATAACGATCATCGACATCCCACCCAATACCCTACGCCGTCAGTTAGTTCGCAATCGTCTCTGTGATCGTTTGTGCAGCTGAAAAAACTGTATGATCCGTCCCAACAGGAGAGACGGGGATTGCATGAGTTCAGGTATAATATACTTGATCTCATGCAACGCATGCAATAAGGAATATGTTGGGGAAACGGGTAGACCACTTTGTGTCCGCATAATGGGAAAGTTAAAATTCGTCAAAACACTCCTCTAGATATGCATAGGGGCACAAAAGCACAGGGGCGATGATTTTGAAGTGACTGCACGGATCCTGGCGCAGGAGTCGAAAACATCAACGCGCAAGACTCTTGAAGCGTTTTGGATAAATTTCAAAAATCCAAAGATGAACTGGGAAGACGAATGCCTCACTATCACACGAGACCTGGCGCCTTATTTCAAAATGATATTTTGACCCCGGTGTGTGTCGTGCTCGCCACCCCACGTTAACAACGCGTGGGCCAGTCCCACTCGTTACATCATGGTGAGTAGCCTTTCAGTTTGACCGTAGCATCCTAACCCACAATCTATTTAAAACTTTGATCTTCATTAATACTTCAGCCTTTTACACCGAATATCTAAAGTATTCTAATATAAAACACGTCCAGGCTCTGAGGAAGGCGAAATCGCCGAAACGTCAGCCATCGACAAACAACACCAACAACAACGATAACGTCAACGAACACCTATACCAACTTCGCATCAGTTAAAAAAGATCAGTTTATAAGATCGTATAAATAAATATATCAACTATCTATGTCGAGGTTTATAGAAAGTCGGTCTTTTGAGTTATTAAGGGAAAAAAATCGTCGAACACATAAAATGGGTTGGGTAAGTCAGCATGCGAGCTGAGTCTGATTTTAACTCATAACGCCCGACAGTGGTCTTTTTTATTACTGCCCATAATCAAAATGACGCTGAGATATTCGTAAAGCGTCGGACAGCGGGTGTCTGCGGTGGGGATCGAGCACGCTACTACCTTTCCCGGGACTGACGCGTTCACCACCACACCACGCGGGTCCTTCACTTCGCCTCTCTCAGTTAATTTCCTACCTAAGGACGCAATCAGCAATTACCAGTCAACAGGATCGATGGTCAACAGGAAAATTAGCTGAGAAAAATGTGAAGTGAAGGACCCGCATGGTGTGGTGGTGAATGTGTTGGTCCTCGGAAAGCGTACTAGCGTTTTCGATCCTCACCGCAGACGGCTGCTGTGCGGAATTTTGCAAATGTCTCAGCATCGTTGTGGTTGAATTTTACATAATACCCTGAGGTGAAAAATTACAGTAGTTAATAAATAGATGATTAATATTTGGAAGCAGTTTATTAGTACCACTATGATTGATTTACCTTACATTATCGATAACTTGGACGGTTCATTCATTGCACAGTGTTCTGTTCAACTTTTTGGTCGGTAAGTATTATCCACATGAGATTTGCCTCTTTTCCTTTTTTTTATATGACCCGTCTTCAGGTCCACGGATCTCGGCACTTCTTACATTCAATTCGTTTCCTCGCACGCATAATCCACTGAGGTCTTTCAACTTTTACGTGTGGATTCGGTTACTGCTTCAGGATTTTCACTTCATCTTGAATGTCGTAGAATGCTTGTCGAGTCGGTTCTCCCTAGAGTCCTGTGATAGCCGGGCTGGAGCGTTCCCAACTGAACTGGAGAGTGGTTTTTTTGCCCGGTACCAACTTCCCGACCCCAGAGGAATAATAGACTTGGGTGGGCTGGAGCGCAATCGAACCGGCACTATGCTCTTGATGGCCGACATCACTACCACGGTGCTATCCGCCCCCTTTCCTTTCTATTAACTATTTTCCAAAAAAGCATAACTATAAGCTGTGTGAGTAAAAAATCTTAATTCCTCTAATTTCTTCACAGAATTGACGTAATTAATGTAGCTAACAGCTTAATTAATGTGATATCTTCTCGATTACTTTTTAGATGAGCAGCTTTATTTTTGTTTACACTTATTTAAAACGCCATGGAATCTACAGCAACCGTAATCTTTAATTAAAGCAGACTCTGAATCCTTTTCTTTGTTTTGAAACGTTTATGTGTGGAACATGTGATTCAGCTGTAGGAAAAAAAAAACTTATGATTAAAGCCTACTGGTTTAATACAAATGTGTGCTTTGGGACATACTCGTGTTTTTTGCTTCAGATTTCGGTGGACTGATATCAACGCCGTTCCTCTGGGACCATCCGACCGGCATCACGAATCGAGTGTAGTACGGCTCTTTGATATCGTAACCACTGTTCCATCCATCGAAGTGGATTTGAATATGTGACTGAAATGTTTATCTTCGTTAACAGCATTTTTCATCAAAAGACCTCACAGAACTCTTTTTTTCTTTACAAGACTCCTATGACTTCCATCCAACATTTGTCAACTACTGAGGCCATATATCCCAGGTGGGTATTCCGGGTTTTCTTCTTTGTTGAGTGCCTTTAAGAGTAACCTGAATTCGACTTATTTCTAGATCGCGCTCGGTTTACTACTGTAGAATAGGATTTATACAATCGTATTCAACATTTTAAGCTAATATCACTTAAACATTCTTTTCACATGTAGTTTATATGACCTATCGTTATCCGATCTTCGTGAAAAGCCTATACACTAAATACATCGAACCAGCAAATTGGACCGGTGGTCGGTCTCCTACTATTGTTGTGATGATGGCCGTCTAGAAACCCAGCTTCTCTAGAATCGTTCTCTCTTGAAGGTCAAACCTAGCTTGTCTGGAATCCTTCTCTCCTAAGGGTTTGTTGATTTGTGACTTGCAGGAAATTTTGGTAAATCTCAACCTCCAGTTTTAACAACGTCGCTCCTATCATTCTATTCTTTGGCCATGAAGTCCGTCCACTTTTTTCCCTTGTTACCCCTTATAGTAATTCCATAAAAAAACAACTACGGTGCTCCATTATGAGATGAGCACTTTTTCTTTTAGCGAACAGATGCCGATTTAGCACCGATAAAAGAAGGAATATGAATAAAGAGAACCTTTACATCTTCAACGGTTATAGAAATCTTCATCCGTTCAATATTTCTCGTATATCTCACTTGTTCGTCTCTATATTTTCAAGTATTCTGTTACAAAATTCAAATATTTTTTGAGGACTAGATGTTACCGTACCAACTATAACACCAGAAGAAAAACGCAATATGGGACCCGAAGTTAGCTTCTGAGGGTAACGCTTCGTTTAGTTCGCTTTATGTCTACAGTGGATTTGATTTAGAACTATGGAAACTTTCCATATCTATGAATAGGCTCTTTCTATTGTCCATGTCGAAGTTTGACTATATAGTATACAGGTCGTTCTGGAGAAATTAGCATTTCTACGTACTTAATGCTCCCTTTAAATCGTTTTCTGTTTCGGCCGTAACGTTCTTCAAAGCCTAATCAATTTTTGAATCGATGAAGCCATTAATTCTAAGGAGCTTAAGTGGTCTGACTGGCAGCAATATGAAATTCTTATTTTGCGTAACAACAGAAAGGAACTTACTTTTGTGACACCTGCTATAGTCGCTGGACATGTCTTTCCATTAAAACTCCTCTGGTCGATCGCTTCAACTTTCTGGCCTACGCTGAAGAAATTTTGTACTGGTTTCAGTGTTTCCGATATCTGAAACAAGTACGTTATCTTACAGTCATTGACTCGACTTATTTTGACTGCTGTTTTGATTCTATAAGACATCGTTAGTAGTATGTTGATATTTCGCACCTAGCCTACTAATATGGAAACTTCCCAAAAAGAAATCTTTGAAATCTTAACATTGAACAAACTTGTTGAATGGTTCCTCCAAACGGTTTACCGCTTCATCATGGCTGGAAAATGTTCCTGGGTGTCGGATTGAGATCTACAGCGGAGGGATTCATCCCCCTAGCAGGGTCTCCCAAGTTGAGAACGATTCCGGCGTTCCCAACAGGAAATCCAACTCCGAGTAAAACAATAGCAATACCAAGAACCACTGGTACCGTCCTGGTATCAGACTAGTAGCATGGTGGCAAATCTCGCTCCGATTCACAAGGGCGGCAACTGCATATGGTGGTGACCGAAGGACGACCTGACCTGAGGCAGACTTCGGCTAGGCTGATCTCGAGACTCGAGGGAACCACAGTAGCTAAACTAGCAAAACTCCGAAAAAATGGAAATTATACTGGGGTCCACACAACCAGTGAAGACGGGTCATCCAAGTATCCAAGTAAGTATTAAATGCTAATCCATTATTGAGATATAAGCAAAACAGTCGAAAAAACAAAGTTTCGCTCTATCTCAATATCCTCATTGTATTTCACATAATACCCGGCCACGAAATAAAAGCCATTAAGTAAAACTTAGACATTATAATCTCAACCACAGCCTTAGTTTAACGGAGTTCAATGGCGATTTGTGCTCAGCAGATCAATCCCGTTTACGGGTGATTGCTAACAGCACCGTTTGGGTTACTGGCTAAGGGAAAGGTAAAGCAAGAAGGTCTTCGGTTGGTGCGGTGGATACCAGGTGAGCTCGCGGGAAGGGTAATCGCGGGTTCGAACTCCACCTGAGGTACCCAGTATTGGTCGATTACAACGTATAAGATAAGCGGAGCTGCTTCTCTAACACATTCTTTAGGTTGAGCAGGCTTTTTACCATTTACTGCTACTGTGACAGGCCGCTTCTCTTGAAACTTTTGAACCATCTCTTACCATTTGGAACACCACATCTCTCACACCGTTATGCAGTGGAAATCCATAAAATGTCTTGGTAGGTATTACTCTCTTGATTCGTACTTTTATGCCCTCTGAATCATTTTAGAATCTTGTTGAATAAACAAAAAATGTCACTCACTGGTCTGAACCATTCTGGTGGACACAACCTTGATTTCCCAGTTTCATCGTCCGGCTTCAGATGTTGTTCGAGAAATTTTGGGAAAGTACCGTGATGATGGATGAAACCAATTGGTGGATTCAGCTTCATATGATCCTCAGTAGTAGGGCTGAAAAATGTCCAAACTTGCTTCGATTCATCAACAAAAAAAGAAATGTTCGTGCTGATGAAACAGTAAGCAAGCAATCACCCAATAGGTTGTATCGATTCATCATCACAGAAAATCCACTTTTCATGGGAGTTGTCCAAGCCCTCAAGACGTACGCACAACCATAATTTATACACGTTTACAACGGTGCCCAGACAGAACATTGCGCTTGTGCCAGTTGGTCCTAAACAATAGGTTTCACCTTAATGTCTTTCTGCTTGAAATGGATGACCATGGATTGGACAAGCTTTGAAAATAATTCCATTGCTAATTTCAAAGGAATTATTTTTTAAGCCGATTATTGGGATAGTTTGAATCTGTTGATGTTCACATATACTTTTAATATAACTGTTGCTTATTGTAATGAACGAACAACTTTGTCCCATAAGTTTCCATAACCGAAATAATCTTACCACTTATTCATGAACTCGAGCTAAACCCCACCTCCAAGATATACCTCTCCAACTCCTTATCTCTTTCGCTCCCTATATCTCCTCATCTCTCTCCTTCTCTCTGTCTTTTTTCATGTATCAAACACCAAGGAGTCTTTTTCATACAGAATTCTTTTACGAAAACTACTAATAAATAGATGTGTCATGCCTCTAGGATCAGCAATCATTAGCTTCATGCCGATCTGGAACTTGTTTTCTGGAGGCGTGTCCGGTTGAAAGAAACACTCTTTTGGGGCTGGTTCAGCTTTCTGTTCGCGAAGATACGAATTCCAGTCAAACAGCACCTGGAACAAATCTACAGCTGATAACACTAACCAGTTTGTCTTAGGAAGTTTTACTGCAGAAAGTCAGAGAGTTATGCTTTTCGATAAGCATTTTCGCCACCATTCCATACCTCTGTCCAATTTAATATGTGTAAGCGTCGTTTTGTTACTTCAGAACGTGTAAAAAACGTGGAACCTGTTCAATGTCAAGTGATTTTTCTCATTTAAAAGTGCCTCAATAAGAATATTAACCAGAGATCTAGTTGAAGTGCGCCTGTTGGTGCAGTGGATAACACGTGAGCGCGCGTAAAGAGTAGTCGCGAGTTCGAAGCCTATCAGATGTTCCGAGTTCTACTCATACCTCGGCATTCTTGTGATTATACTTCACGTAATATCTTGCAAAGGAAAAGAATAGGCAATAAATAAAAGTTAAAATATCGTTATTTCGACTGCAGATTCAGCTTCACTGGGTTCAATACGAATTTGTGCTCTCCATCTCATTCCCGATGACGAGTGATTGCTGATAGCACCGTTGGGCTAAAGAATTGGCTGATAGTAGGGCAAACCAAGGGCATCAGTTGGTGCAGTGGATAACATGCAAGCTCGCGGAAAGGGTAATAGCGGGTTCGAAGCGCACCTGAGTTGCGAGTTTTGCTCATATCCCAGCACTCTTTTGGTTGTATTTCACATAATACCCTGCCACGAAAAAAAGAAGAATAGGCAGTGAATAAAAGTTAGAACATTACCCAGAGGGTTTTACATGTCCACTGGCTACAAGAAGATAAGCAGAGTAAACAAAACAACATACCTGTATTGACGGACTTCTTGACGTGGCTTCCTCGTGTTTATTTCGAGTTGTGGTGGGTACAGCAAAGTCACTGAATCGCTCTGTGACATCTTCGTTATCGCCCACATCATCTATATGACATTCAGAATCAGGTGGTTCGCTCATCTGCAAGGATGCCAGGGTTAATAACCTACATTAAATCTCAAGACCTTATTAGATCTGGCCTTTAGGTGAAATCGGTTTCTTGGGTTACCCTCTGCTCTGTACTCGAACTTTGATAAAATCATGTGCGCTTACTACAAGTTCTTCGGAATGTTCGCTGTCTTCACTCTCCATAGTCGGATCCATTGGTACGTCATGGCCGAATTCTTCGGCTTCAGGTACAATGCCTGCCATCGAACGACAGTTTACACCTGGAAAATTGAAGCTCGATCTTTAGCTTTTCATTATTTTTAGTGGTGTTGTCGTCAACGACGGAAGTGCGTTCTCGAGGAGTGCAGTACACAAAAACTAAGATCTATCCACAAGACATTAAAAGAACATTTCAGATTTCTCAATATTTGCGTGTCGGCAACAACATCTTTTTCCACAATTTAGTCGTGAAAATATGTGTTTTTGGCATTCTAGGTGCATTCTGACGTCATTCTCATTGTTCTGTACGTGATGACCTTGGCATCCGAATTTTAATCTAAAGAACTACACTGAAGTAATTACACGAGTAGTAATAGTAGAAGTAGGGTATGCTCTACACATGAAGTGGACAGTTATACTTCCATGATGTATCATCGATAGATTACGGTAGTGCTAATGAAGACGTTCTCGATGATGTCGCTGGTCGTGGTGATGTCGGTGCAGCAGCGAGGCAGCGCAGTCAAAGGTGCCTAGCGCACTGGTTTTTTCTCAGTGTCGACCAGAACTTTAGTTGGTGGGTTCTCGCACTTCCCTTCCCGTTGACGTCGACGACGATGTAAGATGTCATTGTTGACGAAATGATCGACGGGACGCAGTGGTTTTTCTTTGGTGTTGACGTGAAGTGGAGTTCGTGCGTCTTCGATTTCCTAATGGGTATCGTTGACGCCGTCGATGATTTCGGATGAGACTGTTGACGAACGGATTGACGACAGCTTCATCTGCTGAAATCTGTACGGAAGCAGCTCGAGCACGATGCGTGACGATTTGCGGATGATGTGCAGCAGACAGACAACAGCAGACACACACACACAGACGCACGACAAACACAGCCGGCGACCAGGCCGCAATGCGATCGATCGCCCTAGTGCCCGGCTGACGGTGAACATGTAGCGGCCGCGCCCGAAGACGTCCGAGACTCTCTCTGGATGACGGCATGGGTTATCCTTACGGTGTGTTGTCGGTGATGATGACGATGTTCGACAGGACCGAGTGTCGAACACGAACCAGGTGGACTTAAGAATGAGTTGGCAACACAGGATTATCGATCGCTGTCCGGAGAAAATAGGCAATTCGTGGCGTATTCTCTTGTCTAGGCTAAATATTTCTTGATAACTTTCTTCTAAAGCGAAGACTTACAAGGACACTTAAGAACAGATACATGGAAAAGGGATGACTGAGTGGTTCCATAAGAAAGACATATTTATAGTGACGTAAGGAAGACTGAATCAATAAAAAGCCCGTGTGTTGTTATTGTGAAGGTTTATTTCAATTAAAAAAAAAGTTGAGCCAGTACGAAAAGAGGGCAAAGTGCATTGGATGTTTGTGACGAGTTGGACTGGGTCTGGTGCATGGTATGAGTCTCGCGATTCGCCTGAGGCAAACGCTGACCTTGATAGACTAACCCCTGATGTGAGCCAAGGCGCTAAGTGCTGTGACGTTCAAGTGGTATTTATCGATTTGTGACTTCGAAAGACGAGGTATACCAAGTGAAAGTGAGTACCAACCTGTGATTACAACCATTTCTAGGAATGGATTTATCCGGTTGTGGAAATGCAATGGAACTATCGGCTAAGTTAGTCACACGACCATCTCACGACTCGTAGGTCCACCAGAAAGTCTTAAAAGAACTCGATGGTCATTGTAGAGATGAATTAGCTTTAATTTTCATATTGGCTTACTGAACTAAATAATTGTTCGAGTGGCTACTTGATGAGATCGGTTAAAGATTGAAAATGGGTGGAATATAGGGTATCTGTTGGTTATCTGGAAAATGGTGCCGTCATCTTCTAATCCTTCACTGCCTCGTGGCTGGGAGCTGATTTGAGTGTTGATTTGTGGTGTACAGCAGAGTTCATGCATACAGTTCCCGAAGCTCAAGAATTCGATTTCCTTCCTGATTTTCGGTTACGAACAAAAACTTGTAAGGAATCACCGTCGTCTTGGTAGCAACAAGATGGCAAATATACGATCCACAAGCGATGGTAACTGCCCCCGCTGACGACATGGAAAAAGCTCTGACACAGCTATCTTGATAGTCTTGCAAAGAAAATCTTGTCTGATCAGTAAGTTACCAGTCAAAATGAGATTCTGTTGTTGTTTTCATGATTCTTCATCACGACAATGGATTCAAGTGAGTGTGTAATGTTAGCATTCTGTTGTCATGCTTTAACACCTCTGAAATAAAGTCCTATGTCTTTTTTGTTCATGTCATCTGCCTTTTTTACATTTTTTACATTAATGTTTCTGTCTTTATATGGGTTATTTTTGGATTTAACCTGCTTTTTTGTACAAGTTCCAACCTGAGTGAATTTAAAAGCGAATAAAGCGCTCTGAGCACTGGCGCTGCTTTTGCCAGGAAACAGTGAGGTTTTGCGGTACAACTACGGTTTCAAGTTTTGTGATGGAGAGGTATTGGATGTAGATCTCAGACGATTTTCTGCCATCAGCGTTGACGACTTAGGGAAGCAGAGTGAAAAGAAAATGAACCACACTTCAGTAGCTTGTGGGTGATCACAACTTATTTCAACCCAATTGGGAAGTGAAAAAGACTCAGGTATCGGATAAAAAAGAGATAAGATTTCGTCATCTTCGAATCTACTCTGTTTTTTTTCTAGCCAAGGAAGACCATCCGTTTTGAGGAAAACAAATGGATTCTATGCGATAACTGACGATGTACTGGACAGTGATTAATTATGGTAAAGCATGGAAACCTTCTACGTTAAACCAAACTGGCATGGAAACAAATGTACGATAACTGTTTCATTGCCGAGGTTTCTTCATCGTAGCTTCTTCAATACTGGGAAAATCACTACGATGGAGAACTATCAGCGATAACTCTTTGTCTACATGACCCCTCATCACATCCACAGTGCGGATCTCAGCACTTCTTGCATTTCCTTCGTTTTCCTCGCATTCATCGTCGTCCACAAAGGTCTTCGCACATTAGGCGTGTTGTTTCGAATGCTGTTCGGGCATTCCGTCTTCATTATGAATCGCATAGAATACTGGTCGAGTCAATTCTCATTGAAATCTTTGGAGTAACCGAGCTGACATATTCCCATGTGTATTGGAGAAGAGCGTTTGGAGTGGTTTGAACCACCACCTTGCTTATCGATGGACCGCATCACTAACCACTACACTTCTGCTGTAGGGCAACGATCGATTGCACACATCACATAACCAACAATGCAAAAATTTAAAGGATTGAGATAGGATACATCCTCACGCAGCAACCCTACCAAACTTCTCATCAACCGTCTGCCACTTTCCTGACCACTTCGATGAGTACATGCTGAGAAAATCTGCAAGCCAAGGATGTAGGTGGCTTCAAAAAGTCTCATGAACTCCAGAAGAGTTAAGTGTCGTGAGAGATTTTAACGCTGTATGTTCTTAGGACCAATGTGTGGATTTTGATGATTTCTCTTCCGATGAGGAGTTATTTTTAATGAACTCATGAATGTCTTTGGCATTAAGATTTGAAATCTGACTCACAATAATCGTCGTGTAGCGTTTTTGCACGTTCTGCTTCTTAGACACGCAAAAGGTTTATTTTTTCAGAAAAAGTCGGGAAAAGATTAAGCAGCTTTATTATTTGGTTTATCGTTGATTCATCATGGTTGAATGAATAGTTCATCTTCGGAAGGAGAAGAATTGTGTAGACTCGAACAAACTGCTATCTTCAGAAACCCATGCCATGTCAGAACCACAGGTAGTCGTCGGACTTAATTGGTAAAGAATTAGGGTTTACCACTCACGTAGTTTCTTCATCCTGAATAGAAGCAGTTCTGTTTGCCTTTTCCGGGCTTCCAGATGTTAATTTCGAGTCCCTTCTTAATCTAACTCCTCCATTTTGGTGCATGAATATTCGCGTTGTAAATCGTACTTCGACAGAGGATCTTTCAGGCATAATTAAGCGGCATACTTTTGGGACCCTTGCTAGTTCGATTTTTATTTGGCTTATCTGTAAGTTGTCGTTTGCTTTGGGCGGTGGGCGGATTTGTAAACCAGAATTGACTAGGGTAGTGATCTTTTTTATGACAGTAACTAGTGTAAGCGGGGAGAACGTGTATCTGTCTGGACATCAAAAACACTTGATTCCAGGGTTCTTTCATGTTCTACAAGTATTTAAGGTCTTGCCAAGGGGTAAGATTTACAACCCTTTATACTATTTTTTGCATGACTCGAAACAAAAAAAGGTAACCCTGTTTCAGCAAAGAAGTAAAGTTGTCATATTGGTTAATCATTCCCAACGTATACGGAGTAGTATGATGAGAACCATATTCGAATGAGGTGACTGTTTAATAAATGCCTACTAATTCATAATAACGCCATAGATTGTGATAAAGAAGAATGCGGTGGATATAGTCGGTTGTCGTCGATTTGTGTGGTGTGTCACTTTTTGGAACGTCTTCACTTGCGTTATCCTCAACCGTATTAATCGAACATTGTACGAAGCACGACTGTGGCAGAAAGTAGGGTTTCGAGAAGGGTTTAACGATAGATCGTAACCATAGAAAACTCGTAGAAATTAAGACTCTGTGCGGCTGATCTCCAGTAGATAACTGGAAGACTTGAGAAGAACAAAATGGCTCTGAATGAGACAAAACCACCGGAAGGTTAGCCAGTGTTGAATAAATCTTGTTATTAACAACGTCTTTGCGCAAGAAGAAAACACTAACTCGCAGAAGTATTGCAGAAGCACAAGTGTTCGTCCTGTTTCACCTTCATCGATTCGAAACGACTTTCGACTCAGCTGAGAGGAATGCGATCCAAGACGCTCTTGACTACCAGGGCGTCCCTGCTCAGTGCGTAAAGATCTTTCGTGAGCTATAAAAACTTCACGGCGAGGATTCCAATGAAATTGTCACTACTGTAAAAAGGAATCCCGAGGCGATGATACTGTCTCGCTGGAATTACTTAGACAGACTCTCGAAAGCGTTGTGAAGAACCTGGAATGGAATGGCATGGAAAGAAAAGTCGATGGCGAAAGGTGGCATTCTCTCTGACTGTGAGGCATTGCCTCTCTTGGCCGATAACATCATGCACTAGTTGGGCAACACGAACAGCTGTTGATTTCTGTAGTGTCTGCAGAAAATTGGCGGACTCCCAAGCAAACGGTATTCATGAGAAATAGATTCGTTTCTGATAACTTATTCACTTTCAACGGATCAATATCTCCGATTGCTTCAGTTATATGTATCCTTGTCGAGAAGCTGGCATAATGGACGATGTAGTTCTAGCGCTAATTAGAAGGAACCGTTTGCGTTAGGAAGCTTAGGAGAACATCGAGGTGTGGTTAAGACGACAAAGGTTAACCGGAGCGAACCCTATTTTTTCGACTCTATCATTCCTTCTGCCTTAACGACCTCCACAATCTGAGCGCTGCGTAAGTGGGATGAAATGCCACTTGGTATTGTCGACGGCGCTACCGGAAGGTGACGTTAAGATTCAAAAGATCGGCTTGTTATAAACCTCGGCATGAATAATCGATACGTCTATATATATTCTTACGAACTGCCCTTGTTAAGCTGACGCGAGGTGGGTATCAGTTGTTGTTGTTGCCGTTGTTCAGTGCCTGACGTTTCGACGACTTCGCCCACCTTAGAGCCGAGCTGTTGCGTGTGGGATCACCCGTTTCGACGAATTCGCGTGTTGTTCACGTGGTGTGACGAAAACAGGTAATCCCATACCCAACAGCTCGGCTCCAATGGGGGCGAAGTCGTCGAAACGTCAGCCAGCGAACAACAACAACAGGAACAACAACGACAACTTATGCCAACCTCGCATCAGCTCAACAAGGGCAGTTCGTAAGATGTTAGGATTTTCCACACCACACAAATGAAAGACGGAATTGTAGGTTCCGACTAACATCGGCTGTCAAACTTATAGATTTCGTCTTGTCTATACTCGAAGATGTCGAAAATTAAATCAAGTGGTCCGGATATGTGATGCGCCTAACGACAGCAGGTGGAGAAAGGCATCTTTACAGTCGAATCTGTGAGTGGACAAGTGGTACGGGTGACAGGTGATGTTGGTATTATTGTCATTAATGTCAGATTCTAAGTGCATTTGTCATATAGAAGTTGCTGAAAAGGTGACTTATGTAGCAGCTGTGGATAAGATATTAGTGAATGACGATCTGGTAATACGCTTTTTATGACATGTTGAAAAAAGTGAGCGATCGGCCCCTTCGAAATTTGATGCTTTGTTTCAATTTAATATATTCTTGCTTCGATCTGCTCCGATTCTAAACGTTTGTTTTCATCTAGTCCTCAATGTTGAAGGGCATGTTCCGTTCCACATTTCTGCGTTAAAGTTTCTGTCCTTATGGGTTGTTTGTATCAATTTATGATATTGCAAGGAACCTGAAAAAATTTGTTTACACGAAGTTTTTATAGGGATTCGAACACGGACGCAAAAAATACAGAAATATGTGCCTAAGTAATGTTTTGTGTGACTAGGGAACAGTTAACGATAATGTGTTAGAAAGTTGATTTAAGTAGCTTCGCGATAGAGATGACAGTGAAGGCGGGAATAGTCGAGGACGACCCGATACCATGGACGTATGTGATCTCTGGACGAGTTCTGAACTAAAAATGAACTAAGACTACGAATAACTGTTCAAGATCTTGTAGATGAACAAGGTATTTGCTATAGTAAAACGATCTCAACACCCCAAACGAATGACGAAGTCAAAAAAGCGGCGCATCGAAGAGAAAGCAAGCAGGCCGTCGTTGTAAAACCCATTCCACCCAGCAAAAAAGCGTGTGCGATATCTTATAAGTGATGACATGGTCTATCTCTTGGTGTGGGACCGAACATGTTCTCCTTTCAATTGCTAAATTGCTAGTTTGAAAAGATTTTCTTTCCCTAACAGTTTTTTCTGAGCATAACCAGATTTCCACGGTAATGATTCGCCAACTCTTAACGATCTGATGGAGCTTCGTCGCCTTGCAACTAAAGTTTATTCCCGTACGCCGAGAATTCTTGACATTATTTTGCCCTTTTCTGGGCTTTTCGGTGTTATTATCGACCCCTTCAGCATGAGTGACGCTGTCGTGTGATGAACTCCAGACTCTCTGGCCGTACACTAAATTTCAGGAATAGTATGAAGCCATAATGAGGTGATACTCTATGAAAAATGATGTATGTAGAAAAAATTTTGTTAAATGAAACAAATGGATCTTTTTTTCGAGTAAATGCTGATGGCACTGATCGACAGAAATAGCTGAGAGACAGGCGAAACGAAGGACCCACATGGTGCGGTGGTGAACGCGTTAGCCCCCGGAAAAGGTAATAGCGCGTTCGTTCCCCACCGCAGACACCTGCGGTCCGGAGTTTTGCAAATATCTCAGCATCATTGAACTTATACTTCACAACATACCGTTTATCGTCAAATGAATGAGCTATAAAACATGAATTGCTTCTATTGAAGTATAAAATATTGAAGGTTAATGAATCCCTGGAATGCGCAATGCGTTCTATTTCATCAGGCAGCGCAGAGGTAACTGAATACATGTGTAGCAAATAAAAGAACCTGTGGGAGACTACCGATTTATCAAGTCAGTTTTTGTCCTGTTGTACAAGTCTAGTACCATTTTGTCGAACCCGGAGAAATGGAGGGCTTTGCTAGCCTGGGTAGCGGATCAAACCAAGGGCCATGTGAGTATTAAAGAATAACTCAAAAAAAAAATCGTCGCAATGGGACACAAGACCCACTTTCTCCGTTGCTCTTTATCGTCTTAATGCGACAGAAGACCCACTTTCTCCACTGCTCTTTAAAGTACCAAATTATTCCTGATTTCATCAACAACAAGGGCATTTCGTAAGATCATACACTTAGATATATAAAAGGATGCCTTCTCAATACGTTGCAAGCGGTCCATTACTTCTATAACATGTTAACCGACTGGAAAGATCAGAAAAGAGAGTAGAAGAGCTTCTGTATTTCGCATATAGATGCCGGCGAAAATGGATACAGTTCCGAGGAACACAGAGGGGTTCTTTATTTATGTGATCTTATAAACTGATCTTCTTTAGCTGATCGGAGGCTGGTATAGGTGTTCGTTGACGTTGTCGTTGTTGTTGGTGTTGTTTGTCGATGGCTGACGTTTCGGCGACTTCGCCTTCCTCAGAGCCTGGACGTATTTTATATTAGAATACTTTAGATATTCGGTGTAAAAGGCCAAAGTATTAATGAAGATCAAAGTTTTAAATAGATTGTGGGTTAGGGATGCTACGGTCAAACTGAAAGGCTACTCACCGTGATGTAACGAGTGGGACTGGCCCTACGCGTTGTTCACGTGGGGTCGCGAGCACGACACACCGGGGTCAAAATATCATTTTGGAATAGGGCGTCAGGTCATGTGTGATAGTGAGGCATTCGTCTTTCCGGTTCATCTTTGGGTTTTTGAAATTTATCCAAAACGCTTCAAGAGTCTTGCGCGTTGATGTTTTCGACTCCTGCGCCAGGATCCGTGCAGTCACTTCAAAATCATCGCCCCTGTGCTTTTGTTCCCTATGCATATCTAGAGGAGTGTTTTGACGAATTTTAACTTCCCCATTATGCGGACACAAAGTGGTCTACCCGTTTCCCCAATATATTCCTCATTGCATGCGTTACATGAGATCAAGTATATTATACCTGAACTCATGCAATCCCCCGTCTCTTCCCTGTTAGGACAGATCATACAGTTTTTTTCAGCTGCACAAACGATCACAGAGACGATTGCGAACTAACTGACGGCGTAGGGTATTGGGTGGGATGTCAATAATCGTTATGTAATTTTCAAGATCACTTTTTCTTAAGCATCTCTTAACGGCGTAACTTATTTCATTTGATATGAAGGGTAGCTTAAAAAGGGATCTTACTTACGTCCGAAACATTATTTTGGGGGAACTACCCTACGTTTTTGTCTAACCCGAGTGGCTTCCACGTTGTAGCCATCGGAAATGGCAATTTTTCGTGTCAGGTTTTGCGATTCCTTCCTTTCCTCTTCTCCTGTGCACACATTTTTTGCCGTATGGTGCATGTTTTTGATAAGTGCTTTTTTCATGTGTGAAGGATGAGAGGAGAGGTAGTGAACTATTATGTTCTTACTACTTGGCTTACGATACCATTTCGTTATATAGCCACTTTCTGAGAGCTTTATTTGGATGTTTAAGAATGGAAGGAAGTTTTCGGTTGGTTTTTCTCGTGTAAATTTTATATACTCTGACTGTCGGTTTAACAATTCAAAGCACTCATCCATCTGTTCTTGTGTGGAACAGACGATGAAGCAGTCGTCTGTGTATCGACAGTAGAGTAAGGGTCGATGGTCGAGAACTGGAGCTTCCACCTTAGACATGAAAGCGATGGCAAGGCTTGGTGCTAAACGCTATCCCATGGCCAACCCTCTAATTTGTGCATAATATTTTCCAGAACACCTGAAGATTGAACAACTAAGACACTGTTTTAAGAGAGTCATTAGTTGCGCAACCGACAAGCCGTACAGTTTTTATTTTCTTTTCGTGCTCTACCAGCAACTCGAGAATGGCTTGCATTGCGGAGTCATTCGACACGTTGGTATAAAGTGAAGTAACATCGAATGACTCCATTACATGCGTGCAGTTTGGTTGCGCGCACCGTAGGTGGTCCAAAAATATTTTGGTGTTAGGTAGATGGGTTGGAATGAATTTTAGCAACTGGGTCAGGATAAGGTTTAGGAACCACGTTATTCTATCCGTTGGCCCGGCTATACAACTGATGATAGGTCTAACTTTGAGAGATGTTTAAGAAAAAGTGGTCTTTAAAATTATATAACAATTATTGACATCCCACCCAATGCCCTACTCCGTCAGTTAGTTCGCAACCGTCTCTGTGATCGTTTGTGCAGCTCAAAAAAACTGTATGATCTGTCCTAAAGGGAGAGACGGGGATTGCATGAGTTCAGGTATAATATACTTGATCTCATGTAACGCATGCAGTGAGGAATATATTGGGGAAACGGGTAGACCACTTTGTGTCCGCATTAAAGAACATCTATATGGGAAAGTTAGAATTCGTCAAAACACTCCTCTAGGTACGCATAGGGCACAAGAGTACAACGGCGATGATTTTGAAGTGACTGTACGGGTCCTAGCGCAGGAGTCGAAAACATCAACGCGCAGGACTCTTGAAGCGTTTTGGATAAATTTCAAAAATCCAAAGATGAACCGGGAAAGACGAATGCCTCACTATCACAAGTGACCTGGCGCCCTATTTCAAAATGATATTTTGACCCCGGTGTGTGTCGTGCTCGCGACCCCACGTGAACAACGCGTGGGCCAGTCCCACTCGTTACATCACGGTGAGTAGCCTTTCAGTATGACCGTAGCATCCCTAACCCACAATCTATTTAAAACTTTGATCTTCATTAATACTTTAGCCCTTTTACACCGAATATCTAAAGTATTCTAATATAAAAATACGTCCAGGCTCTGAGGAAGGCGAAATCGCCGAAACGTCAGCCATCGACAAACAACACCAACAACAACGACAACGTCAACGAACACCTATACCAACCTCGGATCAGCTAAAGTTGATCAGTTTATAAGATCACATAAATAAATATATCAACTATCTATGCCGAGGTTTATAGAAAGTCGGTCTTTTGAGTTACTGAGGGGGTTCGTAGACACATAGATACATGAGTATGCCAATATGGCTCTCAAGGGCGGCAGGCCTTCTTTACATTACCGTTATTACGTTTCCCAATGCATATGAAGGACCTCTGTTTGTCATACTGATACCTCATTGTACCGACTCTTCGATGAGTAACGTGACGTTCAATGATGCTAAGATATTTTCAAAACTCCGGACCGCAAGTGTCTGCGGTGGAAAACGAAAGCGCTATTATCCTTTCCGGGGTCTAACACGTTCACCACCACACCATGCGGATCCTTCGTTTCGCCTGTCTATCAGCTAGTTCTATCGATCAGTGCCATCAGCAATCACCCGTCAGCAGGATTGATCTGGGGGAGCCCACATCGGCAATGAACGCAGTAAAGCTGAGGCTGTAGTTATAGTCACAATCAAACGAAGGACCCACATGGTGCAGTGGTGAACGCGTTAGCCCCGGAAAGGGTAATAGTGCGTTCGTTCCCCCACCGCAGACACCTGCGGTCTGGAGTTTTGCAAATATCTCAGCATCATTGAACTTATACTTCGCAACATACTCTGCCATTAAAAAGAGTAGGCAGTAAATAATAAGTCAAAATTGTAATATGACGTTGTTTCAAAATTCTTCACTACGTCTAACGTCTTAGCCCATCCGCCGTTTTCAGAGCCGTAACAAGTCCATTCCCATAGCAAATTCTTGTGATTTGAGTGTTGAGTATAGTACTAGTTACATCAAGTAACATGGGTGAAGAGGAAAATTGTACGAGTTGAGTAACCAAAGAAGAAATATGACGATGAAAAAATCTAGTAACATCACAAATGCTAGACAAGGATTGTTAGCGACCTATGTGAAAAATGAAAGGACGTAATTTTGGTGTTTCTCTGAAACGACTTCCACTTAGACTCGCTTGAGTAATCAACGTATTTTTTTGGATTGTTCAGATTACACGAGGATGTTACGAAACTCTCTATTCCGCTAACGTTCGACGACTCCGTCTTTCTCAGAGCCGTGATGATTTGAGTCGATTGTCCACACCGGTCATTAGGAAAGTTATATTGCTATGTGCAAATTAATCCAATACCGACAGCTGCAGGGTTGAAAAAAAACAAACCTGGGAAAAAAGAGACTTTTATCGAAGGACAATCAGCCAATCAGCAACTGTTCTACACAAGAAAGCATCGCCTAGCGAGATTACTTCACTCGAGTCCAGAAGATCTGGAGCGACGCGACTACGAACACCGACATCGTGAGAACGAACGGCTGAGGATGATCGACTAATCATCGCTGTTCTGAGGAAGCAAAAGACGTTTGAATGTTAGCCGAATGAAGCTAGTTTTCTTATAATCGTGTGCAAGCTGGGCAATCCAAAGAATTTATATTGTAGTACTAGTGTTGGATTGTTTCTTGCCAATATAAGTAAGAAACAGCACGTGTTTATTCATTGTTCACCAGATAGATGTGATTGATCAGTGATTAAGTTGGAAGCATCAAACGTTATACAGTAAGCAAGTGTTCTCTTCCTGAGCGGACACGAGAGTGTCAATAATAGGTCTTATTCCATATCTGCGGACACTTTCACAACTCCTAGCAGTTAGTCTTGAGACAACGTGTACCGTCCTCAGATGATGGTTAGCCGCGGACCAAAAGTGACCTTATGCTTCCCTGATCCGCAGGTGGGGGATGGACTCTCACTTTCTGCTGAACCGACTCCACAAATAAAAAGGAGGGATAAAGCTCTCAGCGTTGATCGGTCCCTGAGCGATATGCCATGCAATCGACTTCGTTAAGCATCGTAGGAAGTGATTGAATGCATGTCTGGCCTTTACAATGATTCGTGGTGGCCTATTGATCTATTGAGCCAGTGCTGCTATCCTCCCAGACAAGTCTGGTACCAATCTGCCAACCCCAGAGGGATGGAAGGCTTAGTGGGCCATGGGCGCAGGGATCGATCCCACGTGTGTGTTGCAGGGTGTCTCCGATCACTGCGCCACACGCACCCTAGACTTGACAAATACGCTCTGTATTTACGAGGACGTATTCATGCGTCCTTGCGTGGGTATGTTCTCCTTTATGCGGATTGTACTCTAGGAGTCAATTCGGCCAAAAAGCCTGCAATCAAGTGACAGGGAAGTATATGGGAAGGGGTTAGGAGTCGCCTCCAACAAATAAGCTCCATGTCCACTCTGGGAGAGGCTGGCAAGCTACCCCTGAGTACATAACCAGCCCCCCACGTTCAGAGCCTAGCAAGCGTGGGTATCAAAAAGCTAAAAACAGCAAAATAAGTGGCCCTCATTCCTCTGACATCGACGTGAAAAGAGGAGTTGGCCAAGGCGATGATATCTCCGAAATTATTTACCGCTACCCTCGAGAACGTCATGTGAACCCAGAAATTGGTGAACATGGAAGTGAAAAATCGATGGCAGGCAATTACACGGTCTTCGCTTTACCGATGACATCATGCTTACAGAACGAAACGTTAATCAATGAAGCGAATATTAGCCGACTCTGATAAACTCTGTGGAAAGATTAGCCTTCGACGAAATCTCATAAAAACGGTTTTCATTAAGAACGGATCGATTTCGCATGCCCCACTCACGCTCAACGGAACGAATAATTCCGAATGCTCCAGTTATGTCTATCTAGGTCGGGAAATCAATATTATGAACGACTAAGCTCCATCAGAGTTAAGCGGAAGGAAACGAGTGGCTTGGAAAGCTTTCAAGAGCATCGACGATGTACTGAGGAAAGCAAAGAACACCCGACTCCATGCCCGTCTTTTTCGACTCAACGATACTTGCTGCATAAACGTATGCGTCAGAAACCTGGTCGCTGGATAAACAGGATGAAAAATCATTCAGCGTTAATGAACGCGCAGTCGAAACGACGATGCTGGGAGTATCCCTTTCACACAAGTAAGGGAAGGGATCCAAAGCTCCGAGCTGCGTCAACGATCAAAAAATCAAAGATGCCGTTCTGTACTCCAAACAGTCGAAGTTAAGGTGGGCCGGACACCTAATGCGTATGAATGACAACCGATGGACAAGAGACGTTAGTGACTGGATCCCTCGGGATTGCTCTAGGAGTCCGTAGAGCGAACAGAACCCACTGGGCTACTCTTACACGCCACGGGTGAAAATGGAAGATTTACTGGCGACTGACTGGATTCCCTCGGGATGTCAAGCGTACAGCAGAAAGACAACAAGAAGACACGAAAGAGAAAGAGATTGAAGAAATCATATTGTTAACAACTTCGTGTCTGATCAAGAAGAAAACACTGGCAAACATTATTCTTTTTTCTTTGATGGGCTCACACGAAGTTGATAATTATATTTATTTTCTGCTAACGTTTCGACGTCTTCGTCTTCATCAGAGCTGATGATCAGAGTCGATGGTCCACGCTTGTTATTCGTCTCGATGTGGCAACTTCGCCTTCGTGTTGAGTCAGGTCTTCTTCAGCGAGCCATCTCCTCGAATGAGGCATGCTCACTCGGTGATGCCCTTTTATGCAGATTGCCGATGGTTGGTAGCTGTGATTATCAGGTGATAGTGTGATAGTAACTTGTTTTTCACTGACAATCAAACCTGCAGAGGTCGATGTTATCATCGGCTACCACAAAGCGTAGTAATATTTCGAAACCGACTTTCTTTGAACCTCAGTGTGACTAATCAACATGTATTCTTTCTTTGATGAGCTTACACGAGGTTGATAATTATATTTGTTTTGAATACCAAGCGTGGACCCTCGACTCAGATCATCGGTTCTGATGAAGACGAAGACGTCGAAACGTTAACCGAAAATAAATATAATTATAAACCCCGTGTAAGCTCATCAAAGAAAGAGTACATATTGATTAGTCACATCGAGGTTCAAGGAAAGTCGGTTTCGAAATATTATTCTTTTTATCTAAATGGCTGGTCTTCAGGAAAGGTACGTACCTTACCACGTTTAATTTTTCATCTGGCTGCTACATTGTGTTTTTCCTTGGAATGTTGAAAAACGAGTCAGTTCGTTCGCAATCGTAAAATAGATCATCGCTACTGGTAGCCACCTTATCTCCTAGACTAGAAAGAGGAAGAAATTTGCCTTTTTGCGATCTGATTTTGTTCTGGACGATTCCTGAAGTGGTTTGCTCTTAACTGAACTTATGGTAGGAAGGTTTGAACTCTTCATTTTCAGTGAGGTTGTTATCGGATGAAACGCAAGCGCTATACCGCACTTCGACAACCAGGAACATCTGTAGTGATCGTAAACTACTGAGTTTTTGGTTTCAAAAGCTATACGTCCAAGTCTGATGTCACTGGACAAATGCTCTTAGTGGACGTTTCATTGACCCTCTCTTCGATAGCCACGTCCACCTTTCGTCATATGATATATGAAATAAAGGAGGATGGATATGTTGTACCACCGGTTCTCCGTTCCGAAATCCGACATGCCATTTCGTCGGTGAAAAATCGAACAACACCAGGTCCGGACATGATAAGACCAGAACACCTGAAGAACCTTCCACCAGTCCTCGTAAACACACTGGCTAGGCTCTTCACACGTTACCTGTCTGAATGCAAGGTCCCTACTCAGTGAAAGACCAGCAAGACCGTGTTATTGTTCAAGAAGGGTGACCTACGCAATATCAGCAACTACCGTCCAATCTGCTTGCTGTCTGTCGTCTACAGATTTTTCACTCGAGTTAACCTAAGCAGGATTGACAGAACACTGGACGAAGGACAGCCATGTGAGCAAGCAGGGTTTCGAAAAGGATTTAATACAGTGGACCACATCCACACGATAAGAAGGCTCATTGAAGTATCACGAGAATACAAAAGACCGCTCTGTCTCACTTTCATCGAGTTACAGAAGGCCTTTGATTCAACTGAGATAGAACCAGTCATGGAAGCCCTTGATAGTCAAGGAGTCCCTACTTAGTACATAAAGATTCTTCGTGAGCTGTACAAAAATTCAACAACCAAGATATCACCATTCTACAACGATATTAACATTGACGTCAAAAGAGGAGTTAGGCAAAGCGATAGCATCTCGCCAAAATAATTTACCGCCATCCTCCAGAACGTCATGCGAACATTGGAATGGGATAATATGCCAGTGAAAATCGATGGTCGGCAGTCATCATCTTCGCTTTGCTGATGACATCATCCTTATAACACCAAACATTGTCCTTATAACACCAAACATTAGCCAAGTGGAACGTATGCTTGCCGACTTTGATAAAGCCTCTGGATAGATTGGTCTTCGACTAAATCTCACAAAAACGATGTTCATGAAGAACGGATTGGTTTCGCATGCACCGTTCACGCTCAACGCAACGAATATCTCCGAATGCTCCAGTTATGTCTATCTAGGTCGGGAAATCAGTATGATGAACGACTTAGCTCCAGAGCTGAGCAGAAGGAAACGAGCGGCCTGGGGAGCTTTCAAGAGCATCGAGGATATAGTGAAGAGAACAAACAACACCCGACTCCGTGCCCACCTTCTTGACTCAACGGTACTTCCTGCCCTAACGTATGCGTCAGAAACCTGGTCGCTGCGTAAGCAGGATGAAAGATCACTCAGCGTTATCGAACGCTCTGTCGAAAGGACGATGTTAGGAGTATCCTGTTTCACACAAGGGATGGGATCCGAAGCTCCGACTTGCATCAGCGATCAAAAATCAAAGATGCCGTTCTGTACGCCAAACAGTCGAAGATAAGTTGAGCCGGACCTGTAATGCGTATGAGTGACAGCCGATGGAAAAGAGCCGTTAGGAACTGGATTCCTCGGGATGTTAAACGCACTGCCGGAAGACCACCGACTCGATGGCCAGAGTTCTTCACGAACAATCTAGAAAAAAACGATATGATGGTCGACGAATCCCTAGAGCGAGCAGAACCTACTGGGCTATTCTTGCACGCGACAGAGAAAAATGGCAGATTTACTGGTGCCTGCTCGAGTCACTCGACGATCAACGAGACTGCAGGTGATACAGGTGATACAGGTGATTCATTGACCCATGAAATATAGAACATATAAGAAGAAAAGATAAAGCGTTCAGTGTTGATCAATCTCTGGGAGATGTACCATTCAATCAACTTTTTGAGTTATTTACTAAACATCGAAGACTAGATATTTGGTCAATTACTCCAAAAGTAGTCTGCTGCTAACTTACCGACATCGGAATGATGGAAAACTAGCATATCTTGGGGGGAAGAGTAGAACCAACAAGGATGTAGGCACCTCTAACCAGTACGCTACACGAATCCTACTAGAACATTAAAGTTGATGTACACTCTTGAAAGCAGTCAGAGGGATTGGCTGCCTTATATTTGTCGCTGGAGTTAGTCGCTCCGTTAAAAAGGATGAAAGGACAAAGCTCTCGGCTTTAATCAATCCCTGAGGGATGTGCCATGCATTGGACTTCATTAAGTATCGTTTGGAGGTGATTGAATGCATATCTGGCCTTTACAATGACTCGCGGTGGCCTACCGATGTATCGAGCCAGTGCTGCTCCCTCCCAGACAAACCTAGTACCAATTTGCTGACCCCCAGAGGGATGGAAGGCTTGCTGAACCACGGACGCGGGGGATCGATTCCACGTTTGTGTTGCAGGGCGCCTTCGACCACTGCGCCACAAGCGCCATTGTCGCTCCGTTAGATCATTAAATTTCATTGTGACGATTGATAGTATATCTTCCTTCGCCGGGCCCCCTTTTATGCAAGACGACTGTTGGTCTACTGCCATCCAGTAAAATCAGATCTGATTTAATGGTGGCAGTGCCTTCTGCAGAAGTCGGAGTTATACTGGGTAGCATACAGCGTAGCATTATTTAGAACAAGGGACACTTCATTCGAGTAGTGATCCGTTCAAACGATTCGTCTCGATGCGGCAACGAAGACCCAGTTCGGAAGAAGTAACAACTGTGGAAAACCCACTCAGATCAATGATGCGCTGAAGAAGGCAAAAGTCCCGAAACGTCAGCTGAATATGTTTCATAACAACCTCGTGTTAGCTTAATCATCTAGGAAAATATTCACTTATGTTGCTTTGCCTATTCACTCTGAACAACGAATACCTTTTAATGCTTCAGAGATGTGCATCTCAGGTGGGAAAGCCAACATGATGATTGACTTGAATCCAGAAGTAAGCATGTGAAGATGAGACGCTTTCGAATTTAAAAAAACTTAGTATTTAGAACGATTAGGAAAGTCGACAACGATGTGGTGAAGAGAACAAGAACATCTGCGGTTCTGTATCCCCATTTCGAGCCTACGATTTTTCATAGCTTAACGCACCCCTCGGAAACCTGGAGGTTACGTAAGGAAGATGGAAGATCGGTCGAGCGTTGGTGCACGCAATATCGAGAAAGTCTCCTTAGCCATATCAGTCAAGTGATAGATGAAATCCAGAGTTTCGATTTGAGCCGATGAACAAAAATCGGAGAAGCAACCGTGTATGTCATGATGTCGAAAATCACTAGAGCTGTGATTTGTTTTAGTGCTAATTGACGAACAAATTCCCTTGCCAGCTGGTTTCTAAAGGAATATCATGTGAACGACAAAAAAACCCACTATTTTCTAACTTTCATTTAAGTGTCTGTCCTTTTTTTTCATGGCAGGGCATTATCTGAAATAGAACAACAGGGATGCTGAGATATGAGCAAAACTCCGCACCTCAGATGCACTGCAAACCCCGATTACCTCTCCGGGGCTCACGTGTTACCCACTCCACCACCGAGGCCTTTGCTTTGCCTTTCTCTGAGGCAGTTTTTCCCTACTTTAACGTCGTGTAGCAGTCACCTATTAACGAGAATGAGCTGGCGAGTAAAAGTCTTTACTCAATCCAGACCACTGACAACATAACTAATCTTCTTAACGAAAATGCTAGTATAAAGTCATAGCATTTCAAATGAGTAGAGCCTCCTCGGCAACTTTAGCACACGGCAGGTAAACAATACCCGTTCTCGTTCAACGTATTCGGTGATCATCAGAAACAATGACAATCGCATAGCCGTGCTGAACCGTTACTTCTGTTCCGTTGTGTTCATCTTTGTTATAAACTTTTACGAAGCCCACAAAATTTCTACGTCATCACCAGTTTTATTCTCAAACCTGAGCTTTTACAACACTCTATAGCCCTTGGATACAAAGTCCAAAAATGTCGCATTGAGTTGTTTTTACTATACTCCCATTTTGACTTGATGACAAAAAAATACAAGCTAGTGCCATTGTGTGTAAGACCATAGTAATTTCAGCTCATATTTATCTATCTCATATTAGATAGAGCAAACAAGAACGTAAAGTAGGTAACACCGTGTTCGATCTATGCATTGGCAAAAGAGATTGACCGGGAAAGCAGTCCAGCATCAAAGAAGGCATGAGTATCAACGGAATAACTTGATGAAAGCAGACTTCAATATGAAGACTTCAATATATAAACGCGTTAAATGATAACGATAAACTCATCTAAGTAATCTGTATGAGCATCGAGCAGAAAGTGTAGAGAGATATACGAGTAAACACGTTGAGTTATTTACAAAAGACCTACTTGCAAATCAGACAAAACACAATCGGAGTAGTGGCCGCCAGCACCGAAGAAGATAAAATGGCTATGAAAATATCTGCGATTGTGCTGTTACGCCACTATAACTAGAAATAACCACCACATGTCGAATCATTAATAACAACTGTCTAAGTTATGCAACAAAACAACAGAATCACTTCTACATCACATCTGCTCCTTACCGAGAAAGATATCACATACATAAACGAATTAAATCAGATATTTAGCCCGTAAGTACTTGGCTTAGCTTAGCGACAAGAGCACTGTCTGCCGATGTGAGATCGAAGGAGATGCTTGGTTTCGAAGGAAAAAGAGAGGTTGTTGCAGTTGGATGTGTAAGTAAAATCTCAGCCACTCTGAAATCAAAAAGGAAAAAATTAGTTGTGGAGAGAACAGAACCGGATTGCACATTATAAAGGATAAAGCTCTCGGCATTGATCAAGCCCTGAGGGATACGCCATGCATTCGACTTCACTGAGCATCGTTTGGAGGTGAATGAATGCATATCTGCCCTTTACAATTACTCGCGGTGGCCTACCGATGTATCGAGTCAGTGCTGCTATCCTCTCAGACAATTCTGGTACCAATTTCCCGACCCCAGAGAGATGGAAGGCTTGGTGGGCCAAAGATGCAGGGATCGATTCCACATGTGTGTTGCTGGACGCCTCCGACCACTGCGCCACACGCACCCAAATGCACATTGGTAGTATATTAAATAATAATGGACGTACTTCCTACTCCCTACTGTATTACTGTACTATTGCTGTTATTAATCACTAACTATTAACTATTAATTATCACTGCTTTATTTTATTGGGGTGCGCTTGGCGCAGTGGTCGGAGGCGCCCCTGCAACCCACATGTGGAATCGATCCCTCGCGCCCATGGCCCATCAAGCCTTCCATCCATCCGAGGTCAGCAAATTGGTACCAGAATTATCTGAAAGGATAGCAGCACTGACTCCATACATCGGTAGGCCATCGCGAGTCATTGTAAAGGGCAGATATGCATCCAATCACCTCCAAACGATGCTCAATGAAGTCGAATGCATGGCACATCCCTCAGGTATTGATCAACGCCGAGAGCTTTATCCTTTATCCTTTTATACTGGTTTTGCTGTAAAGGGAAAAGCACTGGACACTGTTGATTCCCTGAGGCATATTTCGTGCATTTGGCTTCATTTAGCATTGTTAAAGGTGGTCGAATGCATATCTCTCCTATAGAATGACTCTCTGCAGCCTACCGATGTATCGATTCAGTGCTGCCATCCTCTTAGACAAGTCTGGTACCAATTTACCGACCCAGAGGGATAGAAAGCTTGGTGGACCATGGGCTCGAGGATCGATTCTAAAAGAGTCTAGTAGCAATTCTATGATGTCGTAAGGGTTTACTGAGTTGCCGGGTAGTGTGATCCAACCAACGACCACGTTTGTATTGCATTACATCTCTAACGATTGCGCTACTACATGCTCACTTTCTTTCCTCACCCCGTATAAATAAGTGGTGTGTGCGCTAGCAAAATTTTTGCTAATCTCCATTTTTTTTGCTATTTCGCTGCTTAAGCCAGTAGTTTTCCTTTTTCTCGCTACAGTTTTGTAGTAGTAATGTCGTGGACTTTCTAGGCCCTTGTCACGGGTGATCTCCACATGAAGGGAAGCTTGCCGATTTGCAACCATTTTCCCTCTAGAAGGATGGCGAGGCTTACGTAGATTGATTGATTGATAGATTGAGCACTGACTCCATACATCGGTAGGCCATCGCGAGTCATTGTAAAGGGCAGATATGCATCCAATCACCTCCAAACGATGCTTAATGAAGTCGAATGCATGGCACATCCCTCAGGTATTGATCAACGCCGACAGCTTTTTTTTTGTTTTATTTATTATTTCGCTCTATTTATTTTTACTATTTCTATTGTTATTATTAATTACTAATCACTGTGCACAAGCATGCAATAATCGTTGTTATTTTAAATCATATCGCATAGCAGCATATGGAAACTACTCCCTACTTCACACAGAACAGGCTCATACTCTTCATACTACCATATTTCTCACACAGTAACGCTATAAATTTAGCGCAGATGGAGAACGTTGAGACTATTCTCTACTCACAAAGAACACTATCTTTTCATACTATCATAAGCTTCTTATTTTTATCGCATATTGTTCTCCACGCTATTCTCGCATGAGGCATTTTCTCTACAAAACCGAAACCAATTCTGGTAGTTGAAAGCGCTTAGCCATCATCAGCTTGCGAATTCATCGGTGTCCTCCTCCCTAACATTTTCTCCTTCTACTGACTGTCACTTCATACTTAATCTTTAATCCACAAATGCTGTTAATTGTTATCCTCAGTATCTTGTCACTGTTTCAATACTTACACAGAAATGTTTAACATGTACATAACCAATGTTGATTTCGCAAAGACCAAAAAACGTGAACTCGTTCGTGATTTTAACACACCAGAAGCTGGGTTTTTCGGCAGTAAACTATAAATTTTCAACGGCAAGAGAATTTGTTGGGTTTGGTATTTACGGTACGAAAGGATAAAGGAAAAAGCTCTTGGCATTGATCAATCCCTGAGAGATGCGCCATGCATTCGGCTTAATTAAGTACCGTTTAGAAGTGGTTGAATGCATATATGGCCTTTACAATGACTCGCGGTAGCTTACCGATGTATCGAGCCAGTGTTGCTACCCTCCCAGACAAGTCTCGTACCAATTTGCCGATCCCAGAGGGATAGAAGGTTTGGGGGCCATAGGCGCGGGGATCGATTGCACGTGTGTGTTGAGGGGCACGTCCGACCACTGTGCCATACGGTATAATATATCATAAATTTGTAGAAAATTCTTTTGCATTATCCATATATAGGTAGGACGTTCTTATTACATGTTACATTTCATCATATTTCACGTGATAAACAAGTCATTGTCAGAATTTGAAAGGATTTTGCAACTTGTAGCCAACGTCTTTCGGCATTTCTTATATCCATCCACCCCATACGAAAGCCTCAACCCGTCATGATAATTAATAATGAAAAACATTGCAACGCTGGTCAGAAAATTGCACTTTATATGCCGCACACAAGCGACGATGACTTTTTCTAATAACCCCCAATAACCTTCGGTAACTAGAAGATTTACGAAGTTTATAAGTTGACAAACCTGTAAAAGATATCTTGGTTTATCCTTAAAGCAAAAGTGAGAACTTTTCTGAGGTTCAATTCCCATCTCAAGAGCATTTAGAATTAGAACTTTCATTAAAAAACCGAATATTTATTGTGGTCGAATAAGGATAATCGTATCGGATTGATGAATGTCTCTAGATTCTCATGATGCTAATTTTAACTGATGAAGTTCGCTGTCAGCTGAGATGTGCTTGTTGACGGATGTAGTTGTTCAGTCGTCCATTGTCCAGAGTCGTCTTCACCCAGTATGTCCCGCATAAGATGTACAAATACGGGCTTAAGTTATTCGAACTCTGCACGAAAGGTGGATACAGCTACAGAATTCTGGTACATACTAGTAACGATACTTCCATAACTGAAGACGCGGCAGAATATGAAGTTTATGCATGATTTTCTTGACGAAGGAAAGTATCTCTACACCGCTAATTGGTATACGAGCTTTCATTTCGCTGAAGACATTGAGAAGGACCTATCTTATTGCTAGAAAAACGGGAAGGCCTTTCCATACAAGTCCTTCAATAGATGGGTTAGTAGCACAAGGCAGGACAAAAAAAACGATCTTGAAGTGGAATGATAAGAAGAAGGACATTATTATGTTGTCGACAGTTCATATCTCGTCACTCCCCTCTCTCATCAAAACTAAAAGCGCCTGAAACCTGCAACCGGAGGAAGGTTTTCGTAGATACAATTGGTCGGATGGCGGTTCACCGCCCATTTGTTAGAAGAACTAGCGAATGGGACTTATGTCTCCACGTGTTCACTGTTTAGACACATCGTTTTTATCCCTTGTTTAGGTACAGAGGGGTTCTTCAACGTGACCACTCGAACATCCATCGTGAACGCATAGAAGATAGCAATGAGTACTTGCGAAAAACCTCACTGAATAACTTCAATATATATGTCTATTGGCGTTACATTGGAAACGGGAGTGCTTCGACACCGTCGAGTGCTTATTTCGTTGAAGAAAGCGGGCGCTTCGAACAAAAGGAGGCGGTGTATGGGTTTTTACAAGGCTATTAAAGAGATCTACGACCCAAAACACGCTGCAATACATTATTTAAAGGGCTAGAATTAGTTAAAGGGCCAGAACTAGATAAAACCGTGGTAAGAAATATAATTGCTTTGAATGTTTCAATAAATGCCACATCACGTGCACATCGCCTGTACAAACTTCCACTTGACGATTATTGATTGCAGGCAAGAATTATAGGTTTTGTACAAAGATCTTTGACCATAGGTAAGGAGTGACAGTTGTATGAGGAAATCGTAACTGATTCAGGATAGGCAAGATTGACTCGACCAGCAGTCTACAGTCTATATTCATACGGAAGACGAAATCTCCAAGCAGCAGCTGAAACAACACGCGAGATGTTCGAAGATCATTGTTGATATTGGATGCGATGAAACAAATCGAATGCAAGTGCTGGGATCCACACAGTAGACGTATCGACTGGTTATGTGACATAAAATGTCTACATGTGTACTGCCAATTGTAAATTGTATTTTGTAAAATAAACGCAACAAGAAAATATGAAAGAACCTGGTAACTCTTTCGAAATATAAACTGCATTTAATCCCATTCATGAAGACATACCCTATGAACACCAAGCCAGTCCGAAAAAGTCTCCCCAGTGGTCTCACCACATTCTTATCACAAGCTTTTCCTACCTGTCGAATTGCAGTGTCCAAGCACAGACATTTCTGCACCCCTTCACTCGCCATACTGTCTATGCTGCACTCTCTCTTCAATAGCAATGGTCTCCGGTAACAAAACCACTTCGTCCAGAGAGGTCTTTTTATAAATTATTAAGTGTAGAGAATAGCTTTTCATTAGCTACTCCTGATATTGGATCTACGTCTGAGACTCTATCTACAGAATAGAGAAACTGCGAAAAAAAAAACCTTTGTAAACCACAGAAGAGGTATGACACAACATAGTGCCACACGGACGTTTATGTTAATTGCCCAAGTTTGCCGTTCGGACTGCTGCAACCAGAAAAAGTCCCTCGTGGAAAATCATTCTCTACTGAACTAATGTGTACAAAGCACATTACACTGCTGTTTAATCCTCTTCGAACACCATGTTTTCCACATTTATTCCTACTGCAAATATTTTTGCGACTTATTGCGTGAGCTCCCACCTGAATATCATATTCTCGTCCGTTAGAGATATTAAACGACGATGTAACTCAGAGAGAGGAAGCGTTCGTCGGAATGGAGGACTAGAGATCCCCATGGACGATAATGACGACGGAGATGAGTCGTAAGCAGTCGACTGAAAATGTTGCATATTCATACGATTCTATTCTTCAACAATTATTGCATCCATCAGAAAACAAAATTCAAGTGAACAAGTGTTTTCATAAGGACCAAATAGAAGAAAATTCGTACCGCATCACTCGAACTGTCCTGACTGCGATCCTCCGCCTTATTAGGTGCTACTTTAACGGGACGCTGTGGTGTAATAGTCACGCGAAGCGCAGAGGTATCCACTAGTGCCGAACTTGGCGAGACGTCGCGAACTGGTATCATCTTTTTATCGGTGTCGTCCTGTACAATAGTATCAGATTCCATGAATGAAACATTCTTGCACTTACGACACTTTGTCAAAACAAAAGTCACAAGATCCCACACACCAGAAAATATCTACAATCAAATTAAAGAGGTGAGAGCATAATACTATAATCTACGAGAGAACATGAACCATTGGTTCCAGGAATACTTAGGAGTGTCAAATGGACCTTATACGATGATGAATACATAATCTAAAAGATAAAGAAGAGGAGGACTGTTGAAAAAAGTACACCAAAAAGGACTAACATTTGTTTCCGTGCAAAAACGTTTGTTTTTCTTTTCCTTGGTCTTCTCGTTTTCCATATCTTTATGCTTCTTTTTCTCGCTGTTCTTAATTTCCTTCTTACTTCGATCAGAGTAAGTTCTAAAACAAACGTCGTTTCACTACCAGACAAAGAATATCCGAGAATATTTAATGGATACAGGAAAAATTCAACTACATCAGCACATTTTATCGTCCGCTTTCGACTTTTTTGAACGATTGGAAGCAGGATCCGTGTCACGTTTTCTTCTTTTACCATCTGTTGAGCCACAGAAACGCCGTACCAACTCAAGAAACGAAGGCACAACATCCGACATCGCGAAAGTCATCTCTTGCTGATGGAATGCATGTTTCTCTAAAGTGTTCATGAATTAGAGACTAAGACGACAAAAAGAACTGTTCCATATGCAGAAGGGATATCTGCAACTACAGTCTCACCTAATTTTAGATTCATGTCATATTGAACAGGATACGGTTTAGCATGTGGTGTGTTGAAATATATTATCAGTTTCGGCGTGAATGAAGCATAGCCAGTTTCCTCAAGCTCAAACGGTGGCTCTTTGAGTACACGAAATGGATTGGCAAAAGTCGGATGCAGTTCAATTTCTACCTAGAATATTCTTATAGTGTAAACTGATCGATACGCATAAAAAGTACAGCTCTAACTTATGAAATATCGAGTTTTTAGTTAATTCTGGTAATATGTTCTAATAAAATTGACTAATAAGCACGAGTCACTAACAACTTACGGAGCAACGGAATTAAGACTGGTGAACTTTGTACAGAATCAAACAGTTAGCAAATATGGCCTCTAAATTCTACGAAAAAAAAAAAAAGGCTTAATAGATTAACCACTGACCCAATAATCATCTAGTAAAGGCCCCAAAAAAGAAAGGTGTGTGGGAATGCTGAACTATAAGTAAGAATCCTCGTACGAAAACAATACCTAACAACATTACTCAATTTCAAAGAGGACAGAGAGAAGCACAAACGATATAGAGCAAGATAAAGGGACATACCTTATAGACAAAAGTCCTATCGGTAAATTTCGAGCCAATGATTGGCCGCACAAAAAGAATCCATCGAAACCGATGATTATTGGGCAGAGGCTTTTCCAAAGCAAACGACTCATGACCGATTAGCACCTGTTTACACAATATCTAAACAGCAGTTCAAATACAGTAAAATGACACCTTAACGCGCATTTATTGCTAATGAACCAGTTCTTTTTTATCAAAAAAGGACAAAGGTCTCGGCGTTTATTTTTCCCTGAGGGATGCGCTAAGCATTCGACTTCATTAAGTATCGTTAGAATGCATATCTGGACTTTACGATGATATGCGGTGGCCTACCGATGTATCGAGCCAGTGCTGTTATCTTCCCAGACAAGTCTGGTACCAATTTGTCGACGCCGGAGTGCTGGAGGAAGGCTTGGTGGGCCTGGAACACGGGGATCGATCCCATGTGCATTGCAGCGCACCCTTGACCACTGCGCTACTCGCGCACCCTAGTTTTTTTTTTTAACTGAAAGAAAATTATAAAAAGAACAGAACGTTCTGAAATTGAAATAAACGTCGATAACTGCCCAATGAAAGAATAAAGTCATGTTCGAAACTGTTCTTTAGTAAGAATCACTACCGAAAAACAAACCTTAACATAGGTAACTTTCGAGTTTCCACCCATTTGAACTGAAAGACATTAGCTCGGTGTGTTTGCACACCTGAAATCAACTTACTAGAAAAAATAACTGCACAAAAAGAGAAGCAAAAGTGAGTCCGAGCATAGAAGAGAACCAAGAAAACGTTAACGAATGAAAGGAACAATAATGAAGATGACAGAAATGACTTTAAAAAAAAGCCATGCTTCCAGTACTTAGAAGCAAAATCCCAGACAGGCATTCAGGTGATATAACGAGAATTCCAAGGTCTTCTGATACCAAAAATACCAAGACACTTCTTTAAACCAATTTAGAATCACAGCGAAATGCTACATGAAATAACTGGATAGCTCATTATCCGGGTTCAACCATGAGGTGAAAAAAGTATACCTGAGCTATGACTTTGGTGAATATTCTAGCGTGTGATGTACGACGACGACCAACCCGACCCCTATTACTATGGTAAAAAACAACATAAACAATCAATAAATTAAAGGTCATAGGTCAAATGTTCTATCTCTTTTACGATTTTCTGAGAGCAAAGATTGAATTCAACGCATGTTTTGCCGAACGAAGAATATCGAACACATGACTCGATCCTAAGAAATAGCTACCATTCACATGAAATCAACGATGATTTATGAACACTATCAAAAACCGCAACGAAATGGAATTTCCTTGACTTCTGGATCTCATGAAGGTTGTTTATTTCGATAGATTCGATAGTAAACCTTACAATACTTCTAGTTGTCAGGACCACTGTGCTCGGATAAATTAGAGCTCTAGGGTACTCCTTGCGGACAGAATCCGTCGTAGTCAAGGACTCCTTCACTTAACATCCAGAAGAGTTCATATCAGCTTTGCACACAAGAGCACTACAACCCAAAAAATGGACGTCCTAGTATTGAACTTCTCCTTCACATACTAAAAAAGAATCCAGAAAGAGAAACTAGAACTGGATCAAAGCCAGGCCGTCAAATTCTTGCTAAAGTCACGTGTTCAAACAGAATTTGTTCATTGAACAATCAAGAGAATGATGACTTGACCTCACTTTAAATGGTGGCTAGCGAGTCGTAATTTGTGCTAAGTGACTTGAAAAAAAGAAGAAAAAAGACACACAACAATTAAAGTGCAACTCACTATGCTGAAAACAAGAACGCTGACGCAACAAAAGCGATGATATGCGCTTGAACTACCTGTTATCAGGTGAATGGATGGGATGGAAGGGCACGTAGTCGACAGCAGCTGAAGACATACGGATACGGATGCTTCCTCGGTCAACCACAACGTATGTTCATGAATGCACCAATTCAATTCCATATGAAAGTCTAACAACAATCATTCAACATCGTTCTCGACTATTTTCATCATCGATGAAACAGCTAAATTGGTAGTATTTCATGACAAACAACAGGCAATGTCGCCACGATAACGGAACGACATTTACGAGCAATGCGGACACTTGTCGTTAATGTTCCATTTCGTCCATATGTTAGAACGATAACAAAGTCTTCCCGTTCCCACATGATGACGATAGAACTTATTGATATGGTGCTGTCTTCTTGATAAGACGTGTGCAGCGCAGTGGGTAGAGGCGCCCTGCAAAATACATAGGATAAACCCACGCCCTAGGCTCATCAAGCCTCCCATCTCTCCAGGGTCGGCAAATTGGTACCAAACCTGTCTAGGAGGATAACAACACTAGCCCGATACATCGGAAGGCCACAGGGAATCACTGTAAAGGCCAAATATGCATTCAATTACCTCTAATGATGCTTAATGAAATCGAATGCACGGCGCATCGTTCAGGGATTGACCAACGCCGAGCTTTATCCTTCCTTTATCCTTCTTGAGAAGCTGGTACGATCTTAGCAATACTCCACTGTGACCAACGTTCCAGAAGATTCCGTCTTCTTAAGTAGTGTGGTTGCGATTCCATATCTCACGTGAACTTTATGTAGTTCGCTCCACTTCCGCTAAAGTGCATGACAGAAAACGGCTCCGATAAAGACGAGATTGGCCCAAAACTTAAGCCATTATGAAGTAAATATTCTATTAACAACCTTCACATCAATTCACTACGCACTTAGTAACTTACCAGTCGAACCGGAAGTTGAGTGAAAGACCATGCTGAGGGACAGAAATGATGGCATTTTTGATACCTGCTAGGTGATCGAGTTCTTTTGTGGCAACAGCCCGGTGAGAGATATCACTAAAAGTCCACAAAAAAAAAACGCCAAACTGGAACGAAAAGCGAAAAACATTGAATGAAAATGATAACAAAAGTTGTTGTTTTACGAATAACATGGAATACTTAAAATAGCAGAACGTTTGTCGACAACGTTATGCAAATAGTATCTTATAAAACACATAAAAAGAACTTGAGAGATTCGTGACAAAAACCAAATACGATAGAAGGAAAACAGAATTGTTCCAACCACGATGATGCTGAGATATTTGCGAAACTCCGGACCACAGGTGTCTGCGGTGAGGAACGAATGCACTGTTACCCTTTCTGGTGGATAACGCCTGCACCACTACACCATGCGGGTCCTTCGTTTCGCCTGTCTCTCAGCTTGAGATAGACGAATATCTCAGAATTGTTTCACGTTTGAACAATACATGCATAAGATTCTCACCCAGATAAACTGTAGAGAAGTGCAAATAATGGCTTACTGATAAAAAACCATCCATATGATTAATCGAGAACTATGAATTGAATGGAAGAAAGGAATAATGCAGAATAAAGGAGAGATCATAAAGACGGGATATGAATGATCCGTGCTTCTTGAGATGATTAATTCTTTTTTACTGGGATACCACTGATAACTATCTGTCTCATATAAGATGGTTCCAGTTACTGAGTTCTTAGAATTCATCTGAACTAATGAAGACATTTGAAGGGCATCAGAACCATTAAGACATTATACAGAGAAAGGCGGAACGAAAGACTCCCATGGTGTAGTGGTGAATGCGCTAGCCCCAGGAAACAATAATAGAGCGCGTTCGGTCCCCACCGCAGAAATCAGCGGTCCGCAATTTTGCAAATATTTCAGCATCACAATGGTTATAAGACATTAGAATCTGGACGAACTACGATGTTCTGCTAGAAAGACTAGATGGTGAACGAGCCGTTGATGAACATAACGTCGTCACTTTCCGACTGATGTAAAGGGAAATGAAATTTCGTCCAAAAAGCAATTCCGACTATCCCTATTGGCAAAAATAAAACCATCTTATGCAAATTCGGGTCGGAAAAAAGCTAATATCCCAAAATCGACCGTCGAAATGCACTAGGAGTCGGGATAATATGGAACTTTAAATAGAGACATGAGAACAGACACAGACATTCGGACAAACAATGCATCAAACACCATGATTTGTCCCTGTAGAAGCCATCAGTTACAAGAATACATAACAAAAGAGTACAAAAATGAATGTGATATCTAACGAAAGATCTGGAAATGTATAAAAATCGATTACTTCAAAAGATGTACACAGGAATATTGATTACCAGCTTCATCTAGAAGCCAATTTCTGAGCAAATTCTGTGCCAGGAATTGTTGTTGTAATGTGAGAAATTTAGCTGAAAAGACTACTAACCGCTCCGTGATTCATAACGGCCGTCGGTGACTGGCTGTGATGATGACCTTGAAACGACGACCAGGCTCGTCTATCTCAAGACTTCGAGTAAAAAAAGAAAAACTTGCCTGATCAGCAAAAACACAAATCGAATAGAGAGCGATTCTGGAGCACAAGCAATTCTTCAGGAACAAATGACGATGTGCTAACTATTACTTACTACAAGGTTTTCTTTTTTTTGGCAAGGTAGATGCGAAATACAAGAGGTTCACGAAGAGCTGTGCCATTCCAATATCCAGTCATCAAATGTATTAAAACACGATTACCGAGCTGTTGACTTTGTCTTTTTCAGCATTCGTTTCTCTTTTTCCTCCACACTGTTTTAAACATAAAACGCAGAAACTGTTCAGCAATCGAACAAATATTGCACAATACAAGTATAAGATAAAGCTCCCCGCGTTGATCAATCCCTGAGAGATGCGCCATGCATTCGACCTCATTAAGTATCGCTGGAGGTGACTGAATTCATATCTGGCCTTTACAATGACTCGCGGTGGCCTAACGATGTGTCGAGCTAGTGCTGCCATTCTCCTAGACAAGTGTGGTACCAATTTGCCCACCTCGGAGGGATGGAAGGCTTGGTGAGCCACGGTCGCTGGGAACGATTCCACGTGCGTGTCGCAGTGGCGCCTCCAACCACTACGCCACACACGCCCTAAATTAAAATTAAATTAAATTAAAATTAGATAAATTAAAAAGGTGTCATACCATATTGTATTACTGTATTGTATTACGTTCCCAACGGTTCACCGCCTCATCGTGGCTGGAAGGTGTTCCTGGGTGCTGGACTGCGATGTACAGCGTGGGTTCCATCCCCCCGGCAAGGTCTTCCAAGCTGAGAAGAAGTCCGGCGTTTCCATTAGGAAGTCCAGCTAAGAGCAAACCAATACCAAGATTCACCACCGTCTTGGTATCAAACTAATCGCATGATGGCAAATCACCTTTTTGATCCACAAGGACGGTGAGTGTCTGTGGTGGTGACGACCTGACGGAGACTTTGGCTAGGATAACCTCGGGACTCCAGGGAAACACAGTAGCTAAACCAGCAAAATTCCGAACAATGAGAAATATGCGAGGGCCCGCAAAACCAGTGAAAACGGGCTGTCCAAACATCCAAGTATTATTACATTACTATTATTCAAGTAGTGCATAAAAAAATCCAACTAGTTAGCTTTGAGAAACATCTGGACAGACTTTCTGCGGCCTGACCTTACAAGATTAACAAAAGTATGTAAGAGAAGGAAACACAGGACGTGCTGAATTTTTTCTCATAGAAAAACGAAAACTCCACAAGGGCACAATTTAATTGAAACAAGGGAAATAACGTGAAAATAACTTTGTATATACAAAATTACTCAACTAAAATGTTATCGATCGTTTCAAAATAACCCATGTGAAGGTAGATGCCGCGACATAGTTAGCACATAATCACTAAATACATCACTACTCATTAGTAATACTTCCCATATGTTCAGGAGCGATTCTTTATGGGCGTGTCTATCGATCAATGAACCATAAATTTTGTGAAAATAGTTGGGAACATGCCCAGAACAAAACAATCAACTACATCAATACGGCGAGTGAATAGGAACTGGTCTGTACATGTCGCCTACTGTCTTCCCTTTGATCCAACAACAACAAACTGGTCAGGACTTCTAACAAAACCATGTCCATGATCGAAATGAATCCAAATCAAAAGTGAAGTTTCAACACGCCGGATTCATCAAGAAGAGAAAAGCCAGGGACGAAGAATGGATTCCCACAATGGAATAGATTCATGGGTTCCCATAATGGAACAGATTCAACTATGAAAACCAGTAACAAAGGGATTCTATGTAAAAGCTCATCGACCGTGTGAAAGCACCATGTTCATTCAGATGATGTGAATGTGGTCCTGTGGTAAGCCAATAGCTTACCAAGAAGATTTCCGTCAAGTGTGGCTCACAAGTGGGACAAACCGATGGGACACATGACCAAACTCTAGGTCATAGTGCATAGAAAGAGTCCAGCGATCAAACAAACTATCGTGCAGGTGTTTAAGCGATGAGAGAAACCAAATTTCGCGTGTTCCACTCAGCTACAATTTCTGGATTATGACGTCACTACTTCTAAATACTCTTGCCGGTAATCATTCCAGAGATTGTCCTCGGTCGTTAGATCCTGAACCGGTTCCTGCTGCGCAGTCAAGCTCCTGTCCTGTTCCTTACTAGTTCCTGATTATTACTGTAATCGAATTTAGCGGAAGCAGAAAAAAAAGGAACAGTAGAAGAACAAAGTAGGAGGGAAAGAAGGAGAAAGTCGGGTATTCCAACATGAGAGGATTTGCCGGCCAACAAGTGCACGAGAGAATCTGACGATCGGGGGGCATGACCGAGCACTTATCATTCGTTCGTCAGCCACATCGATACACTTGAAGTGTGAAGTTCTGACTTAGGAATTTATAAACATGAAAACTTTGAACATTCAAACCTGTAAAATATTCTACGACATCAGAATTTAGTACATGAGTCAGGGCAACTTCACACAGTAGCGCTCGACTGATGGTCCATCGGGAATTTTCTTGTAACGTTTCTAAGCTGCACGCAAAACTCCAGAAAGCACAATGGAAAATGGCATGGACATTGAATAAACAACAAGAAATCAATAATGGGACAAAAACGACAGGTGGATATACCTGAAATCGGGTCGAGAGTTACACGAAATGATGTGCTCTGTATTTGCAAGCATATTGATTTTTTCTGCGGATGGTTTTTTTTCAAAATCGGAAGATCATTTCTTAAAATACAATAGCAAAAATACTGTCAGAATGCACGACTATTGAGAAATGAACTTCTAACGCTTTAAAAATATGACCTTTACGTCAGTGAGATAACAGCGCTAATTTTGTACAACGACATTTCTAACAACGTTAAGCGATTTTATCGCAAGGATTATTTATATGGCTAAATAACAATGAGAACAGATTATTAGATGTTAAAGAGATTATGTTAGATTTTCTAAGGGGAAAGTTAATGAGAATGAAATTAGCACTAAGAAATCAGAAATCAGCACAGTGAAAGGCATCTATCAAGCAACGATGCTAATTTTCCATGAAGATATTTCCAACAACGTCAACAGGTTTTGTCGTAGGGATTATTTACACGGCTAAATAACAATGTGAACAGATTATTGGGTGCTAAAAGAGGTTTAGTGAGATTTTCTAAGGGAAAAAAAATTTTAGAACGACGTTAAGATAACAAGGATGACTGGTCTTAACGTCATATGGAAGGGTAAGGTCGTCTTTTATTGGCTCCATCGTTTTGCAAAAACGTCGTTTTTCAAGGAGATTACCAACAGTCTCATTGAATAACAACAATTAACACAATTTAATCGTTCGACACGTTCTCTCCTGTATATTCAGTTAACATATCGATCCATCTCTCTACTTTTTTGGCGTTTATAGTTCGCCAAGGCAAGTCCTTTGTCGTTTTTCTCATTACTACTTCCCTGAAATTCCATCAAAACTACACATTTTGGGAGCTTCCACCCTCAAGTCCTTTGTCGTTTTTTCTCATTACTACTTCCCTGAAATTCCATCAAAACTACACATTTTGGGAGCTTTCACCCTGTCTTTCGTATCCGGCAGAAGTTTCTAGTAAGTGTAAGAGCAGGTAGAGTAAATAAGTAAGCTAATCAAATGAAAATCACTCGTGATTTTACTTCAAATCATTACCTATCAATGATAAGCATCGATTGATGACGTGGATATCCTTGATGTACTGATATACTTCCCCATGATAGTGATATACACAGAATAAAACAACCGATGATGTGGTCACCAAACCGACTTTTACTTGACCTCGGAGTGAATAATTAATAAGTATTTTTTGAACTGTTCAGTTCAGATGTTCTATTCGAAGACAAAGAAGTTCACGTAGAAGTTTTGTTCGAGTTATTTCTGAAGAAGAAGACAAAGACGTCGAAACCTTAACCGACTAAAACTTGTGTAACAAGCCCATGTAGGCTGGACAATTCAAAAGATACTTATTGATTAATTGATGATATTTTCGAACACCAACTTCATCACAACTTCTACTGAAGAATTTTGTTATCACAACGTTAGAGAAGACATTTAAGTCTTACTATGGCTTACATGACTTTTATTTCTTCATTAAACACCCTCATATTCCTACATAAGCAATAACTAAGCAGTTTTAACTATTACAAAACGTATACTTGTAAAAGAAATGCCACGAATACCTTCATGAGTTGTCCAGAAATTTCTGGAAAGCTGCTAGACAGTGCTGAGGGTATTCGTCTTACAACCACATAAATCTACGAGTATAACATTATACGACGTCATTGTAGACGAAAAATGGTAACCAGTATGTCGTGTCGTTGTGGACGACGTCAACGACGTTTCGTGGCGAAAAAAGATGACCTACGGCCACTTTCGCGCTCGGATGAAGGAAAATCAATATGCACATGCAAGATAGGAACTGCGAAGTAACCTTTCTCTCGTCATTCCGAGTTTTTGTTTTTTTCTGGTGTGAATGTATTTTTGAAGTGACGCCATCTTGCTCCAAATTTGATTGAATTAGTCCTTATCTTCTTCTTCCAATAAGCATGCAGTCTGTGTATTGTGTTAAATTCACTGGGTTCCCTCGAACCTCAACTTGTAGCCGGGCAGTTGGTGATTATGGATTGCCTCTGGGAATGGTTATTTATCTTCCGGATTCAGCTTTGTTAACAATTGTGCCGTCATGTTTGTTGTCACTCACATGACGAGTACTTGGTGGTAACCAGTTTTTTTTGTTGTTACATGTTTCATTCATTTTTAATGAGCTAAAAAAATGAGTGGGTGTATGTGACAGTTTTTTATCCTGGAAGTGGTAAAATTTTTGATGTGACTTGGTGCGATCGCCTTTATTTATATCTATCTACCTCGCTATCTATCTATACATATATCGATTTATCGATTTATTTGGTAATATTGATCATATACGACCAATATTCCAGCTAGATGCTAATTCCTTCTGTTCTGTATTATGGATTTTAAGTTGCTGCTATACTTATAGCTTATAAGGAACATCCTCTACTTGGATACATGGATGCCAGTTTTCACTGGTTGTGTGGGCTCCACCTTAAATTCCATTTCTTCGGAGATTTTGCTGGTTTAGCATTTGTGATTCTTCGGAGTCTCGAGGTCAGCATAGCCAAAGTCTGCCTCAAGTTATTGTCACCACAGTCATTCGTCATTCCTGTGGATAAGATGGAGATTTGCCACCATGCGACTAATTTGATACCAGGACGGTGATGGATCACGGTGTTGGTTTACTCTTATCTGGGCTTCCGGATGGAAACGTCGGACTCCTTCTTAGCTTGGGATGCCCTGCTGGGTGGATGAAACCCCGCTTTACATCGCAGCCCAACACCCAGGAGCATGTCCTAGCCACGATGTGGCGGTAAACCGTTGGTGGATATTCTTTACTAAGTGTATGTCTTTACTTACTGCCGATTCTTTTTTTCCCTTGTAGGGTATCATACAAAAATACAACAACAAGGATGCTGTGATATAGCAAAACTTTGAACCTCAGATGAGCTTCGAACCCGCAATTACCTTTTTAGCGGCTCTCATGTCACCCACTGCACCAGCTGAGACCCCAAATAAAAGCAAAGTGTAAGTCAGTAGCAGTAAATACACCGTTAAGTAAAAAAGAAACTGGCTGAGAGAAAGGCAAAGCAAGGGGCTCAGTTGGTTTGGTGACCCCCGGAAATGGTAATCGCGAGTTCGAAGCCTAACTGAGGTTCAAGTTTTTCTCGTATCTCAACAACATCGTGGTTGTACTTCACATAATACTCTTTACTGGTTTGAAAGTATAACTTATGCGCTTGACTGTGTTCAGGACACCATTGTTATCCAAATAACCAATGAGCCGTTAAACTGGAATATGTCCTCGAAGCACTTTAGACGATGGAAAGTTATGGGTGGATTAAGTTAAAGGACTTCTCAGAAATCGCTCAGGACGTTAAAGATGATCCGGGGAACAATTTTTGGAGACTACAGCGGTGTACTGGGGTTACGAAGAAGAGAGAAAAGAAATAAGAGAGAATAAGAAAAAGAAAAAAGAAGAAGAAGGAAGAGAAAGAGAGGACTTCTTGTAAATCGCTCAAGACCTTAAAGATGATCCGAGGAACAATTTTTGAAGATCCCATCGGTATGCTGGGTTTACGAAGAAGAGCGAAAAAGATGAAAAGTTATTTGCATTATGTACGTCATGTTGAAGAAAGCGAAGGTTCGGTTTCAATCTTTAAAATTTGAAAGTGTAGCGCTAGAAAAAGTGTAGGATAGTTTTCTTAGAGAAGAGCTTAGGAAATCATGCCTATTTTTTACCCAAGGTACCATCGTCGTAATTCAGAATTAAGCACTTACAGCTTCAAAATTTGACTGTAATCTCCATAGTTTTGCTTTATAGGAAGTTATAGTAATACCTTAAATGTGGAATATCTTCAGTCTTATGACATGTCGCAATCATCCATGTTGAAGGTGGGTTTGGGTAAAATTGATGTTTAGCATTCCTTGGGTAAGCCGGTGGTTCCAAACATTCACAGAGAGAACTATTTATTTCCCAAAGACTTTCGTAGGTGTCACTCACACTTAGAACCAGATAACATCGTTTGTTTTGTGTGACTACAAGTTTCTATCACTTCTCCAGTCGTCTTGATGTCCACGGTTTTTTGGTTTTTTGACAGTCGAAGGAGAATTCTCGATTCTTTTAGTGTGAGTGTACAGTTTCATATATTTGTTACGAATCCCTTTTTTCTATTGTGTTGATTCTTGATGCCTGGTGCTGGTTCTCTGATGAATGCCGATAATTTTTCCACAACTATGATAGTTGAAGAGTTGAGAACTTGCTAGTCTTGTAGAGTGTTTGACTTGTTGCCCTAGGCACATAAATGTTCTTTCTGGAATGTGTCTTCGATTCTGAAACTCTTTCAAGTTCAAATTCACGCAAAAAATTTGCAAACATCAAGGCACATAGGGACATCATTCTGCCTTGTTCAACGAAATCTCGACTACTCATTGGCTTCAATGTTCGAGAAATGGGCCTTAACGTGAAAAGAAAAGTCGAAAAGTACGTCTTGTAGGTTCAATAGAATCAAAGTTTCATCTTATTATATTAGCAGGATGTTAACCTTTTATTTAGTACCTAATATAATTTTTTCACGGTAGGGTATTATGTGACAAAACCACAGCGATGCTGCGATATTTGCAAAACTCCGGACCGCAGGTGTCTGCGGTGGGGGAACGAACGTGCTATTACCCTTGTATCACACATAATACCTTGCCGTGAAAAATTGTGATAGCCAGTGAATAGAACGTTAACATTGTGATTTCGACTACAATCTCAGCTTAACTGGGTACACTGTCGATTTGGGCTTCCCAGATCAATTCCGTTGACGGGTGATTGCCGATGGGATTGATCGATAGAACTAGCTTAGACACGGGTGGAACAAAGGACCCGAATGGTGTGGTGGTGAACGCGTTAGCTCCCGGAAAGGGTAATAGCGCGTTCGTTCCCTACCGCGGACACCTGCGGTCCGGAGTTTTGCAAATATCTCAGCATCATTGTGATAGTAACAGGACTTTTCTCTTGTAGGTAAGAATCTTTAGGTTCTGATCGTTTTGTCTCAATAGATAAAGCACGCTGAACTGGGATACAGGTGTTTATAGATGTGCGGTGCAGTTGTTTTCGGTTACATGGGATTCTGTAGAATGTTCGTCGTTCGTTATGGGTTAGTAGTATAGCCAACCTTCATATAGTATTCATTCAGTTTCATTTAACTCATATTCATTCATCTAATTCATCAGTTCATTATTCACTATTTTATTGTTATTATTCATCATTATTATTCATTGTATTTATTTAAACACGATTACAATTAAAATTCTCATAGGTTGATGACGAAATTCAAATTTCTGAAGAGTTCCATATAAACGACGGCTGCCATGAAAACTAACGACACATTTGGGACACCATTGTATTTTGGACGAAATCTCGTCTGTTCAGTTCCTTTCGTGGTTGAAATATGAGCTTTGACGTAAAAAACTAAGGAACAAAGAGTTTCGTGGATTCCATAAGAAAGAACGTCTTTGTAGAATAAGATAAGTCGTACGATAAGTCGTACCTTTTAGACAAACATCTGTTATTTCGCTACCAGCGAAGACGGGCCGTCCAAGTATCCATGGCATAGTACAATTATAAAATCAGTGCCGGATAAGTTATCGATTGATTACAAAGAGTCTGGAAAAGAGCTCTTTACGGTGAAATAAAGTAGAAAGAAGCGTGTGCATTGAAATCAAGATGTAACCTTCGTGGTGTGCAGTGTCCACAAGAGTGTATGTCGAAATTAATAGTCACGGTTTCGTATGGGTTAACATTGAAGCTGGCTATCGTTTCTGCGCCAAACGCATTGCTAATTGGGTTGGTAATTTTGTTAAAAAATGAGAAGGATATAGCTCTCGGTGTTGATCAATCCCTTAGGGAACTCCATCAAGCATCGTTAGAGGTGATTGAATGCAGATCCGCCCTATACAATGACGCGTGGTGGCCTACCGGTATATCGAACCAGTGCTGCAACCCAGACAGGTCTGGTACCAATTTGCCGACACCGACCCCGGAGAGGTCGAGGGCTTGGTGGGCATGAGACCCCGCATCGAACTCACATATATTGCAGGGTCCCTCCAACCACTGGACTACCCGTGTTCCTCTCAACTTTGTCACGCATCACTATTTTCGTTATCCGTAATCACAGTATTTTCATATTTTACAATACTCACTAAAAAATATATTTACGTAAAAAGTATTCGATTTCAAGTGTGTTGGAAGTACATTACATCACTGCTAAAGTAGTCAGACGAAGCTTTCTTGTTTGACGAATTCAAATTATCTCACAAAAGCAGTGAGTGTCCACCGCATCTCTTTTATTTTAAGTGATATCGGTTGATTGTATGTTTTTTGATCTTCCAGGAAATCTAGTAACTTCGCGAAAGGGCTCTCGTTATTCGCAGCCTATTTATATTGATGTCAGAACCCCATGTTCCAGTTGCGGCTTCAGTCCATCGGGATGTTCGGTTCTGTCAACTGGCATTACGTCAACTACACTTTTGTTGTATAGTAAAGTACGAGCAAAACAGGTTTAGTTTGTCACTAAAGGGCTTTTTTCGCTTGCAGAAAAGAACTATGGAGTTTTCCATGTGTTATTAGTTTTTTTTTTTGTTTTTGTTTTGTACTCAACAAATGAGGCAATGAATCCTGTTGTCAGGAGGATCTCTCATATAGTATGAGACGAATTCTTGGCTAGCAGTAAAAGAAGCTGCAACTTTGGAGTATTCACACTTGTTTCAGTATCTAAAGAGATCCGTGTCAGATTAAGATCTATGTCGTGTTTTGCTCAATACTGGGTTATCTGTTCATCTGTCGTATCTGATTGAATGAGTAATGAGGAAGAATACTTGTTATTATCTACTGCTTCTTAAGTCTGGTATGAAACCATTATGATAATAATAAAGGATTAAAGGGTAAAGCTGTCGGCGTTGATCTATCCCAGAGGGATGCGCCATGCTTTCGAGTTCATTAAGCATCGTTGGAGGTGACTGAATTCATATCTGGCCTTTACAATGACTCGTGCTAGCCTACAGATGTACCAATTTGCCGTCTCCGGAGGGATGGACGGCTTAGTGAGCCTAGGGCACTGGAATCGATCCTATGTGTATTGCAGGGCGTCTAATCACTGCGCTACATGCGCCTCTATAGTAGATTGTAGGATAGATATTATTACTTTTTGAAACGAATAACGTATAAAATATTAATGGGAATACATCTTTCATATATTTTATGAATCATAAAGTAAGTTACGATTTTCTAAAGCAGCGTCCCATAACATGCATTTGTCTGAATAAGTTATCACGGTGAGCTGTTAACGGACCAGCATTTACGTGGTTCGTTTCGAATACACTGCTCTCCAAGAAAGGTTTATGAGCTGTTTTACGAAAAAAATGTGTATGAAATCGGTCCTGAAAAATATGGTTGAATGGTGTGTTCTTTGCGCTCCGTTGTTTGTTTGATCGTTCAATAATGCCTCCTATTCATATTCATCGTTTTTCATATCCTTTTCGCTGTCATTCTACTGGTTGCCCACTCACTGGGCAGTTTTGGTTTCACCACAGAGAGCTACAATGTCATTGTTTCTTTCGAAGATAGTTGCTATCAGTTATCATTCTTATCATTATTCTAGTTTTCCATTCATTATTCCATCCCTATTATTTATACAAACAGTTAAGTGCCAGACTGCTCACTAACTCCGTCTTAGTTAATCCCGCCCAGTATAAGATTTGTACCGTAATAGTGAATAACGTTATGTCTCGTGGTTAAAGTTTAGCATTGTAATGCGAATTTCAGATGCTGTGAAAATCGATAAATCGATAAATGATGGACGATTGTAGTGCTGATGTAAAATCGTCGGATGATACGTTACTTACTAACACTGTAGACGATGATGAATGCCCTCAATTGCAATCGCTATATGAGAAATACAAGGTTCAACAGAAGGATATAGAACGGTTCGCAAGTTTCTTTCTCTCTGTATAAACTTATCTTTTAAGTTTTTTGAAAGTACTTACTTACTTGGATAATTTGATGACCCGTCTTTACTGCTTATGCGAGCCCCAGCAGAGTTCCCACTTTTTTTTCGGAGTTTTTCTGGCTTAACTACTGTGCTTCCCTGGAGTCCCGACGTCAGGCTAGCCAAAGTCTGCCCTAAGTCGCCACTTTGGTACCAGGACGGTGGTGGACCAGACCCCTCAGCTTTCGAGGTTCTGCTAGGGGTGGGGGGACGAATCCCATGCTGTACATCGCAGCCCGACATCCAGGAACACCTCCTAGACACAACGAAACGGTAAACCCAATCTTAATCTCTTTATTCACTGCCTATTCTTTTTAACGGCAGGGTATGTTGGGAAATATAACTTCTATAGTGCTGAGATATTTGCAAAACTCTATAGCCTCAGCTTAACTGGGTTCAATGCCGATTTGGGCTGCCCAGATCAATCCCGTTGACGGGTGATTGCTGATGGCAAAAGATCGGTAGAACTAGCTGAGAGACAAGCGAAACGAGGGACCCGCATGGTGTGGTGGTGGACGCGTTACTCCCCAGAAAGGACAATGGCCCGTTCGTTCCCCACCGCAGACATCTGCGGTCCGGAGTTTTGCAAATATCTCAGCATTATAGAAACGGTAAACCGTTGGGAGGATTCATAGAATGGTGACATAAATATGAGACTGTTGACTCTTCTTGAAAATGGAAAGTTACACCACGTTTCGGTTGTAGAACTTGTCTTCTCGGTTTCACTTTTCTCACCATTTCACTGTCTATTTTTTAGGATTTTTAGGTTTCTCTTTTCTTTTATGGTATTTCATTATGCGGGGGCGTGAAACGTTATTGACATTCTTACAGTTTACGTTCCTAGTTTTTAGACTCGAGGAGCAAAACTCCAGTTACCGAGAGAAATTACTAAAAACGATTCGAGAACGTGATCAGAGTGAGGAGCTTCTACGTAACATACGAGATACACAAAAAAAGGAGACATCAGAGTTAGAGAAACGACTCCGTGACTATGAAATTCAACTGAAAGCTGTGCAGGTATGATGTGTTTTGAGCGCACGAAAACTAGTAAATTACTAGGTGTTTCACGACTTGACTAAGGGCGCGTGTAGCGCAGTGGTCGGAGGTGCCGTGCAATACGCATTGGGTCGATCCCCGTGCCCCAGACTCATCAAGCCCTCCATCTCTCGGGATCGGGAAATTGGTACCAAACTTGTCTGGAAGAATAGCAGCACTGGCTCGATACATCAGCCACGGCGAGTCATTCTAAAGGCCAGATATGCATTTAATCAACCCCAACGATGCTTTAGTGAAGTGGAATGCATGGCGCATCTCTCAGCAATAGATCAAAGCCGGGAGCGACATACTCATTCATCCTTTTCATGGCTTAGTTCAATATCTATGATTTGTTCGAAATGTTTTTTTTATTTTATACGACCCGTCTTTCAAATCTACTGTGCGGAACCCAGCACTTCTGACACTCGATTCGTTTCCTCACATCCGTCATCCGTGAAGTTCTTCCAACTTTTACGTGTGATTTTGGTTGCTGCTTGAGGATTTTTCTGTCATCTTGGATATCGTTGAGTGCTGATCGTGTCCGATTCTCCCTAGAATCCTGAGATAGCCAAGCTAGGGCGTTCCTATCTGGATTGCAGACAGTCATTTTTTTCCCGGACAAGTCTGCTATCAATTTCCTGCCTCGGTGTGATGAGAGGCTTGATGCGCCCGGAGCGAGATAGTACCAACCTGTGCTCTTGATGGTCGGCATCACTACCACTGTGCTATCCGTTCCCTTATTCGAAATATATGTGTTTGAAAATGTTTCGATTATGGTTTTGTTAAGCTTTGTTATTTGTGTAACATTTAGGATCGTGCTTCAGCTCAGGAAGCGCATTACAATGTTACAATTAAGGACCTTTCGCTGAAGTATAACAACTCAGTTAGTCAGGTAAGTTTCGAGGTGTCTGGTGTTAGATGTCTTTATTGGACAATGAATTATTGAATTGAATATGAATATATTGAATTTCTTCAGTTGACCAAAAAATTAGACATATCCGAAAAGGAAAAGAACGATGCCGTTGTAAAATACGCGACAAGAGAGGCAGAAATAATGCGAATACGGGGCGACATCCAGAAGAAAGAACAGGAACTGGTCGAGTGCCAAAAGGCGAAGGAAGAATTGGAACATTGTCAGAGTCAAGAGAATTTGGAGCAGCTGGTTGGTTGCGTTGATTAGGATCTGATTGAGGTTTCTAGGAGCTTTCAATCTTTGTTTTTCTTTAGGAAAAAACCAATAGCAGCCTACGGGTAGAGTTGGAGAACGCTAAACACGAAAAATTTGATTTGGAGAACAAATTAAAAGTGGCAGAAAAGCGAGTAGAAGTGAGATTTAATTTGATTCTTAAATATCCTGTTGTTATTCAAATTCTGTGGAGACTTTTATCGTAATGCTTTTTGTGGCCCGAACAATTAATTTTTGATTTTTCTTTCACTTATTTGTTACCCTCTGTCGTTAGTACAGTGGTGTAGGACTAATTCTTCCTGTGTGCGTCTTTCAAGCGGTAATCCAGGAAATCTTAGTCTCTAAACGAAGATGCATATGAGGAAGCATGATGTTATACACCAGATCATGTAATAATGAAGCTAAGTGCGTATTTATTTTTTCTCATGCTATAGGCTGTGAAGCACACGGTAGTTCTGTAAGAAATGGTCTTCCGGGAGGCAAAAAAGGCTTTCATTGAGTTCCCTTAGGTTGATCTAGGTTTTACTCTATGAAAAGATTTTCTAGGCATACAGTTGGGACTTCATTTATTAATGTTTTTTATTGTTCTGAGTTTTACAAGTGTGTTTATTCTAATGTTTTAAGGCTAGCAACGCATCGATAGCTGAACTAAAGCAGCAAGGTGATGTGCTTAGGAAACAACTCATTCAACTGAAAGAAGAAAAAGTTCAGCTTCAAGAGGAAAATAGGCAACTCTCACTAAAAACACAAGTAAGTCTTTTTTTTTCTGTAGCCACGTAAATACTAACCAACTGTGTCCTTCGATTTCTTCTGTCCAGCGAGCTCTAGTGAACCGGTGAATGTTAAATCCTTGCTAAGCTTCCACGGTTGATCGGCAGGTTGCCATTTCCGGCATGACTGTCTCAGCGATCCGTGGGAAATTATTCAAAACAAATGATATCCAAGGTTGAACGTTGTCTTAATGGCCCCGTTCTTCGTGGTATGCATACATCAGCTACTACTCTTAATTCACCTGCTAGTTTTGCGGGTTTTTTTTTGAGTGAATTGCGACGGCTGCAGAAACGAATAAAATGCTATCGTTCCATAACAGAAATACAAGAATCGCGTCGTGTAAACGAAGCTGAAGAGTTGAGTAAATCTCAGCTATTAGTAGAACAACAGCTAGTTGAGGCGAATTCGAACTACTCTCGTCTGATTGATTCCAATCGCGAAGTCACCGCTGAATTAGAGGAAGTGAAGAGGTGAGCTACGTGAGAGCTGCTGCTTTAGCGTAACCTATGTATTTTGAGTTTGGTTTATTTTCGACTATTGTTGAAGATTTAGTATAACATGATAGTATAACATATAATAGTAACAATAATATAACAATATATAACATAGTAGTATAACATTCCCGTAATTTACTCATATATGCGTACAGAAAAAATAAAAGCATAAGGCTCTCGGCGTTGATCAATTCCTCTGTGATACGCCATGCAGTTGACTTCACTAAGCATCGTTGGAGGTGACTGAAGGCACATCTGGCCTGTAAAATGTCTCATGGTAGCCTGCTTCTGTATCGAGCTAGTGCTGCTATCCTCGCACACATGTCTGCTACCAATTTGTCGACCCCGGAAGGATGGAAGGATTTGGTGGGCTTGGGACGCGGAGATCGATCCCATGTGTATTGCGAGGTGCTTCCGAACATTAGGGCACACCACGCGCCCTTGTGTATGCATATGTATATATGTATATGTATATATACACATATATATATATATATATATATATATGTATGTATACGTGTATATAATATAGTGTGGCATGTTAATGTGACTTTTTTTTGTTATGTTCACACTTGTTTTTTTATTAGCATTTTGAATTTACCACTTACTGATCCATTATACTTCTCAGTAGTATTTCTTCTTCATCTTTCCCATTTCACATCTTTCACAGAGAAAATCATGATCTGCTCAACAAACTGCAAAATTTCGAGGAAAAGCTTTCACTGGAAGAAAAGGCTAATAGAAAAGCATCGGTCGAACTTTCGCGACTACACGGGATTGAAGAACAGGTACTGAGCAGTCAGAAAATGGCGGAACAAGCTAAACTTGATAAAGAACAAGCCGCAAAAGAGTGTGAGATTGCCGAAAAAGAAGCTGAAGAATGTCGTTTGCAAGCTGAGAGGATGTTGGCCATTACGGAACAGTTGACAGAACGAAATAGTCAGCTTGTAAGTGAGATTGCCACGGAGAGAGAAAAGGTGATAGGAATTCTTGCGATTTTGTATTGTAGTTATTTTCACATAATATGAGATTCCTACGTTGTTTTCTTCATTTAGAATTGTCAACTGGAGCAAAGACTTGTTACAACTGAGGGTTCGTTGAATCGTGCTCTTTTGAAACTCTCTGAAAGAGAAAAAGATCTTGAACAGGCAACTGGAAGTGGACAAAGTGAAATCATATCGTTAAAAAATGAACTAAACGACATGTTTGTTAAAGTACAAGAATTGACACAACGGCTGCAAGAAGAACGTGTCGATCATGCAATGCTTAAGAAGAAGTACACAGCTAATGTCAAAGTGGGTTAATGATTCTACTGCTTTAGTTGGGCACTTGTAGCGCAGTGGTTGGAGGCGCCCTGCAATGCACATGGGATCGATCTCCGCGCCAATGGCCCACCAAGCTTTCCATCCCTCTTGGGGTCGGCAAATTGACACAAGGCTTATCTGGGAGGATAGCAGCACTGACTCGATACATATGCATCCATTCACCTCTAATGATGCTTGGTGAAGTCGAATGCATAGCGCATCCCTTAGGTACTGATCAATGCCTAGAGGTTTATTCATATTATAGTATTCATGGACTCATTTGTTAATCGTTTTTATTCCATAATATTAAAAATGGGGATATATGGTAGTTTCTACATTGGAGCCGAATTTCGAAGAACCATAGAGATCTTCTATAGGAGTTGAAACTCGAATTGTCGAGTCTTCGAAAGCAAGTGGACGCAACGGCTCCATTAGCTCCGCTTAATTCAAGTGATTCGGTCCCAAGCACGAGCTCGCGGTCGAGAGCCAGTTCGTTGAACAGCATTGATAGAATAACGGTGAGGACTTTGGATGCTTTTCAACCCAGTGTTTCTTACATTCTCAAGCTAACGAAGGATGAACGGTAAAATTCTGGCATTGTTCTATCTGATCACAATATTTCTGAAGGTTGCTTGGATTGCTGGTTTGGCTATTGTTCCGTTATTATTTAGACCTTTTCACGCGACGACGAGAATTCCCATTCAGGGCAAACTGTTTCAAGTGAACCTGGCACGTTTCAGCAAGTAATGATAGACAAGGTTCGGTTTTTTTCCTACATTTATTTTTGATGAATGTTCATTTAAAATTCAATATTTCGTTGAGTACTTGTTTCTTCACAGATTATTGCGTTGCAAAAAAAGCTCGCCAGAAGAAACGATAAAATAGAGTTCCTGGAGGAGCACGTGCGATGTTGTTTGGAGGAATTACAGAAGAAGACAAGGTTAGTGTTCTTGGGAACAGCATTCCTCAAGCACCATTCAAATCTTCGCGAAAGTATTCTCGTAATTTTCTCCTTTCTGAGTGGAATAATGCATTTTTAAAGAATAATTCAACATTATGCACTTCGTGAAGAAGCTTCTCTATTACTGCCTTCCAATGGATCCCTTGAGCAGGTCTGTATTTTGTTTTCTTTGTCGGTTTTCTTCTATATAATTACTTCTACTTTGTAGTTAATGAATTGCTGCGAAATCGTACAGGCAAGTTGACATTGAGGTGATGTGAGAGAATGCAGCTGTCCCTAGTTTCGGCTTTGTTTGTTGCTCGTATGAGTGTCCTTCCTATCTATGCACACCATTTCCTACCTATGCACGGGGAGCGTGTGGTGCAGTGGTCGGAGGCGCCGTACAATACATATGGGATCTATCCATGCGCCTCAGCCTCACCAAGCCCTCCATCCCTCCGTGGTAGGCAAATTGGTACCAGACTTGACGGGGACAGCGGCATAGACCGGATACATCGGTTGGCCACCGCGAGTCATTGTAAAGGTCAGATATGCATTCAGTCACCTACAACGATGCTTAATGAAGAGTCGAATGCATGGCACATTCCTCAGCAATTGATCAACGCCGAGAGCTTTCTCTTTTGGCTTTATCTATGCTGTGCGATTTCAAGAAGCGATTTCACGGTCACTCTGTGGCATGTCCGTATCATTTCTGATTTTATATCTTCTTATCCTACTTCGGATGTCAGGAAGCGAGCTTCATCCTGCACTAAGCACAACAAACTCTTTCGGAGTGTTCACTCCCCATGCACGTCTCTTCCTAGCAATCAGTTGAAAATGTGTTAAAGTGTGTGAACTTAAGCTGTAATTAGTGAGGCCATCCCGTATGTCAGTCACTTCGTTCACGTGTGATGCAATAGATTCTCGATGTAGACAATGTAGATCCAGTCGCATTTCTCCGTGCATACTGTTTTTCGTTTCAGGTCCCTCTAGCAAGAAAAGGCACTTCCTATTCTTTAATGGGGTCGATTTTTGCCGGAGGCAACGATAAGAAGTCGCTGCAACTAGCCACAGAAGTAAATTCCCGGCTTCAATCGGTACTAGAAGACGCGTTAATGAAAAATATAACACTAAAGGGTTCCGTAGACTCACTAAGCAACGAGGTATCGCGGTTATCACGGGAGAATCGACAACTTACATTAGCCCATAGTCGGTGTACTGAGCAATGCCCATGAAGATGTAAAAAGAAAGAATGGACGACAATTTATCATGAAGCAAATAAACATGTCTATACGTATAATCGAACTACAGTGTATGTGAAACATATCAACAATTTCTCAGAATGTGTAGTTCACGTCATGCGTCCACGAGAACATATGAAATTACCTTCGAGAGGATATTTAGAGGCAGATTTCCACGAATGAAGCCCTGTTCTTCTTACGAAGATAGGTATGAACCAAGTGTATTCCACAACCTTCAAAGAACCACTTAGTAAGCGACATCCGTGAATAAGACCTTTGAGAGGGTCTTTGCTAAGATCACAAACGTACCAAGGAATAATCTCGTGATTGACGAAAATAATACATCAAGAGAACACTGATTTAGCCATAAACGTGTTTTATACAACATATATCTTCAATATCGTTCATTATTAAGGACGAACTAGCTTCAATAAAGTCATGCGAAATTGCCAGGATCTTCATAAAGGTGGGAATACAAAGAAAACCGTGCAAGAAGTAACTTCTTAAACTTTCTCTATCATCCTTTGAGATAAATTCCTCATAAACAGATCAGTGAAACTCCATGACTGTATAAATGCACCTAGTTCAGGTTAGCTACGATGCAAATTTTTACGTTTATACATATTTGGGGACTAAATTTCAAGCAATTGACAACGCAAATTCCAGACTTATGTTGGTTCCACGCTTGATTTTTTAGAACTTTTAATCGTCGAAGAAGGACATATATCCTTGCAGAGACACGTACTGCATTTTGGCTTTACGGGAAGGCAAATTTGTTGCCCAAATCCAACGAGTAGTGGATTTATGGTGGTCCAATGTGATCTACGAACAAGAATATGAACAGCTTCTGGGCAATAAGCATGGAATCTGTTATGTTTTGCTATTAGAAGAATGTGAGGTATGGTCTTAAAAGTAAAGTTTGATTATCTAAATTACAATTCTTACTTTGGGAGCATCTCCTGAAGTTTGGACCGAGTCTTCTCCGGTGTATCGGTTTTCATCCAGCCTGTAATGATTTGAGGATCAGTACGGATAAAGAATAAAGGATGAAGTTCTTCGTGTTAATCAATCCCTGAGGGATGCGCCATGCATTCGACTTCGTTGAAGGTGATTGGATGCATATCTGGCCTTTGTAATGACTCGCGGTGGCCTACCGATGTCCGGAGCCAGTGCTGCTATCCTCCCAGACAACTCTCTTACGAATTTGCCGACCCAGGAAAGTTGGAAGGCTTGGTGATCCTGCGGCGCGGGGATTGATCCCATGCGTATTGCAAAGCGCCTTCGAGCACTGCAGTAGACGTGCCCTTTTTGATCAGTACGGACGAGGTAAAAATGTCAGTAATCTCAACAAAATGGACAGTGTGGTAATTTACAAAGTTCCTTCCTTGTTGTCATGATCTAGGAATAAATATCATATTACTCAAACGAAAACTACCAAGTCGATTCACAATCCGATGCACATGGGTATCCACAGCTATGCCATCTACTCTGTTCCAAGCAATTTGCATCACAAGATGAGCCATTTTTGGTCCTACACCGGGAAGCGAGCAAAGATCTGAATTAACTCATGTATGCAGTTAATGTATAAATTAATTACTCTATAAATCCTAGAATAAAAGGATAAAGGATAAAGCTCGCGGCGTTGATCAATCCCTGAGGAATGCGTCATGCATTCGACTTCATTAAGCATCGTTTGGAGGTGATTGAATGCATATCTGGCCTTTTCAATGACTCGCGGTGGCCTACCGTTGTATCGAGCCAGTGCTGCTATCCTTTCAGACAAGTCTGGTATACGACTGCGGAGGATGGAAGGCTTGGTGAGCCAGGGACGCAGAGATCGATCCTATGAGTGTGATGCAGCGCGCCTCCGAGTGTTGCTCCACACGCGCCCTAGTCTCAGAATAACTATTATCTATTTATATGTTCCTATGAACTCATTTTGTTAAGCTAATGGGATGTTGGTAGTTAGTCGTTGTAGTAGCTGTTAGAAGAATGTGTCATTGCAATAGTTGTTGTTGGCTAATGGCTGACGTTTCGAGATTTCACTTTTCCCTCAGAGCCATTATGCTGCGAGTGGAACTACCACTAGTGGACTAGTCCCACTCGCATCATCACGGCTCTGAGGAGAGCGAAATCACCGAAACGTCAGCCATTGGCCAACAACAACAATAACGCAACGACAACAACAGAAACAACAGCAACAACAACGACAACTATACCAATCTCGCATCATCTCAACAAGGTCAGTTCATAAGAACAGGTAAATAGATATATCGATTATTTATGCCGAAGTTTAAAGAACGTTGGTATTTTGAGTTATTAACAATACATAGTGTTCAGATAGTGCCGTACCTTCCACTGAATCTGGTACATCCCCATGATATTTTTCTTTTAGTATTTCGGCTACCTTCTTGATAAAAACGGCCTTCTTCTTGTAAAATCCGACTGGGTGTAACAGCTTTTCCAAGTCATCTGTTGATATATTGAGCATTGAATTTACACTACAACCATGACTTCGTAGTCGCTGAACAACACACCAATTTTTATTTTGAGATATAAAACCATTGCTTTCCGGAACTCAATTAATAAAAAGTTAAAAGGTTCTCGGCGTTGATCAATCACTGAGGGATGCGTAACGTATTCGACTTCATTAAGTATCGTTGGAGGTGATTAAATGCATATCTGGCCTTTCCAAAAACTCGCGATGGCCTACCGATATATCGGACCAATGCTGCTATCCTCCCAGACAAGTCTGGTACCAATTTGCCGATCCCGAAGGGATGGAAGGTTCGGTGAGCCTAGAGCGCTGGGATCGATAGCAAGTGTACTGCAGGGCGCCTCCGACCACTGAACCACACGCGCCTATTCAATTACTATTTGGAACAAGACGCCTTGTAAGGCTGTTATTCCCATGCACACTTTCATCATCTCTATAAGCAGTACAACTTTTTATTCTTCCTTTTTGTCACTCCATGTGAACTCTGTTCAATTGTTATCAGTTTCTGAAAAGCGAACGAAAAAACGAAAGAGTCTCTAAGAAGCGAAATCCGCCGAAAACCCAGTCATATCAAATAATCCCTGAGTGTCGCATCAACTCGCTAAAATTATAAAAATAAGCCTTTAAGTTGTAGAGACTGTGTTTCTATGTTAGTTTACGGAAAAGAATAGAAAGTGAAACTTTGGTGTATGAAATCATGACGTCGTAACAGTGTCAAAGGTTTTGGAGATGGTGAGAAAAAAGACATGACCAAAAAAAAAAAAAACAAAAGCAAAGACGTGACCAACCATCATAGCCGCTGACGTAACTTCATCCTTCGTCTGGCTTGACAACATTAAGGCCATCAGTACTTGAAAACGGAAAGTCTGGTAAGGACATTTTTTCACTTATATGTTTAGGAAAAGCAAAGGAACATCTTTTAAACGGCAACGATTTAGCAACACTGCAACTCCAGCAACCTTGGAAGATACTATGCATCATTTTCCTTAGAAAATACCTCTGGCGATGCCAATGGATCACCCAGTTTATGACATCCCATCGTATCAACAGGAGCATCTCCAGTCTGACGCATCTCAGTAATCCGTTCAAGCTGAAGGAATATGAATTTTACATTTATAATGAGAGGATTACTTTTAGGGAAAGACATGAAATTCTCAGAAGGAAAAGTTCACAAGAAACTTAGTGGATACCTGGCTGACGCAACTTCACTGGTTGTGCGGGCTCCAGCATAATTTCCATTTTTTTCGGAGTTTTGCTGGCTTAGTCATTGTGGTTCCTCGGAGTCCCGAGGTCAGCTTAGTCAAAGTCTGCCCCAAGTCGTCACTACCACAGCTAGTCGCCGCCCTTGTGAATCAGAGGGAGATTTGCCATCAAGCGACTAGTTTGATACCAGGACGGTGGTAGATCCTTGCATTCTGTTTACTCTTGGCTGCGCTTCCTGATGGAAACGTCGGATTCCTTCCCAGCTTGGGAGACCCTGCCGTGGGGATGACTTTTTTCGCTGTACATCCCAGCCCGACACCTAGGAACACCTCCCAGCCACCATGAGGTGGTAAACCGTTGCAAGGTCACAATAAAAGCTACATTTTGAAAATCAAAGAATTTCAAAAAAGAATTTCAAAAAGAGTAATCACTTTTAAAATAACTAAGCAACTTACGTGCAACTTCCACAGATCTTCGACGTCAAAAGTTTTCTTCTTAGCTCCACCATCCTGTAACCGTTTACCTCTTGTGGATCGCTTCATCCTAAATCAAAGGAATGGACAATGAAATTACAGCTTAAGCGTAGTTGTTTAATAGAGTTCGCGAATAAAAAAACTTCAATAATGGTAAGAGACACCGTTCCTGTTGCAGACCAGTACTGAGTTTAAGTACTGAATGACATATCTGAGGAAGGGAAGCACCGAATGATCAAGTAATTGGCTTTGTTTACCTGCCAGCCGCTACCGAATAGATAATTTCAAACATTACTTCAGCTCATGGACTACACGCCATCATATAACAACAAGAAAGGAATCAAGAGACCGTAGGCCGATTTACTCAGGATGGATATGTACTGCCAGTACTGAACAGTGACAACGGAACGCATGAAAAATGAGTAATCAGTACTTAAGCAAGCAGGACTTAAAGGACTGTAGTGAAACGATGAACACAGAGGTCAAACCAAACTTCTAGTATGATCCTGGCTCTTACCTTATAGCACTCAGTTCCGAAAAACGGCACGAAATACATAGGTATTGGATGGATTTCTTGCCCATAACTTCATATTAGCGCCAAGGAATCTTCTAACAAACAGAATTTTGACTCTGACAAGGATCAATCTCCTCTATGGTAGTAAACTATCATGTAAACGGCGGATCGATAACGTAATGAATAAAAGTAAATTGGAACAAGTACGACATTCGAATCCACAGAGATCAATGCGATCCGATTCGAATGAAACGCATTCGCAACGTGCCGCGATTGCGGACGTTGTTTGAGATTTGACGCATAGTTTCCCACGTTTAGGATAAAGAACAGGCGCGTGTGGCGCAGTGGTCGGAGGCGCCCTGCAATACACATGGGATCGACCCCGCCGCCCCTGGCCCACCAAACCTTCCATCCCTGCGGGGTCGGCAAATTGCTGCCAGACTTTCTGGGATGATATCAGCACCGGCGTAATTCATCAGTAGGCTATCGTGAGTCATTGTAAAGGCCAGATATGCATTCAATCATCTCCAAACGATGTTCAATGAAGTCGAATGCATGGCTCATCCATAATGGATTGATTAAGCTTTATTCTTTATTTATTAAGGGTGAAGGATTTATTAAGGAACGGTTTCGACGTTGACCAACTTTTCAAGGATGCGCCCTGCATTTGAATCCATCCATAGTTTCACAAAGGTGGTTCGATGCATATGTGGTCTATAGAATGACTTGTGGTTGTCAAGAAATATGTCAAGTCGATGCTGCTACCGTTGCAGTGGAAGGGATGGTTGGTGAGCCTGGCGCGCCTGGTCGAACAAACGGCTGCGTGTGTATTACAAGGCACCTCTAACCACTATGTTACACGCGTTTCTGTTTTCTATTTTCTTACACACTTAATGAAAGATTTAGATAGTTCCTTTTCGTATTTGTAGGTTCCTTATACTTCTTCTATTCCATTCGCATCTCAGAATCGTTATCGAAGAACATAGCCGAATTCAAACGAGGGTACTATGAGTTAGCGACCAGTTGTCTTCTCTCAGTGAGATTCCGAAGAGTGCCAGTCGATCTCAGTGTTTTCTGAGCCCTCTCATAGCCCTGGCAGAGCGTTTCCTGGTCTTCACCATATACACTCATCTGACCTTGCTTATCGAAGGGAGTTCTTTGTCATTAGGGTCTCTTGCATAACGACTGGGATTCCAGCTGCGGTGGAGAATTCCGGCAACTGGTTGACCGACCGGTGAACTATGACGTAACGGACCCAGTCGCATGACTTCCTCCTCTTTTTAAAACTGTTTATTGACCAATACCTCGGGATGTTAAATTTATGCCATTAGATTTATAATGAAGTCCATAAGGATAAAGAGTAATGCTCTCGTCATTGGTCGATCTTTCATCGATTTAAAGAAGGCTTTTGATTCAACTGAGATAGAAGCAGTCATGGAAGCCCTTCATAGTCAAGGAGTACCTACTCAGTACATAAAAAATTCTTCGTGAGCTGTACAAAAATTTTCACAACCAAGACATCACTATTCTACAACGATATTAACATTGACGTCGAAAGAGGAGGCAAGGCGATACCATCTCGCCAAAATTATTTGCCGCCACACTCCAGAACGTCATGCGAACATTTGAATGGGATGATATGGGAGTGAAGATCGATCGTCGGCAATTACAGCATCTTCGCTTTGCTGATCACATCGTCCTTATAACACCAAACATTAGCCAAGCAGAACGTATGCTCGCCGACTTTGATAGAGCGTGTGGAAAGATTGGCCTTCGACCAAATCTCACAAAAACGATGTTCATGAGGAACGGATTGGTTTCGTATGCCCCATTCACGCTCAAGGGAACGAATATTTCCGAATGCTCTAGTTATGTCTTTCTAGGTGGGGGAAATCAGCATGTTGAACGACTTGGCTCCAGAGCTGAGCAGAAGGAAACGAGCGGCTTGGGAAGCTTTCAAGAGCATCGAGGATGTAGTGAGGAGTACAAAGAACACTCGACTCCATGCCCACCTTTTCTTCTCAACGGTACTTCCTGCGTTAACGTATGCGTCAGAAAGTTGGTCGCTGCGTAAACTGGATGAAAAATCACTCAGCGTTATTGAACGCGCAGTCGAAAGGACGATGCTAGGAGTATCCCGTTTCACACAAGTAAGGGTAGAGATCCGAATCTCCGACCTGTGTCAACGATCAAAAATCAGAGATGCCGTTCTGTACGCCAAACAGTTGAAGATAAGGTGAGCCGGACACGTAATGCGTATGAATGATAACCGATGGACAAGAGACGTTAGTGACTGGATCACTCGAAATGATAAACGCACTGCAGGAAGACCACTTACTCGATAGTCAGAGTTCTCTACGAAAAGCCTAGAAGAAAGACATGATGCTCGAGGAGTCCGTAGAGCGAGCAGAACCCACTGGGCTACTCTTGCACGCGACAGGGAAAAATGGAAAATTTACTGGTGCGCGCTCGAGTCACTCGACGACCAACGGGCCCACAGGTGATACAGGTGATCGTATGAATGCATATTTGGCCTATAGAATTACTTGCGCTGGCCTACTATTGATGTATTGATGTCAATTCTGTTATTCATCTAAATAACTCTGGTGCCAACAACCTCGAAGGAATGGAAGGCTTGGGAAACTTGGGGCACTGGATTAAACCAAAGACCAATGTGTGTGTTGCAGGGTACCTGTAACCATTACACTGCACGCCCGTGAGGCTCCGCATAGGTTTTTTCGCGAAGTGGTACAGATATTATCAAAACCTTCTCTGTCAACAACACGAACCTGCAAACTCTTTAGAATCCTACTCTTCAAATTTTTTTTCGGAGAAATAGCTAGCCCGATAAGGGCTGGACCGTCGTAACCGTGATAGCAGAATAAACAGTACTACTGACAGCTTTTCCTGTGACTTAAGGGTCGATAATTATGGATAAACATCTAAGATGTAATCGAATCCTCTGGATCGAGTGTACAACTTGAGCTTCAGTGAATATTTCGAGTTCAGAGATAATCTGAAATCTATCTCTGAGATATGTCACAATCTATGACATCTGTGAATATTCAGAGATATGGCACTGGAAGGGGCTCGTCTAGAGAGTACTTAGTAATATACCGAGCACTAAAATGGAACAGCATGGGGAGTGAAAGTCGATGGTCGGTAATTACACCATCTTCGCCGAACTGATAAACATCGTTCTTATAACACCAAACCTTGGCCGGGTGGAACGAATACTTGGAAACTTTGATAAAGTTTGTGAAAAAGCTGGTCCTCGACTATACCTCACAAAAAAGACGTTCATGAGGAACGGATTGGTTCCATATGCTTCAATCACGTTGAACTAAATGAATATTCCGAATACTAAACATAGATCTAACTAGGTCGTGAAGTAAACTCGATGAAGCGACTTGGAGAGTCTTCAAAGGAATCGAGGATATAGCGAAGAGAGCAAGGAACATCCGCTCATTGCTCCGGTTTTCAACTGCACGATTCTTCCTGCCTTAATGTATGCGTCGGAAACATGTTTGCTGCTTAAGCAGGGTGAAAAATCACTCAGCGTTATTAAACGCACAGTCGAAAGGACGACGTCAGGAGTATAATGTGTTACACAAGTGAGGGAATGGATCCGAAGCTACTACTTGCGTCAACTATCAGAAATGAAAGATACTGTTCTATACACCAAACTGTCGAAGATAAGGTGGGCCGGACACGTAATGCGTATGAATGAAAACCGATGGACAAGAGCCGTTAGTCACTGGATTCCTCGTGATGCCAAGCACACAGCAGGAAGACGACAGACCCAATGGTCAGAGGTCTTCACGAAAAAGCCTAGAAGAAAGATATAATTGCTCGACGAATCCCTAGAGCGAGCAGAACCCATTGGGCTACTCTTACCCGCGACAGGTGAAAGTGGAAGATTTACTGGCGACCGCTCGAGTCGGACGACGCACGGGACGTCCCAGCATTGTAGTTTCGGCTACGCGTTCAGTAACGCTGAGTGATCTTTCATCCTGCTTATGCAGCGATCATGTTTCTGCCGCTTACGTTGAGGAAGGAGTATCGTGGAGACGAAAAGGTGGGCACAGAGTCGGGTGTTCTTTATTTTCTTCACTACATCCTGCTCTTAAAAACTCCTTAAGCTGCTCATTTCGTTCTGTTCAACTCTAGCGCTAAGTCGTTTACCATGTTGATTTTTCGACCTAATAGACGTAACTGGAGCATTCGGAGGGATTCATTTTGTTGAGCGTGTATAGAACATATGTAATCAATCCATTCCTTTCCTCATGAACATCCTCTCTGTAAAATTTCGTCGAAGACCAATTTTTTCCACAGGCTTTATCAAAGTCTGCAATCATTCGTTCTGCGTAGCTCATGTTTGGTGTTATAAGAACGACGCCATCAGCAAAGCGAAGATGGTGTAATTGCTGATCAGCAATCTCTACTGTCATGTTGTCCCATTCCAATCTTCGCTTGATGTTCTCGAGCATGGCGGTAGGTAATTTTGGCGAGATGATATCGGCTTGCCTAAACCCTCTTTTGACATCAATGTTAATATCTTTTTGATATTGACCCTACGTTTCGTTTATTTTCCGACGAAATTCTCCGCATACTTAATCACTACCAAAAAGGAAAAATAAGCTCCAACCTTACACATCAACAAAAGTGTGGTATGCGCCAGGTTAGAGAGCTCTTGAATTGAAAATCTGTTAGACTTTCTATTAGCGATAAAGGTGGAGAATTTGTAGTTATTCCTAGTCAGCTGGATATTAGGATAACAGAGGAGCATCTCAATGATGTTTCTCTCTATCGAGCATCCTCTGAAAAGGAATATAGAAATCAATACCGGAAATTAAATCAAGAATGGGTCAACACGGCAAAGGCTGCAGGTTTAGAGCCTTCAGTTATTTCTCGACTTATAAACGAATACACAATTTGCCCTGTCCTTTACTTGCTTATTAAAACACATAAGCTTGCTTCGACTGATGATACTACATCAACGAACCCATCATCATTTAAAGTTAGACCTATCATCAGTTGAATAGGCGGGCCAACGGATAGAATAACGTGGTTCCTAGACCTTATCCTGGCCCAGTTGCTAAAATTCATTCCAACCCATCTACCTAACACCAAAATATTTCTAGACCACCTACGGTGCGCGCAACCAAACTGCACGCATGTAATGGAGTCATTCGATGTTACTTCACGTTATACTAACGTGTTGAATGACTCCGCAATGCAAGCCATTCTCGAGTTGCTGGTAGAGCACGAAAAAAAATGTACGGCTTGTCGATTGCTCAACTAATGACTCTCTTAAAACAGTGTCTTAGTTGTTCAATCTTCAGGTGGTCTCGAAAATATTTTGCACAAATTAGAGGGTTGGCCTTGGGACAGCGTTTACCACCAAGCCTTGCCGTCGCTTTCATGTCTAAGGTGGAAGCTCCAGTTCTCGACCACCGACCCTTACTGTACTGTTGATACATAGACGACTGCTTCATCGTCTGTTCCACACAAGAACAGATGGATGAGTGCTTTGAATTGTTAAACCGACAGTCAGAGTATATAAAATTTACACGAGAAAAACCAACCGAAAACTTCCTTCCATTCTTAAACATCCAAATAAAGCTCTCAGAAAGTGGCTATATAACGAAATGGTATCGTAAGCCAAGTAGTAAGAACATAATAGTTCACTACCTCTCCTCTCATCCTTCACACATCAAAAAAGCACTTATCAAAAACATGCACCATACGGCAAAAAAATGTGTGCACAGGAGAAGAGGAAAGCAAGGAATCGCAAAACCTGGCACGAAAAATTGCCATTTCCAATGGCTACGACGTAGAAGCCACCCGGGTTAGACAAAAAACGTAGGGTAGTTCCCCCAAAATAATGTTTCGAACGTAAGTAAGGTCCCTTTTAAGCTACTCTTCATATGAAACGAAATAAGTTACGCAGTTAAGACGTGCTAAAGAAAAAAGTGGTCTTGAAAATTAAATAGCGACTACTGACCTCCCACCCAGTACCCTACGCCGTCAGTTAGTTCGCAATCGTCTCTGTGATCGTTTGTGCAGCTCAGAAAACTGCATGATCTGTCCTAACGGGAGAGATGGGGGATTGCATGAGTTCAGGTATAATATACTTGATCTCATGTAACGCATGCAATGAGGAATATATTGGGAAAACGGGTAGACCACTTTGTGTCCGCATAAAAGAACATCTAGACGGGAAAGCTAAAATTCGTCAAAACACTCCTCTAGGTACGCATAGGGCACAAAAGCACAACGGCAATGATTTTGAAGTGACTGTACGGGTCCCTAGCGCAAAAGTCGAAAACATCAACGCGCAAAACTCTTGAAGCGTTTTGGATAAATTTCAAAAATCCAAAGATAAACCGGAAAGACGAATGCCTCATTATCACAAGTGACCTGGCGCCCTATTTCAAAATGATATTTTGACCCCGGGGTGTGTCGTGCTCGCGACCCCACGTGAACAACGCGTGGGCGAGTCCCACTCGTAACATCACGGTGAGTAGCCTTTCAGTTTGACCATAGCATCCTAACCCACCATCTATTTAAAACTTTGATCTTCATTAATACTTTAGCCTTTTCCCACCGAATAATTAAAGTATTCTAATATAAAATACGTCCTGGCTCTGAGGAAGGCGAAATCGCCGAAACGTCAGCCATCGACCAACAACAGCAACGACAACGACAACGAAGACCTATACCAACCTCGCATCAGCTAAAGAAGATCAGTTTATAACATCATATAAATAGATGTATCAACTATCTATGCCGGGGTTTATAAAAACTCGGTTTTTTGAATGTTAATATCGCTGTAAAATGATGATATCCTTCTTTTTATCGCCTGTCTGCACTATTTTGTAAATCCGGACTTGAGTTGGCTTTTTGCGTGCAGCTCGTGCGATTTCATGCGTATCAGCTCGAGTGTTTCTGAAGGCAGACGTCTTTTGGTGACTTTTGAACTTTCAGCGCTCTCACAGCGCCAACGTGAAGATGGGCGTAGATTACCATGGACAAAATTGCGAGAGAAAGGAACGAATGGCATATTTGCTGGGGGTCCGCACAGCTCGTGAAGATGGACCGTCCAAGTATCCAAGTAAGTAACGTGAAGATGTTGAGTGAGCCAAGCGGATTCCCCATGGATGTTATCGAGAACGGCATCTTACCAGCAGCAGAGTAACGAACTAGATAAATCCCAGTTTATGGAGGTTTCGGAACAATGAAATCTTGCTTTAAGGAGGCGACGGTTTGATCCTGCGTAGAATTTTGGGACAACAGCGACATCGGTTAGGCAAGACCTTCGGTTTTCTATAAGGTAGTCTATTTCGTTATGGTACTCTCCATTGGGAGACTCCGACGTCCAGCGTTAGGGGGTGGGGCTTTTCGAATTGCGAGTTACCATGGTCGTCTTGATAAACTCAGACAGCCGCCCTGTTTGTTCAATTCTAGAACGTGGGTCCCAATATGACGTTCTTCAGACGTTCTTATTGGTCCAATCTTGGCGTTAAAATCTCCAATGACCTTGGAAAATGTACGGTCTCTGTAGAGCTTCTCCAAGTCCATATAGAGCTCTGCGACTTCTTCTTCGTCACAGTTTGATGTCGGCGCGTAAACGACGAAAAAGTCGGCATTGATTCACATCTTTTTAATCGTAAACATCCGATTCGGGTTGTAAGTTGTTCGAATGAATCGATGTTCGTGCACAAAGTCGGTTTGACGGGAACGCCGACGCCGCCGACCCCCTCTATTGTCGCATGTTCCGAGGATCAGTTCTACTGCGGTGTCATCGACGGCGTAGAATGAGTGGTGTCGTCTTGCCTCGGCCTACCGATGACACCATACTTTATCCTGCTTACATGCATGGTCAAGTCTTCTATCCAGGATTTAGATGCAAGTGTACATGCATTGTAGGTACAGATCGTCACCGTAGTCTTTTGCGATTTAGACAGCTTAGAATGGCCCTGAGATTTCAGTAGCCTTTCTGTACTTGTCATGCCCAACGCTACCGTATCGGAAGCTCCTCCGAAGTTAGGAGATTGAGGGCCACTTATTTTAGTGGTGTTTAGCTTTTTTATTACGCATGTATAGCTTGCTGGGCTCTGAACATGGCAGCTGCGTATACTCAAGGATAGCTTGCAGGTCCCTTCAAGAATGGACATGGAGCTTATTTTTTACAGTTGACTCCTAACGGCTTTCCATATAATTACCTGTCACTTGACTGCAGGCTTTTGGCCGAAATGACTCGTAGAATATCATCTGCGTAAACAAGAACACACCTGCGCACACATGCATAAATACGCGCTCTCAGAAAGTGTGTACCAAATAGGAGCAGCAGTAACAAGGAGTCCATCCCTAGATTCATTTGCGTCTCAGCGAAGCAAAGGTCGCTTTTGGTTCGCGATTAACCACCCTATCTGCCACCTGGAGACGCGCCACGTAGCCTCAAGGCTTACCGGCTCAAGATCCCTCCTATGATGAGGGGGGATCCGTGGCAGGGCGTCCAGTAAACTTTACAGACTAAGAAAACCATAACAATGTAGATATTTTTTTCTACACAGTATTGAAATATTTTTTACTCGAGCGAATATCATGCAATTAGGCTGGATCCTAAACCATTGCTGTATTTACGAGGCGTATTCATGCACGCGTGTGTGGCTGCGTTCTAGTTTATGCAGATTGTATTCTACGAGTCAATTCGGCCAAAACCCAGCAACCAAGCGACAGGGAATATATGGGAGGCAGTTAGGAGTCGCTCCAACAAATAAGCTCCATGTCCACTCTGGAAAAAGCATGGCAAGTTACCCGTGAGTATACCCAGCCCCCACGTTCAGAGCCGAGAAAGCCATACGTGGGTACCAAAAAGCTAAAAACAATCAAAGAAACGGGCCTCATTCCCCTGAACCCAAAAGAGTCCCCGATTCGGCAGCGTTGGGTAGGACGAGTACGGAGAGGCTGCTAAAATCTCAGGACCAATGGAAGCTGCCTGGATCACGAAGAACTATGGTGACGATCTGTACCTACAATGCACGCACGCTTGCATCCGAGCCCTCGATAGAAGACTTGCTCATGCGAGCAAGAAGGATAAGGTACGATGTCATCGGCCTGGCCGAGACGAGACGACGCCACCCATTCAACGCCGTCTATGACGCCGGAGAAGGACTGTTCCTCGGAACATGCGATAGTAGAGGAGTCGGCGGCATCTTCGTTCTCGTCAACACGAGTTTGCCTATGAACATTGAATCATTGGAAACAACTAACAACCCGAATCGGACGTTTACGATTAAAAAGATGCGGATCAATACCGGCTTTGAGAATCTTCGTCGTTTACGCGCCGACATCAAACTATGACGAAGAATAAGTCGAAGCGTTCTATATGGATTTGGAGAAGTTCTACAGAGAAAACCATACATTCTTCAAGGTCATCATTGGAGATTTCAACGCCAAGATTGGACCAAGAAGAACGTCTGAAGAACGTAACATTGGGACCCACGGATTAGGATGGAACGAACAGGGTGAGCGGCTGAGTTTATCATGACGACCAAGATCATCCATGGTATCTCGCAATTCCAGAAGCCGCACCCTCAACGCTAGACGTGGAAGTCTTCCAGCGGAGAGTACCATAACGAAATAGACCACAGCATAGTAAATAGAAGGTTTTGCCTAAATGATGTCGCTGTTTTTTCCAAAATCCCCACAGTCTCAGACCAATGCCTCCTTCGTGCGAGATTCTATTTCTCACAGAAAGGAGAAAAAAACCGCTAAATTCAAAAACCAAAGTCCCAGAACCACCATAAACTTGGACTTACCAAATTCATTAGTCGGCTGTTGGCATGATGCCGTTGTCGATAACATCGACGAAAAAATACGAACGGCTCAATCAACATCTTCACGTTAGCGCTATGAAAGCTGAGAGTTCGAAAGTCACCAAGAGACTTCTGTCTCCAGAAACAACTCGAGTTAATACGCCAGGGTGGAATCGCACGAGCTGCAGGAACGGCGAACTGACGTCCGAACTTGCAAAACAGTGTAAACAGGCGATAAAAGAAGATCTTAAAGAGCGAAGAGCAGCTGTAATGGTCGAAGCTGCAGAGGCTGGGAAAAAGCATTCGCAAAGCTCATTGAAGCTTCGCCAATTACAAGACTAAGATGATTGCACTCCGACGCCCAGACAGAACAGTTACAGCGTCCAGAAAGCTAATAGAGAAAATCTCTCACGAATACTACTCAGATCTCTTCGATATCCACGTCCACCTCCCGTCATATGAAATAAAGGAGGATGGATGTGTTGTACCACCGGTTCTCGCTTTCGAAATCCAACTTGCCATTTCGTGGGTGAAAAATCGAAAAGCACCAGGTCCGGATAGGATAAGACCAGAACACCTGATGAAACTTCCGCCAGTCCTCGTAAACACACTGGCTAGGCTGTTCACACGTTACCCTGTCTGAATGCAAGGTCACTACTCAGTGGAAGACCAGCAAAGCCGTGTTATTCTTCAGGAAGGGTAACCTATACGATATAGGCAACTATCGCCCAACCTACTTGCTCTCTGTGGTCTGCAAACCTTCCACTCGAGTTATCCTAAACAGGATTTACAGAACATTGGACGAAGGACAGCCATGTGAGGAAGCAGTGTTTCGAAAAGGATCTAGTACCATGGACTACACCCACGCGATAAGAAGGCACACCATCTCGCCAAAATTATTTACCGCCACCCTCCAGAACGTCATGCGAACATTTGAATGGGATGATATGGGAGTGAAGATCGATCGTCGGCAATTACAGCATTTTCGCTTTGCTGATCACATCGTCCTTATAACACCAAACATTAGCCAAGCAAAACGTATGCTCGCCGACTTTGATAAAGCCTGTGGAAAGATTGGTCTTCGACTAAATCTCACAAAAAACGATGTTCATGAGGAATGGATTGGTTTCGTATGCCCCCATTTACGCTCAACTGAACGAATGTCTCCGAATGGCCCAGTTTTATCTGTCTAGATCGGGAAATCAACATGTTGGACGACTTAGCTGCAGAGGTGAACAGAACGAAAGAAGCGGCTTGGGGAGCTTTCAAGAGCATCGAGCTTGTAGTGAAGAGGACAAAAAAACACCCGATTCTGTTCCCACATTTTTCACTCAACGGTACTTGCTGCTCTAATGTATGCGTCAGAAACCTGGTCGCTGCATAAGCAGGATGGAAGATCACTCAGCGTTATTGAATGCGAAGTCGAAAGGGCGATGATAGGAGTATCCCGTTTCACACAAGTAAAGGAAGGGACTCAAAACCACGACCTACGTCAACGATCAGAAATCAAAAATGCTGTTCTGTACGTCAAAGAGTCGAAGATAAGGTGGGCCGGACACATAATGCGTATGAATGACAACCGATGGACAACAGCCGTTAGTAACTGGATTCCTCAGGATGTTAAACACACTGCCGGAAGACCACCGACTCGATGGTCAGAGTTCTTCACGAAAATCCTAGAAGAAAAATATGACGCTCGATGAATCCCTAGAGCGAGCAGAACCACTGGGCTAACCGACATCACTACCACTGTGCTATCCGCCCTCTGTCGTTCATTAACTGGCATTTAATACATCTACGACAACGCGCATTGCTTTTTAAATGTGTTAAATGCAAGTTAGTGAACAATTGTTACAAAAGAGATTTCATTAGGCACCATCAGACCACCAATCGTAATCTACCATTCAATGCAGAACTCTTTTTTTTATCATCTACACATTTAAATTCCAAATAAACCTTATTAAGAAGATCGAGGGTATGAGACTTTATACAATAATCCAATTTATTGGTTTCAAAGGCACAAGAATATCATAGCACAACTCAATGAAATTCACAAAGTCTGTTCATTGACATCGTAACACTTAGAGTTTAGAGGTCAAATAAATACAAAGCGGTTTTTAGTTGGAATCTTTCACAGCTTCGTCAACGGAATTCTGTAGTTTTGGAACGAAGTGAGAATGAAAACCGAGTGGAATGCGTGGTTGCGGGATAAGGAAGCGACACAGCTGATCCATAGTCTGCGCGTCCAGGATGACCACATAGGGTATGTGAGCATCAGGAATGGTCACAACAGGCACAATCAGTACTCCTTAATATACGATTAGTACAAAGATGAACCCATAAAGGACAAAGTAAGAAAGAAAGAAAGGAAGAAAAATTAATAAGGTGACGAAGAATGGTATGGAGCAACACAGAGAGGTGGTCTGCAAAACACACACACACACACACACACACACACACACACACACACACACACACACACACACACACACACACACACACACACACACACACACACACACACACACACACACACACACACACACACACACACACACACACACACACACACACACACACACACACACACACACACACACACACACCACGACATGTTGATTGGATCCCCGCATATGCTGACACTACAGTCCATCCCTCCAGTGTCGGGCAATCGTTGTCAGGCACGTTTAGGAGGAAAGAATGCTGATTTGTAAAATCGACAAGCCCTCCCAATCAATCATCATTGGGATGCTTGATGGAGTTGGATGCATGGCATATTCCTAAAGATTTGATGAACTCCAAATCCTTTATCTTTCATCTTTTATAACCGATGAAGAATTGGAGATAGGGAAATCCAGAACACTCATCATTGAAAAAAAAAACATTCAACTATTTCATATTTGGTATTCTTCGTATACAACACAGTAATGGAGTACCTCAACTCCTCAACGAAGCTCACAACCTCGATCCTCGTCTAGGTCAGCTACTTTAATCTTTCGATGAGGGCATAGTTTTCATGACGTCGCAAGAAAATTTTGCATACATGTAGGGCCCGTCATTAGCGAATTTCTTTGAACCCTTTGATCTTTGTAATCGGAAGGCAACCAACAAATCATAGATTTTTCGTAAAAAAAAGTCGCATTAGGATTTCATGGCCTCGTCAACCTCTTCGGAATTCATTGATACTCCTTAAAAAGATGGAGGTATCGACGGAAAAATGGAAGTTTGATAGAAATTTCCGAGTGGCACGTGCGGACCGTCCCACCTAATGCAAAGCTACGGTACGTATTTTATCCAAACGGTATGGTCTCGTCGGCCTTCCAATTCTGTGCATAGAATAAGATGGCGATAAAAGTTAGTCAGTGTTCTTATCCAATACAAGTTAGGTAATAAATGGACAATGTCGTTCATTTCTGATAAGCTTTGAAGATCAAACATCGACGAAGTTGAGCTGGAGTCCTTGAGGACGGTGTGGGAGACAGCTTCTTCAACAACAACGACGACGACACCAAGTGCAGCGGACCTGTTGGTACCGTAACCTCACCTATCTCAAGAAGTGACGACGATTAAAGGAAAAGGTAGAATAGAAAGCTGGAAATGATTTCTTTGAATCATAGAAATAAGCAAACCTTCGTCTTCTGCGATATAGCCAGGTTTATTCACTAAGATCGGTTCGGCGCATATTTGTAGCTCAGAATCCTTTTTCCATACCTTGTATGTCCCATCCTTTACATCAACTTTTACAACCTAAATATCGGCAGATTAGTCTACAATTCTTAAGAAATCATTTTCAAATAATTGGGAGCCAAACCTACACCATATTTCTCTGTTGGTTTATGCACCAAACAAGAACCGTATACGTATCGATAATCACGCATGTTGAAATCGTAGCAATAACGTGGAAACTCTATTGAAATCTCACATAGCCGTCTGTCCGTGCAGTGAATACTACCGTCGTTTTTTAAAATTGCCTTACATCCGCCAGAAAAATCGCAGCATTCCAGTAGATTATCACCTGGTTTACTATCACTGCGGACATCCAGCGGAATAATCATTCGATGTAGGTAAGGATGGAAGTTGGGATTCTAAAGCAGATAAATCGTACTGTCTTCTTTATTTCATTTCCTAGTCAGGTGATCTACAAGTGGCGATTCCGTCTTCTCTAAGCATGTATGCCATTGGTGGATGACGCGAACACGCCATTGCCAGGGGGTGGCAACCAATCACGTACGAGATTGGTCAGTTTTCATCCTTGCACTACCACACTTGCAAATTCGTGAGGACGAGAGATAGAAGTGAAGAATTCCAATATCAAAGCAAGAAATAACCAAATGCTACTCAAGTTATTAAATTTTGTAAGTGAATCGATTTAAAACCGGATCACTGACAGTACCAAGGTTTTGAGAATCTCAGGGAAAAAACTCGATTAATCTGACTGTCAGATTTCGGACATCTGCTACAAATACCTACATTACGGAACGTTCCGGTTCGCATGTGTTCAAGAAGGAGAGCGTCCAGATTTCCGGGATTTTCAATCCTTACGTAATCGACGACAAGACAACCGTTACGCTCATAAGCGTTTGCATGATGGAACGTGAAGAAAGGATCCGATGTCACCTAGAAGTAGAAATGCTTGAACTCCTAATGTTTTGTTATTTTACAAAAAGTAATTTCGTTTTTTCTTATTCTTCTAGCACTTTCCGTTGTCCGTTTAAACGGATCAACAATGGCTTTTAAGATTGTCCACCTTAAACAAGGTTATTATAAAATAATGTAGACAAGGGATAAAAGAATAAAGCTCTCGCTGTTGGTCAACACCTGAGGGATGCGCAATGGATTCGAATTCATTAAGTATCGTTGGAGGTGATAGAATGCAACATCTGGCCTTTACGATGACTCGAGGTGGCCCACCGATGTATCGAGCCAGTGCTGCTATCCTCCCAGACAAGTCTGCCACCAATTTGCCGACCCCGGAGGGATGGAAGACTTGGGGAGCCACGGGTGCAGGGATCGATTCCACGTGTGTGTTGCAGGGCGTCTCCGACCACTGCGCCACACGCGCTCTTATAATGTAGATGATGTGGATAAATGCAAGCAATAAACAAAGAATGAAAAACAATTTGTGGAGAAATAAAAAACAAACAATAAAGAACGATAAATAAAAAATAGACGTTTACAACTCATGAACTATTTTTCAGAGGCATCAATGTTGTTTTCCAGTTCCAGAAAAAGCGATGAGTGGAAAAACCGTACAGTTCCGTTACTTTTAACTTGAATATTGTTGGAAGCACTGCATATTGGATTTCGGCTCCTACATCGTTCTTGAGCAACCGATCATTTCTTCACTCTAAGTTTCATTTTTCACTTCGGTTTTAATACTGTCTTCGAATCAATTAGTAGAAAAGCAGAATAAGCCAGCGTCAGTTCCTCGCACACTGAGTGCCACTCTTTATAACGTCATGCGGTGGACGAGCGGTGAGACGACCGGTGAGAGCCCACAAAACCTCGAGTTATGTAGGACGTCAATGGAACCTGATCCGAGGAACACACACGCGACGCGCCATGGAGATTTGTTCCTACTCTGCAGGTATGAGCCAGAACACTCTCCTCAGACGTCGATCATCGCGCCCTTCTTGAAGCTGCAGATCGCATGAAAATTCATGTGATCGCACTAAAAAAAACAAAAAAGCAGGAAGACCGAAATGCGACAAGTAAACAGAAGGACTATTTTCATCTGCGGAGAAGAGGTCCCGTCACGAAATGTCGGTGGAGTAGGCTTTGTAGACTACCCGTTCATTGTCCATCTCGTTGACTCGTACGAGATCCTCTCCCTCGCATGGCCGTACTCCGTCTTCAACTAATACGTCGTAAGAAGATCGCTATCATTGCTACTCACCGACCGATGGAGCTGATGAGTACGAATTAGATGAGTTTTACTACCAATTAAAGGAAGTATCCGCAATGATAAAGTGTATTATAAAATTGCTGTTGGAAACTTTGACGGCAGAATAGGAAAGGCCAACAATAATAAGCGCAGGATCGGAAGTTTTCGATAAGGAAAAGGAAATGAGGATGGAAACCACCCCCCAAGATTCCTATCTGTAGCACGTCTCTTCTATAGAAACTCGTTTTTCCAGAAGAAAGAAAACAGCCACTGGACATGGAAGCCTCCAACGGCATGGCTCATGCCGAGATCGATCATATTTTGAAAAGGAGAAGATGGTGTCCACTTGACACATCGGTACTCCCGTCATTTCGTGCTGGTTTCGATGACCGTCTTCTTCGCGCGAGGACACGATTCAGCCATAAGTTGGGAAAAAATCCATGTCATCGACCATGGAGAAAAAAGTCAGCTGTAAATGAGCAGAATATTCTGAACGAAATCCTGTCCTGTATTGCTACGTTGCTACTGCCATATTAAGGAAGACCCAACGAAGAAGACGAGCTGCTCGTCGAAGGACTTAAGGGTCGTGTGGCGAATTCGTCTCATAAGATCAGATCGCATTATCGAAACCACTAAGAGTTGTTCTAAAAGAAAACGAAACTGAAGCTATATCCTACTGCAACACGTTTAACACCGCTAGTCTTGCAGAAGTTTGCAGGAAAATCAAAATTAGTACAGGCAGGAAAAACTACTACGAGCAGCAGAGAGAAGAACGAATCAGAAACATGTCGTCAGGACTCGTGCAATTATAATGTTCCGCTGTCGGCGCTGATGAACGAAGATGGGATCACCAAGACATCTCGCCATGATATAGAATTGATAGTGGGAAAGTTCTACACCAACCTTTTCCGTTCCACAGTCTCGTCGCAAACACGAAAATCCCAGCTGCAGAAAAACCCCTCGAATTCCTCCGTTGGAGGTTCGAGTTCTGATAGAAAACATGAAAAGAAGAACAGCTTCCGGACTCGAGGATATCACTGCCGACTTCCTGATAGCTGGAAGCCACAATTTACATACAGTTCTCGCAAACCATATGACAGCCTATCATTAAAAACAAAAAAATCCTAGACTGGTAGAGGGCATCGCACACGGTCACGGTGCTCCAGAAAGGTAACTGAAGGGATCCTCGTAACTACCGCCCGATAAGCTTGTTGAGAGTACTTTACAAGCTCTTCACGAAGATTATCCTCTTGCGCATATCAAGGACATTAGATGAGGCACAACCAGTCGAGCAAGCAAGATTTCTACAAGGATTTTGCTAATTAGGCCACATCCAAACTGTGTCCAGGATCACCGAGGTTTGATGGGAATACCACCTGCTCTTGCTCCTCACTTTTTTTCGACTATGAAAAAAGCGTTTGGCAGTGTCGAAACGAATGCAATCCTATCAGCGCTCGTAGACCAAGGAGTGGACCTGTCCTACATAAGAACTCTGTCCGACTGTTATCGGAACTACACTACGGAAATACAGCTTTTCTGCCGACTCTCACAATACCCATAGGAAAACGGCTTCGACAGGGCGACACAATACCATCGAAGCTGTTTAGTGCCGCACTGCGGTGGATAATGAAATTACTCTTTTTAGGATGAGAAAGGCGTACGTATTGATGGAAAGTTCCTATCAAACCTTCGTTTCGCCGACGACATCGTCATCTTCTCAAGAACTACCACAGAAGCAGAGACCGTGATCAACGAGATCAACCAAGCGGGAAAAAACATCGGGCTACGCATAAATCGAAAAGAAAACCTAGTTCATGAAAAATCCATAGTGCGAAAGCGATCAGAACAAACTGAAGCGTTCGCAGACTGCAGAGACCACCTCATATGTATACCACGGGCGCTCAATGGACATGAACAAAAACATGAAGGAGGAGTTAGATAGAAGAATAAAAGCCTTGGGCCGCATTTGGGCCTCTCGAGAATGCCACTGACCAACTGAAGGACCTGAAAAGCACGCTCACCTTCCAGATTCAACGATCATCCCAGCACTCTGTTATGCTGCAGAGCTGTGGTCTGGCCTGATACTTCAACAACGTTAAGGGTGCTGCGCACTACTCACAAAGAGCTTGAACAATGTCTCCTGAAATATAACCGGCAGACTCAATTCTAGCCGGAAGGCGAAGCTCTGATCTCCGAAATCTACTTCTTCTTCAAAACCTAGGACAGCACATATCGATAGCGAAGCGTAGATGGGACGATCATGCATTGAGAAGAACAGACCGCAGACGTACGAAAAGAACTGTAGAATGGACTCTACGAGGAAGCAGATGTCCCCTAATACGGTCACCTACGCTTTCGGTGGATGTTTTCGTAACCAAAGTTAATCAGCTGTACTAGCAACTGCAGTTGTTTTACAGATCACAGTATGAGACTCGCACCCACCACTATGCTCGAATAAAACCACTACCATGAACGACGACTGCAAGAGAATGAAACGATTAGGAAATGTTCTAGGTTCGCACAACTCGTGAAGACGGATCGTTCAAGTATCCAAGTAAGGGTTGTATAAAAGGTAGAAAAAGGATAAAGCCCTTGGTTGATGATCTATCTCTGAGAGATGCGTCATGCACCCAACTTCATTAAGCACTGTTAGGTGATTGAATGCATATCTTGCCTATAGTTGACTTGCGGAGGGGTACCGATGTATCGAAGCAGTGCTGTTCTATCCTCCAGACAATTCCGGTACCTGAGCCTGGGGGCGCGGGAACTGCGTTACGCGCCCCCTATAACACTAATAAGTATTATATATTGCTAGAATATTGTTGTGAATATAATTCTTCGATCGAGTTCGACCAATAAAACGACTAGATCATTCTGCGGATTAAGGCTGAACAACAGCGCTGAATTCATTTTTAATACCAAACTCCCTTAAAATCTTTTACCTTCCTGGTCACACGCACTTTACGGGTTCGATCATACAGAAGTACATTCACGATGGCATTTTTATCCCAGTGCAGACAATTTTGAAATGACCATCCTGTGAAAGTGCTGGAAAAAAGTCAGATAATCATACAATATAACTTGGCAGACTTTACAAATATCAATGGTTATTAACATTTAACTCTACTGTAGTCGACGACTGGCTAATCGATATTTCAAAAAAGGCTCTGCTTTAACTTCGGTATTACTGATCAACATGCACTCCTTCACTGATGAGCTAACATGAGGCTGATAAACAACTTTATTTGGGCAACGTTTGGACATGAAAAAGTACTGACCAATCACATGTGGCTCATGCAGCCCAGTCTTCTGAACTAACTGTATTCCGTGGCAGCTTTTCGCGCTCTGCCGAGGTAGAAATAGTGTCGATTCTTATGAAATGACCCTGGAGCGCCTCCCACTTACGTTGTAAACACTTTCGAGAAAATTTTCAGGCAAATCGATGTGCAGGATACAAGGCACCTACAGCAGCTGTATTCACTCTTCTATCGATAAATACTTCAACATGCATGCAATACAATCAATTTGCCGTAGAGAAGACAAGAAGCTCATCCGATATATCCACTCGCGATACTCCAGATATCCCTACAACTAGCCAATCAGCTCTCACTATCGTGAACTGAATCATTTGGTATGGATAAGAATGAATTTTCTTTATTTGTTCATTTACATGGCCCGACTTCATGTATTCTGTGAATTCTTTTAATTTAATTCGTTGGCTTGCATCCGTCACCTACGAACGTCGTTGGGTAAGAGTGTGGTATTGGCTACAACTCGAAGACTTTATCTTCCTCATGAAATTTGTTGGTTATTTGTAGATTCCCCTGAAATTTTGCGATAGCTCTGCTGAAGTACCCCCAGGCCTTCACAGCAAGCAGTCATCGGCGTCTGTTGATGGGTACAACTTTTCACATATAAACCTGGTCGAATCAGCGACTAGGACTTGGTTACACGGCATCTCTAATCACTATGCTTCCCGTATTCCGGAAACCGTTTATGGTACTGGTATTTGCGGTATTGATTGTGACAACATTAATGGATGGGCAGTTATACGTTCGTACTACATTTTATTAAGGCATCGTATGTCACAGCGAGAATTCCCTTTTACTGAACGTTTTATGCAACAGAATGTAAATCGTCAATTTAACGCGTCAGACTCTGCTTATTCAAAATTGATCTTTGCATCAAAGACAATGGAGCTGTTGATAGAGGAGAACTGAGCAGTTCTGACATATCCTTGACAGCGGTATTAAGTACGTAAGCAGAAGCACTGATGATGTTTGTGCAGAATGAGATAAAATAGACCGAAACTGATTTAATTAGTTTGGAATCGGTGTACTTAGCATGGATCTTCAATCTAAAGGTGTTATTCTTGGTGAAATTCTAGAAAAGCTGATTGAGCCACAACTGCAAAAGTTTTGCTGCTTTCTAGTTCTTTTTGCTCGTTATATACGTTCTGAGACCTATGTGATGGTGATGGTTATTGATCGTCAGGGATCTGTGACACTTTTGAAGTCTTAGTTGTATGAAAGAAGGGCTGTTTGGTGTTTATATTCAAAGTAAAATCCCTCCTTATCCATACCGGGTTATCTGTGGTGCTTAAAATGATCTAGGTTTCTCGTTGATGATATCAGCAAGCTAGTCAGCGGTAGGTCGTTCGATAGGAGCAGCTTTGTGAAGTAAAGAGTTCAAAATTTGAGATACTCTTTTAAGAAAATTAGCTGCATACTTAAGGTCAACAAGATAAAGCAGAAAAGTCCAGGAATGGCTGATTCAAGGTATCATTTCACAGTCGCCTTTTATCGCTTCGACATAAATTTAAGTATAAAATTATTCTTGGAACTCACCTAAATATCATCTTTTTCAAATTGAGTCTTAAAGGGCTCTCGAAAAGAATAAAGTAATTCTCAGTGATTCCGAAAGAATGGTAGTAAGATGGTGCCCATAGCTTAGTGGCAGGTATCTCCGCCAGAAGTTCGGCTGTTTTCATGCCACGTAGCGCACCATCTAGAAGACAAACAGTTTCAAGGACATCAACAACGACAACTATGATAAAGAGTACAAGAAGAATGTTCAGAACATGTCCTTGCTAACTGGATAAAGACCATAACGATTAGTCTTTTAGAATGGAGATGTTTAAAGGAAGTTGATAGCTTACGGTACGGCGTAAAAGACGTACAAGCACTGAGAGAAAGATAACTAATTTAACTAAACAGTTCTGATCTCAGTGTAGCAAACCACCTGACAAAAACGATTCTGAGGCAAACTTGGGAATAATTCTCTTAACAGAGTTACCCTAGATGATGAGTTTGACAATTCCACGCACAATCTCAGATAAGAGTAAAGATAGGTCACGACAGAACCCGATGAACAACTCTTGGTTACCTTCTTACCAAAAAAATAACTGGTAAAAAGTGCATCGTATCAAAATGTGATGCTATTCATTCCCTTGAGCGAGCGGATCCCACTGAACAACGTTGTTGCACGATCGGCACAAGTTGCGTTTGCTTGCGCCTGCTCGAGTTAACTCGATGATTATCGACATTACTGGTGAAACGGATCCCAAATGCTTAGTGCTCGTAATGCCTTTGTAAGCAAAAGGTTACTGAACTAGCCTTTCTTTATCATTACTAACAAGCATCAGTTTTTAATATTACACGGAAAGTCAACAGCGAAGAAACGCATGCGAGTAATCACCATCGCTTTGGAAGTGACCTCGCCATGGGATAGGAAACCTTTCTTCGATCCACAAGAATTGCAAACTACCCTGATTACAACCCATGGACACTCTGGGAAGATTTTTCTAGATATTAAGGAAAAAACCTATTAAACGTGGGTTAACGAAGACGTAAGAAAATGCAGCGTAGTTGTTAAGCGTGCATAAGAATACACAAGTGGTTCTTGGTTCACAATATTAACTTTTTATTTACTGCTTTTTTACTAAATCAGAATGATACTGAGATATTTGCAAAACCCCGGACCGCAGGTGTCTGCGGTGGGGAACGAACGCGTTATTGTCCTTTCCGGGGGAGTAACGCACTCACCACCACACCATGCGGGTCCTTCGTTTCGCTTTCAGCTAGTTTTATCGATCACTGCCATCAGCAATCACCCTTAAACGGGATTGATCTGGAGGGCCCAAATCGGCATTAAACCCAGTTAAGCTGAAGGTACAGTTGAAATTCACAATGTGGACTTTTTATTTCCTGCCTTTTACTAGTTTACACAGCAGTGTATTATTTGTGAAACAACCACAATGATGCTGAGATATTTGCAAAACTATATCGATGAGCGATAGAACTAGCTGAGAGACAGGCGAAACGAAGGACCCGTATGGTGTGGTGGTGAGCGCGTTACTCCTCGGAAAGGACAATAGCGCGTTCGTTCCCTCACCGCAGACACCTGCGGTCGGGAGTTTTGCAAATATCTCAACATCATTGTGGTTCCTGGTTCGATCCCACACTCCGAGCTTATCAAAACTCCTCTATTCCTCCAGGCTAGAAAATTCGCTACCATAGCAGAGTGGTTTAAGAGACTAATTGAATTCATCGATAGGCCACCACAGGTCATTGTATAGTGGTCAGGTATGATTGAATAATCATGATGATGCTATGATCTATGGTGCTTGATATAGTCGACAGCATAGCATATCTCACCAGAGATTCACCAACTCCGAACTCTCCACCTTTTTCCATTCCTCTCATCAAATTAGTAAAGCACTGGTGCTTTATGTGCTGTAGACTGCATAAACCTTCTTGAGGATTGGATATCCTAGAAATTAAGGCCAACAGTATGCCCAACAATGTTTCTTTTTAACCAAAACAAAACATTAATTTAGGTCATAACACCGCTTTCGATCACATCGGGTTTTATAGGAGTGATTCTGAAATACCGGGTAAATTTGAAAATTTGAAACTAAAGTGAGGAAAAGAACTGCTCGACAATTACAGAACGAGGACAGTTAAATCCACAGATGAGAACACTCTGTGCAATAAACAGTATCAAATGACTAAGGGCATATCGTCTTCTTATTACGTGCAGACCTGAGCGTGATCCCAAGCCCAAGCCTGAGCCTAGGCCCGACCTGGACCTAGGCCCAAGCTTAGGCCAAGGATTCAAACATTACCGACAGAAAAAGAATCGTTTAATGGCACCTTTCACAAAACGAGGATGTTTCGTTACAGCAAGCACATATTTGCTAGTTCTTCCGAAGGCGCTACCGATATTATACAGATTTCCATCGCTATCCGAATGAAAATGAGCCGAATAAGTGTGCAGACTGACATTCATATAGTCACGAATATCCAGCTGAAGATGAAAAATGATTTTAAAAAAGGACATATGAAACTTTGAATAAAAGGCCTCGCTCAAAGAGTGAGAAAGAAAAAGAATAAAAGTGAACGGGAAAAAAACCCATACCAACGATTACAGTGACAATTTTATACAGTTTTTAGTAACCCCCTCTATCGACTTCCTGTTGATTTCGAGGTTGATCAAATAGCCCTCTATATTCTTGATGAGCAAAAGGCGAAATGTTACCTCATTCTTTTATTGTGGCAAGCCCGTTATTGTGTCAAGCCGACCTTTCGACGGATTTCGCTTTCCTCAGAGCCTAGAAAGGTCGAGTTGACTGCAATCTACCCAGCCAAACACCTTCATAACCAAACAGAGAAGATACCAAACCAAGATTTCAATCGCAGTGAAACAAATACGACACGGAGATATAAGGGAGAAGATTTCTAAGTAGAGGTTACCAACCGGAATCGAAAACTTCAACGCGCAAAACTCGCGAAGCATTCTGGATAAATTCCAGGAATCCGGAATTGAACTGTAGAGAGGATGGTTTCGTAAACAAGCGTGATGTCCCACAGTATTTAGAACTGACATATTAATGTCAGAGACGCATTACACTTCCATATGGACTCTGTCCTCTATGATGCTCAACGAGTTCCTACAGCAAGCAGAGCCCAATGGACCACTCTTGCACGCGACGGAGAAAAATGGAAGATTTACTGGCGCACGCTCGCGTCACTCGATGATCAACGGGACCACTGGTGATACAGGTGATGAACTCTGTGCGGTTCGTCTCCACGTGAAACAATTAGTGGAAGATTCATAGAAAGCGGTGAGTGTGCAAAGAAGCTATTTTGTTTTGAACGCGAATGAAATCTTAGTTTGGTAAGCCTTTTTAATTACTGCCTACTAAAATTTTTTTTGAAGCAGGTTATTATGTGAAATGTAAAGACAATGATGCTGAGGTATTTGCAAAACTCCAGACCGCAGGTGTCTGCCATGGAGATCGAACACACTGTTACACTTTTTCCAGAGCTAGCGCTTTCACCGCTACGGTATATTCTTGGTTTAGTATTTTCCTCGTTTGGTTATGGAGGTGCTTGGCTGAGTAAATAGCAGGCAACTTTACCATTCCAAGCTCTGAAGAAAGCGAAATCTGCCGAAACGTCAGCTTTACCGCAATAAAGGATAAAGTGACACCTCGAGTTTGCTCAAAAAGAATATAGAGAATTTTATACATCATAGCCTCGCACCCTACTGAGTAGCTTCAGTCAACTCGTCTAAAACTATCGGTCAAGCTTTATTTTTCTAGAATTTCGACACCTTTAAGCGCCAACTTCCTTCCTTCATTTTCTCCATCGTTCTCATCATTGAAATTGGTGAGTGGGATCTATAGATGAATTCTACAGCCGCATAATGATAAAAAATATTAACTGAGTTGCTTTGACAGAGTGATAAGATGTTGTTTCGAAGAGCTGTTTACACTGTTGTTATTTCCAAACATTTCCTACTGGATCAGGTTTTCTTTTCATCCATAATTCGAAAGGACGGATTTTAGAAGTGCTATGTAAAAGTGCAAATTGAAATGGTAAGTCTAAAAAACGATTAAAAATAGAGAGAAAGGAGTAAATGAGTGCTGATCCAACCCGTTCCTGGCGTTCGAGCGTGTCGACGTCGATTCGTATGAGCAACGGTGATTCAGTAAGGGCATAGACCCCATCACTGGCAGTGACGAAAGCTACATTACAATTGTCCAAGGTGTCATGTGGTAAAAAATATGAAGCCATTCTGAAATAGAAAGCGATCAAACGGAGCACTTGTCATCACCTGGACCAAGATTCTCCAACAATGGGTCGCTTTTTGATCGAAATGGATCTCCTCTATGATGTTACTGTAAGAAATGGATAGAATTGTCTACTGTCTTTTAATCTATCGGAAAAAAAAGCTTCGCACCGTTGAAGAATCCCAGTTCCTATTTATGATCACTGGTCAAGCACCATTTTTTGCGCCTTTTCATTGGTCAACCAAGGAGTAACTTGTTTAACTCGCATCCATTAGTTATTTCTGACAAAAATATGAAGTTTTTCCCCACGTTTTAGGCAAAAAATTCGTAGGCTGCAAGTCAGATACTACTGCTGTAGTGCTATTTACTGCGTGAGCTGGCAGAAAAGCTCCGAGCATAGGTAGGCGTAAAATAACAGACTGTAGGATTTCTGTAGAACGGTTCTTTGCTCACATCGAAGACGTATTCAGAAATGAAAGTGTTCATTTCTTTTCCTAAATTGCTGAAGTGTTGACCAAGAAATATAACAAGGGCGGTGTAAGACGAACTCCAAATTAGGCAGCATTTTCCATCCACTCACGATTTCTGGGACAGGCCGCTCCTGTACAGCTACTGTAGTGTAGTGGTTGAGATATACAACATTCTCATAATAATGGTGGTGAAGTCAGATGATGCGTTATTTTTGGGACAACCGCCGGAGTATTTATTATTACCATTAGTACATGCGGAAAACTGAGGCAGGAATATTATGATGAGCTAGTGACACGGCACCCTTATCCTCCGAGTACCTTCAACAGAATCAGGTCCGGTCTTACCTGGAAAAAGATTGACTTGCACGGATCTGGAAATGTTTTGGTGCCAAAAGAGGTGCATATGATACGTTGCGCTCTCATGTTTTCATTGTAGTCGTCACTTTCGAGATACCGAGCAGAATAGGACATCTGAAAAATATCAACAACTTTTCAGACAAATGAAAGACTGCACAGATTGTCTTAACATTTATTTACTACCTGTTCATTTTTTCATGGGAGGGTACGATTGAGCTATAACCATAACGATGGAGAGATATGAGGAAAACCCAGAGCCTCAGCTGAGCTTCGGACCCGTGACTACCTCTATTAAATCCATTTAAGCTGAAGCCTGGTTTATTGTCACCAGATTTTTATTTGATTTCACTGTAGCTTTAATGTAAATTTGGTTTAATGCCGATTTCTACCCGCCAGATCATTTCCGTTTATGGATAATTGCTGATAGCACCGATAAAGTAAAAACCGACTGAGGAAAAAGCAACCTCGGTTGCTTTGATGCATGGCATGTGAGCTCCCGGTAAGGATAATCGCGGGTTCGAAGAACAACTGATGGTCCGAGTTTTGCTCATATTTTAGCGTCAGTGTGAGTTGACAAACTGTTCTTTCGTGTCAGAGTTAAACAGAAACGATTTACCTTTCCGTTAACGAAATGATATCGTTGAATATATGCCATACCGTCGAACCAATGTCGGTAACTGGTGTCACCGATTTTGAACATTCCCGGACCGTTGCGAAGTAGTGTACCATTCAACCATGTTGGCACTTCTCCTGAAAACAGATTTGACCAGCTACAGTAAACGAGATTTACAATACTAGTGATAACTCTTTATATTCTTGTTTAGCAAACGCGAGGTGTTATTTTCTTTCCTGACGTTTCGGCAAATTTCGCCTTCCTTAGAGCCTGGAAAGGTCAAGTTGAATCTATGCAGCCAAACACCTCCATAACCTAACAGAGAAAATGCTAGACCAAGATTCCAATCACATTGAACACAGAATAGCTTCTTTACACACTCACCGCTTGCTATGAGTCTTCCACTGAACCCTAACTGAAGTGCCGCCGAATACTCTTATACGCCAGCTAGTTCGTAACCGCCTGTATGACCGTCTAGGTGCAACGCAAAACTGCATAATTTCACTAATGGTAGAGATGGTGTTTGCATGAGTTCGGGTACAGCTCTCTGTTCTCTAGTAAAGCGTGCGTGAACGAATATATTGACGAATCGGGTAGACCACTTTTGGTCCGTATAAAAGAACACCTAATCGGTAAACTTAAACCAATTACTTCACTAGGTACGCATAGGATGCAGAGAAAGGTTTTGAAGTAGGGGGTTACAATCCCCGGACAGAAATCGAAAATACAAGCGCGCAGAACTCTTGAGGCATTCCGGATTAGTTCCAAGGACCCGAAAAATAAACCACAGGAAGGATTGCCTCATTATCACGTGTGATATCGGGCAGTATTTATACCAGTTATTCTGGTGGGAGGGGCACATTTTGCTTCCATGTGAACTCTGTTCGGCTGGTTTCCACGTGACATATTCACTGGAAGACTCATAGAAAGCGGTGAGTGTGCAAAAGAGCTATTCTGTGTTCAATGTGATTGAAATCTTGGTTTAGCATTTTCTTTGTTTGGTTATGGAAGTGTTTGGCCGAATAGATTGCTGTCAACTTGACCTTTCAGGCTCTGAGGCAAGCGCAATCCCCCGAAACGTCAGCTTCTTCCTGAATGAAGCATAAAATAACATCTCGTGTTTGCTGAACAAGAATGTAAAGAATTGTTCGATCAATGCCGAGGTTAATAGAAACACAGTCATGGGAGAAACGTGATGAACATCAACAGTTTATTCTACTCTGATGTGAGACGATTGATGTTCATAGATCTAAGTTATCCAAAGAAATCTTCTAAAAAGAAAGGAGTGGAAGATTTTTTAGGGGGACTCTCTTCACATCGATGCACAATTCATGGACGTGTTGAGCTTTGATTCGCAGAGCATCACCTCTGTTGAAGTCTCGACGTTCGCGAACTACTTAGGCTCTAAACATAGTCGATTCCTAATCTTTTCGGGATTTTCCTCATCTCGTGACAATCCCTTGTTCCTATTGATGAGTTGGTAGTGCTTTAATAAATATGTAAGCGTTTTATTATATGGGCCACCCATTCGTACCTACGACTTCGCATTCCTGCGGTTTTGAGGAGTTCGTGAAATTTTCGAACAATTTCTCGTAGCTCATCTCTGTAAAAGAATATTAGATCTCATATCGATCAAACAAAATTATAGAAAAAGACAGCTGATGAGATTCTCGGATATCAGGTCTTCGACTATCGTCGAAAAACCTCTCTCAAGCATGTTTCCATTCCATCAACAAATCAGGCGACATTGTACAAAAGTTTCTATGAAAAGAGCTTGTGATCAACAATTGCATTACAGGACAACTACGAAGATTTGACATAAATGAAGCATCTAAAAAATCCACGAAACAACAGTGTATATATATATATAAGTCGTCGCCCAGCCAATCAATACGTATGGTTTAAACTACAAATGTACTATGGGCTGAACAATCTGCTGAGTGCTGTCGTTCTATCCAAAAAATGATATGAAGTTTCAATGGGACAGAGCACGAAACTTTGCTTCTTTGCTTAAAAACAGAGCATTGGAGTTTGGAAAAACGAAGTAGATGTTTAGACAACTTAATAACAAATCCGTTAGTTTTAACATGCAAGAATTCTTATATCTACATAATAATCAGTCAATGTCGCATTGATAGGACTATCACTTACTTAATACCCACGAGTTTTCACATATTTTATCCAAAAAATGACCTTGTTTTAAATGGTTAATAAAAAAGGATAAAGCTCTCGGCGTTGATCAATCCCCTGAGAGATGCGCCATGCATTCGACTTTATTAAGCATCGTTTGGAGGTGATTGAATGCATATCTGGCCCTTACAATGACTTGCGGTGGCCTACCGATGTATCGACCCAGTGCTACTATCCTCCCAGACAAGTCTGGTACGAATTTCCCGAGCCCGGAGGGATGAAGGTTTGGTGGGCCATGTTTGCGGGGATCGATTCCACATGTATGTTGCAGGGCGCCTCCGACCACTGCGCCACACGCGCCCTAGTAACGTTTTAAACGGTTATGAAGGAGAAATAGCTTCTCGGCCATGAAAGTACAAAAAAAAGTATAGGAAAAATAGTGGGAACTAAAAAAGAAACAAAAATATGCTTTTGATAGAAGAGAACTTCAAATAGCAGCAAAGGGAAGTAGAAAACTCTAAATGGAGTAAAAGACGTTTTAATGAGTACAAATTAGCCTTAAAATCCTAAAAATCGTCTGCTTTTTGCACTTTCAAGCACTTTCTTTATTCAGACACAACGCATTACAGCCGTACGCGCTTATGCCATCCTTTCTCAGTCCATTAAAAAAAAGCACTTTAGAAACTAAACAGCTTAAAATAACCCTAGTTTTTTTTTACCAAAAACCATATTCCATGGACTGTGTGAAAACTATCGTTAAGGATACAATTACAATGATGTTGAGATATTTGCAACACTCCGGACCGCAGATGTCACGGCGCGGATCGAACCTCGTTAGTACCCTTTCTAGAGGCTAATTGTTAAAGACGTGGCGATGAATTAAAAATACATTGCATAGAAACATGATATGGTAAATTTTGGCTTCCAATGGGATGAAAATGATAACAAACTGACTCTAGGGACAAATTTGCGGCTTGTTGATTGCGCTACCAATGATTCTGCTAGAACAGCGTCTTAGTTGCATAATCTTTAGGTGGCCATCGCTTTCATGTCCAAGGTTGAAGCTTCAGTTCTCGATCGCTGACCCGTACTCTACTGTCGATACATAGACAACTGCTTCACCGTCCGTTCCACACATGAACAGATTGATGAGTGCTTTAAATTGTTAAATAGACAGTCAGACTATATAAAATTTACAAGAGAAAAACCAACCGAAAACTGGCTTCCATTCTTAACATCCAAATAAAGCTCTCAGAAAGTGGCTATATAACAAAATGGTATCGTAAGCCAAGTAGTAAGAACATACTAGTTCACTACCTCTCCTCTCATCCTTCGCACATGAAAAAAAGCACTTATCAAAAACATGTACCGTACGGCTGAAGATGTGTGCACAGCAGAAGAGGAAAGGAAGGAATCGCTAAACCTGGCATGCAAATAGCGATTTCCAATGGCTACGAAGCAGAAGCCACTCGGGTTAGACAAAAACATAGGGTAGTTCCCCAAAAAATAATGTTTCGGACGTAAATAGGATCGCTTTTAAGCTACTCTTCATATGAAACGAAATAAGTTACTCAATTAAGACGTACTTAAGAAAAAAGTCTTGAAAATAAAATAGCGACTACTGACCTCCCACCCAGTACCCTACTCCGTCAGTTGGTTCGCAGCCGCTTCGATGATTGTTCATGCAGCTCAGAAAACTATATGATCTGTCCTAACGAGAGAGACGGGGATTTAATGAGTTCAGGTACAATATACTTAATCACGTGTAACGCATACGATGAGGAATATATTGGCGAAACGGCTAGACCACTTTGTGTCCGCATAAAAGAACATCTAGATGGGAAAGTTAAAATTCGTTAAAGCACTCCTCAAGGCACGTATAAGGAACAAAAGCACAATGGCGATAGTTTGATGTGAATGTCCGGATCCTAGCCCAGCAATCGAAAACATCAATGCGCAAGACTATTGAGGCGTTTTGGATAAATCTGAGAAGTTCAAAGATGAACCAGAAAGACGAATACCTCACTACCCCACGTAATCTGGCGCCTTATTTAAAAATGATATTTTGACCGCTGGGTAGGTCCCGCTCGCAACCCCACGTGAACAACGCGTGGGCTAGTCCCCACTCGTAACAGCACGGTGAGTAGCCTTTTTGATCAATATGACATTTATTTGAAAGTTTGATCCTCATTCTATTACATAAAATACGTCTAGGTTCTGAGGAAGGCGAAATCGCGAAAACGTCAGCCATCGACAATCAACACCAACAGCAACGACAACAAAAACAACAACAACAACGACAATGAAGACCTATGCCAACGTCGCATCAGCTCAACAAGATCAAGTAATTCTTCGTATTCTTGTTGAGCAAACGGGACGTGTTATTTTATTCTTTATTCACGAACAAGCTGACGTTTCGGCGGATTTCGCTTCCCTCAGAGCCTGGAAAGCTCAAGTTGGCAGCAACCTGTTCGGCCAAATACCTCCATAACCGAACAGAAAAAACGCTAAACCAAGATTTCAATAACACTGAACACAGAATAGCTTCTTTGCACACTCACCGCTTCCTACGAGTCTTCCACTAAGTATGTTGCGTGGAGACCAACCGCACAGAATTCACGTGGAAGCGGAATGTACCCCTCCCATCAAAATAACAGGCTTATGTACTGCCCAATATCACGGGTGATAATGAGGCATTCTTCCGTGCGGTTCATGTTCGGATTTCTGGAATTGATCCAGAATGCCTCGAGAGTTTTGCACGCTTGTGTTTTCGATTCCTGTGCGAGGATCGTGACACGTACTTCAAAGTCCTCCCCGTTATATCTCTGGCTATGCGTGCCTAGTGGAGTATTTGGTTTACGTTTGCCGACTAGGTGTTCTTTTATGCGGACACTCAAAATGTTAAGTTTAACAATAAAAGGTAGACATTAATGAGACATTGTCTAACCCCATTTCTTTCTGAAGAACAAACAAATATGTAACTTTTGACCTTTCCAGGCTCTGAGCAAGGCGAAATCCGCCGAAGCGTCGGCTTGTTCGTGAATAAAGGATAAAAATAACACCTCGTGTTTGCTCAACAAGAATAGGAAGAATTACTAGATCAATGCCGAGGTTAATAGAAAGTCGGTCGTGGGATTTATTACGAGACGTATCAACAAGATCAGTTTATAAGATTATATAAATAAATATATCAAACCGACTTTGTTTGTCAAAGCCATGATTGAGTCATACTACCATAAATTTTAAAATAAACCAATTTCATTATCTCGAGAAACCTACTAGATTTGTCTTCCTAGTTTCTGTTGGAGGAAAGAAGACAAGGAAAGAAGTTGTGGACAAAAATAAGGTGACGCGATGCGCGATGTTCAGATGGTTTTTTACTCGTTCACTGCATGATGTTCAGGAAGTGAGCAATAGTGTGCTTGAAACAACAAGTTCCTCGATAAAGGATCAACCCATCTGCTTGTTAGCGTCTATCGGGTACAAGTTCTTCAAACCCGAGTTATCCTCAATAGGATTGAGTAGGGACATTAGACGAAGATCAGTCAAGATTAGAGCAAGCAGCATTTCGAAAAGCATTAACGGTGATAGTCTACATTCCCGGCATAGTCGAACTAATGAAGTGTTGACAAAGTACAAAAGACCGCTCTGCTTTATCGACTATTATCGACTTAAAAAGTTCTTCAAATTTGAGAGAAAGAAGAGGTCGAAGGGGTCGAAGGGGTCGTGCAAGCGCTGAACAGCCAGGTTGGCCCTATTCAGTGCACAGAGATCCTTCATGAGCTATACAAGAATCTCACAACCGGAATTTCTTCGCTATGCAATGATACTATGATTGACGTGAGGAAAGGAGTTCACCGAGAGAATAATATTTGGCTAAAATTGTTTACAGATACTCTTGAGATTGTCACGCGAGATCTGGAATGGGATAAGATCGGAGTGAAAGTCGATGGCCGGCAGCCCCAACATCTTCGCAGTGCTGATGACATCGTTCTTGTACTATCAATTACCAGCGAAGCAGAACGAATCCCGGCTAATTTCAGCATTTCAGTAAAAAATAGGTACCCAGATTGAGTCCGAAAGAAAACGAGACCTGCATGGGAAATAGACTCGTTTCCTTAAGTCCCATTCCCTTTTCTCTTTTAGAGAAAGAACCATTCCGATTCCCTCATCTATATGTATACCTTTGGCAGAGAATACACTATGACGAGAAAGACATAGTAACACAGCATAAGAGGGAAAAGAAAAAAAAATATGCCGGATGTAGCGTCAAGGATACGGAGGTGAGGAATCCGTAGAACGTAAGGTTCAGGGTCGCCCACAACAAATGCCGTGTCTATTGTCTACCACTCGGAACTCAGTGAGTAACTTCGTTCAGTATACAGTATAGTTGGACCATACGGCAGCACTACACCGACGTTTCATGGGCACTTTCACAACAAAAGCAATGAAGAACCACTGGCGAGGGGAGAAACAGTTCTGGCACACGATGGGAACAAATGAAGGCTTTAGTACTACCTCCGAAAGAGGTGTGTAACGTTCAGAGTAGGGACGCATGAACTTCCGTCATAAGGTAAGTGCTCTCGACGTCTGCGCTCTAATGACAATTCTAAAATTTTTATAGACTAAAATAAATTAGATGGGGCAGACTTTGACCAGGCTGTCCTCGGGATTCCAGGGAACCGCAATGGCTTAACTAGCAAATCTCTGAAAGATGGTGATTATGCTGGGCCCGCACAACTAGTGAGGACGGGCCGTTCAAGTATCAAGTATCAAGTAAAATGAATTAGAATGTCCCAATTCCAAAAAATGATGGTCCCATTTTCTACGTTAGCCGACAATGGGATGCTTAATTTCAGTTTCTTTTATCATCTAAAAAACACATCTTTGGGTATCACAAATCCAACTAGTTAGAGGTCCTAAAAACCATGGATTTTTACACATTCTTCTCCCATATCTTTCCCATGATTCCATTTTCCCCCTAGAACCTGATTAAGCTCTTGTGCAAAGTAATTTGTAAACTGCCATTATGTAGGATCTTTAATTCTTTCTATAAGCTAATGAAAAAAAATATGCTTTAAACCGATATTCCTTTAACCTCGGTAGGACTAATCATTATGTATTCTTTCTTTGATAAGCCTACACGAGGGTAATAAATAAAAAAAATTGATATTGTCGCAACAGATTTTTTTTGAAAGTTATGTTACTATGTACCATTGCAGGAGACTTTACTGGAAGACTGTTCGAGAACTTGCAAAAGAGCTCGGTGTTGGCATCTCCTATCGACACTGTAAAGGTTGAACAAGCTGGGCTACGAAACTCTGCCTCGTCTACCATACACACCAGACCTCTTGCCTACCGACTACCATTTCTCCAAGCATCACAACAACTTTTTTCTGCGCAAGAAATGTTTTAGAAGAAAAGCCGAGACCAAAACTGCCTTAAGCGACGTCATAGCATTGAGAAGTTCAGAATTCTAAGCAACCGGTATTAGTTAACCTCTTGCTCATTGGATAAAATGTGTGAAATCTAAAGATTTCTCTCTTCGATTAATATAGCCTATTGTGAGCTGAGATAGGCTATTTTAAAAAATGTAGGTGTGGAACCCGCCGCTGATTTCCTAACAACCTAGTAAATCAGAGTCAAGGTTGAAATTGAACTAGCATTAAAACTACATTAACATTAAAGCCACAAATTATTACCATACCAATTATGAACTCCGGAATTATAAAGTTCTACAAAAAATGCAGGAATCTCAGAACCAACGATCACTTTGTTCCGGTTCCTCTATGTATCAAATTAGCCACAACACAAGGTCGAGATGATGATGACATCATTGCGAAAGAAAAAAGTTCAGCACCGATGAAAAGGAATATGTCAACAACTTTCCTCACATGTCTTAATATGAAATAGAAATGTCCGAATGGATACGGTAATAACAAGTTGACAGTCTTCATGACAAACTAAGTAACTCCTACAGAGAGCCATCAGTAATAAAAAGGGTTTCCTTTCCAGCTAATTGGTAGACGTAATCGATAGTAGTGGTTAGGTGGAGACAGCAGCGATAAAATTGTTGCTATTTGACTGATGAAAGGACAACGATGAAAAAACAGGTTGTAGTTGGTAAGATGCCAATGCACGAATGTAACACAACGCCAAAACGAAAGTAACCTGAACTGTTCTTGGTGGATGAACACTGAAGGACCTCCCGCGCTTTTCAGCTGACCGTGGTAGATCAAGCGCGCTAAGGCGAAATTTGGGAAAATCTTGGGTGGTAGGCATCATGTCATCAGCACCTTTTCCATCGTCATGCTCATACACCTAATCGACTTACCGTCACTCCCTTATCGTGGCTGATTAGTGATCCCAGATGCCTAGATGAAATGACTGGATTCTGAACTTCTCAATGCTATGACGTCGCTTAAGGCAGTTTTGGTCTCAGCTTTTTTCTTCTAAAACATTTCTCACGCAGAAAAAGTTGTTGTGATGCTTGGAGAAATGATAGTCGGTAGGCAAGAGGTCTGGTGTGTATGGTGGACGAGGCAGAGTTTCTGTAGCCCAGCTTGTTCAACCTTTACAGTGTCGATAGGAGATGCCAACACCGAGCTCTTTTTGCAAGTTCTCGAACAGTCTTCCAGTAAAGTCCCCTGCAATGATACATAGTAACATAACTTTCAAAAAAAATCTGTTGCGACAATATATATTTTTTTTATTTATTACCCCTCGTGTAGGCTTATCAAAGAAAGAATACATATTGATTAGTCCTACCGAGGTTAAAGGAATATCGGTTTAAAGCAAATTTTTTTTCATTAGTTTATTTCCTTAAGCGCTTCATCAGAGACCAGGATACCGAAGGCTAAGTTGACACTAATTATCGCACTTTTTTTAGGCCACTCTTAAGATCCTTAATCATTAACGCAAAAAACCCCTTATATTAAATCTTAAAGCAGCGCAAAAAGGCAGAATGCATTTACCGCGTTCGGTTCGAAAAAGGTAATAAATCAGAGCAGTTAGATTACCAGTCAGAAAAATGGGTGGTGCAATTGTAATTGCTGCTCGTAGGCTAAATGTTGAGATGGTGGATAAAGATTTTCAGGATGCTTCCCTTTATCGTCCATCATTTGAAAAGAAATTTAGGTGGTAGTACCGTGAACTAAATATGGAATGAGTCAGTCTGACAAGTGCGTAGGTTTAAAATCATCAGTTATTTCTTAGGTTAAAATCGATCTGTCGACATAGTGCGTGCTATACCTAGTTATCAGAACGCATAAGTTACTGTTAACTGATGATCGATCATCGTTCATGGTCAATTCCACCACCGACTGTGTAGATGAGCTACAAGATGGAATAAAGGGTAAAAAAAGGATGAAGCTTTCGGCGTTGATCAATCCTTGAAGGATACGCCATACATTCGACTTTATTAAGCATCGTTGGAGGTGACTGAATCCATATTTCGCTTTTTAGAATGACTCGTGGTGGCCTATCAATGTATCGAGTCAGTGTTGGTATCCTCCCAGACAAGTCTGGTACCAATTTGCCCACCCCGGAAGAATGGAATGCTTGGTGAACTGCGCCACACGCGCCACAAGATGGAGACGTGCTTAATAAAGCTAACATTCATCCAGCTCACATCCCAGCTCAGCTCACATACATATAAATCTTCTTGTTCTCGTCTACATTACCTCTGTCTTACAGAGAGTGTGTGATAAAGTCCTTCGACGTTACCACCCTTTACACAGACTTAACAAACACAACAATTCGCCAAACACCAATACTGATGAAAACGTCGACCTGTTCAACATGCTCATATTAATATATTCTAAACGAAAGAAGCACAGCAATAAAGCGATGCTTAGAAAGGTCCGGTAAAGAGAAGTCGACAGTAATGATTGAATCACCGTCGAAGTTCCACGTTGTAGGTTAGTTCGTGACTATTTATACGAACGTCGATATACAACACAACATAGCAGGATTTGAGCTAATACCGGAAACAGTAATTGCATCAGTTTAGCTACGATGTAGCTGATCACTTTACCACTCGTACAGAAAGGAACATTAGCGAAACAGGTAGACTACTCCGTATCCATGTAAAAGAACACCTAGACAGTAAAACCCGCTTGACCTTGACTTTTAATACGAATACAGGCTGCGAAAGCGTGGCCTGTCTACCCATTTAATCCAGATAGTTTCTGGTAAGAGGTGCTAGAATAGTTAGAACCGGTAGAATTCAAGCAGTCGTGTGCGTCGTTCATAAATTCGTCGATGAGTCAGAGATGTTGACGATTATTGAAAATTATGATGTTGACATTTTTTACCGTGAGCTTTGATGTGTAGTACAACATTTGACGAGGTTACTCGTTGGATGGAAAAGTGATTGTTCTCTTCTCCGAGAGAAAGCGAGCTTTCTACCAAACAACACCTAACTATACTACCATTCCAACCAGCCTTCTTGCTCAAAAACAAAGCCTGAATATCAGTGGAACATTACTAGGTCATTAGACAGTAGCTAGTTACTATGTTGTTGCCAGGATAGCAGTGATTCCTGGAACTGACACATTCTCAGTTGGTCTTTTGGATGGAAGCGTTGAAATCGTCCTTAATTTTGTGCCTTGCTAGGGAATTTACTAGTGCATATCATGGCAGTTAGACATCTGGGATCATTTATCAACCACGCTAAGGAGGTGGCGGTAAGTTGCTTCGGTGTATGAAGATGACGATGGAGAAGATGGTGATGACGTGATGCACACCACCCAGGATTTTCCTATATTTCATCTTTTGCGATCACCTGTATCACCTGTAGTCCCGTTAATCGTCGAGTGACTCGAGCGGGCGTCAGCAAATCTTCCATTTTTCCCATGTCGCGTGCAAGAGCAGCGCAGCGAGTTCTGCTCGCTCTAGGGAACTCGTAGAGCATCATATCTTTCTTCTACGCTCTTTGTGAAGAACTCTGACCATCGGATCTGTGGTCTTCCTGCAGTGCGTCTGACATCCCGAGGAATCTAGTCACTAACGACTCTTGTCCATCGGTTGTCATTCATACGCATTACGTGTTCAGCCCACCCTATCTTCGACTGTTTGGCGTACATAACGGCATCTTTGATTTTTGACCGTTGACGTAGGTGGAAGCTTTGAATCCCTTCCCTTTACTTGTGTGAAACGGGATACTCCTATCATCGCCCTTTCGACTGTGAGTTCAATAACGCTGAGTGATCTTTCATCCTAGCTTACGCAGCGACCAGGTTTCTGACGCATACGTTAAGGCAGGAAGTACCGTTGAGTCGAAAAGGTGGGAACGGAATCGGGTGTTTTCTTTGTCCTCTTCACTACATGCTCGATGCTTTTGAAAGCTCCCCAAAGCCGCTTCGTTTCCTTCTGCTCAGCTCTGCAGCTAAGTCGTCCAACATGTTGATTTCCCGACCTAGATAGACCAAACTGGACCATTCGGAGACATTCGTTCCATTGAGCGTGAATGGCGCATACGAAACATATCCGTTCTTCATGAACATCGTTTTTGTGAGATTTAGTCGAAGACCAATCTTTCCAAAGGCTTTATCAAAGTCGGCGAGCATACGTTCTGCTTGGCTAATGTTTGATGTTATAAGGACGATGTCATCAGCAAAGCGAAGATGATGTAACTGCCGACCATCGATTTTCACTCCCATATTATCCCATTCCAGTGTTCGCATGACGTTCTGGAATGTGGCGGTAAATAATTTTGGCGAGATGGTATCGCCTTTGCCTAACCCCTCTTTTGACGTCAATGTTAATATCGTTGTAGAATGGTGAAATCTTGGTTGTGAAATTTTTTGTACAGCTCACGAAAAATCTTTAAGCACTGAGTGGGGACTCCTTGACTATCAAGGGCTTCCATGACAGATTCTATCATCAATTGAGTCAAAGGCCTTCTTTAAATCGATGAAAGTGAGATTGGGCGGTCTTTTGTACTCTCTCGATATTTCAATGAGTCTTGTCATCACGTGGGTGTAGTCCATGGTACTAAATCCTTTTCGAAACCCTGCTCGCTCACATGGCTGTCCTTCGTCCAGTGTTCTGTCAATCCCGTTTAGGACGACTCGAGTGAAAAGTTTGTAGACGACAGACAGCAAGCAGATTGGGCGATAGTTGCCGATATCGCAGTAGGTCACCCTTCCTGAAAGAATAACACGGCCTTGCTGGTCTTCCAGTGAGTAGGGTCCCTTGCATTCAGACAGGTAACGTGTGAAGAGCCTAGCCAGTGTGTTTACGAGGACTGGCGGAAGGTTCTTCAGGTGTTCTGGTCTTATCCTATCCGGACCTGGTGCTGTTCGATTTTTCACCCACGAAAATGGCATAGTTGGATTTCGGAAGCGAGAACCGGTGGTACAACACATCCATCCTCCTTTATTTCACATGACGGTAGGTGGACGTGGCTATCGAAGAGATCTGAGTAGTATTCGTGAATGATTTTCTCCAGTGCCTTTCTGACGCTGTAACTGTTCCGACTGGACGTAGTAGTGCAATCATCTTGGTCATGTAATTGGCGATGCTTCGTTGGGTTTACGAATGCTTTTCCCTAGCCTCCGCAGTTTTGACCATTACTGCTCTCTTTTAAGATCTTCTTTTATCACCCTGTCTGCATTGTTTTGCAAGTTTGGACGTTAATTCGCTGTTTCCTGCATCTCGTGCGATTCCACGCTTGCGTATCAGCTCGAGTGTTTCTGGAGACAGACGTCTCTTGGTGAATTTAGAACTCTCAGCTTTCATAGCGCTAACGTGAAGATTTTGAATGAGCCGATCGCCGATGTTATCGACAACGCCATCTTCTCAACAGTCGCCTAATGAGTTGAATAAGTCCCGGTTTCCGGTGGTTCTGGGACTTCAGTTTTAAATTAAGCGGCTTTTTCTCGTTTCCGCAAGAAACAGAATCTTGCACGAAGGAGGCGATGGTCATTCCGTGTAGAGTTTTGGGACAACAGCGACATCGGTTAGGCAAAAGCCTTCTATTTACTATGCTGTGGTCTATTTCGTTATGGTACTCTTCATTGGGATACTCCTACGTCCAGCGTTGAGGATGGGGCTTCTGGAATTGTGAGTTACCATGGAAGGTGTTGGTAGCCATGATAAACTCAGATAGCCGCTCACCCCTGATCGTTCCATTCCAATCCATGGGTCCCAATGTGACGTTCTTCAGACGTTCTTCTTGGTCCAAGCTTGGAGTTGAAATCTCCAACGATGGCCTTGAAGAATGTATGGTCTTCTCTGTAGAACTTCTCCAAGTCCATATAGAACGCTTCGACTTTTCCTTCGCCATAGATTGATGTCGGCGAGCAAACGACGAAAATTGTCAAAACTGTTATTGATCCACATCTTTTTAATCGTAAACGTCCGATTCGGGTTGTTAGTTGTTTCGAATGATTCAATGTTCATAGACAAACTCGTGTTGACGAGAACGCCGACGCCGCCGACTCCTCTACCGTCGCATGTTCCGAGGAACAGTTCTTTTTACGGTGTCATAGGCTGCGTTGAATGGGTGGCGTCGTCTCGTCTCGGCCAGGCCGATGACGTCGTACCTTGTCCTTCTTGTTTGCATGAGCAAGTCTTCTATCGAGTACTCGAATGCGATTGTACCTGCATTGTAGATACAGATCGTCACCATAGCTCTTTCGTTATCCAGGCAGCTTCCATTGACCCTGAGATTTTAGCAGCCTCTCCGTACTCGTCCCTACCCAACGCTGCCGAATCGGGGACTCTTTCGGGTTCAGGGGAATGAGGCCCGTTTCTTTGATTGTTTTTAGCTTTTTGATACCCACGTATGGCTTTCTGGGCTCTGGACGTGGGGGCTGGGTATACCCACGGGTAACTTGCCATGCTTTTCCAGAGTGGACATGGAGCTTATTTGTTGGAGCGACTCCTAACTGCCTCCCATATATTCCCTGTCACTTGGTTGCTGGCTTTTGGCCGAATTGACTCGTAGAATACAATCCGTATAAGTGAGAACGCACCCACACACGCATGCATGAATACGCCTAGCAAATAGAGAAAGTGGTGCCAAATCGGCGCAGCAGAAACAGGAAGTCCATCACCTGGATCCACCTGCGTCTCAGGGAAGCGAAGGTCGCTTTTGGTCCGCGATTAACCCACTATTTGCAACCTGGGGGACGCGCCACGTTGCCTCGCGACTAACTGGCTCGAGATCCCTCATATGAGGGAGATCTGTGGATGGTATGGTCGTAGGGTCAATAAATGGTACTAAGACAATATGTAAGAGTGTTAAGTGAGGTAGAAGGAAGTTAGACTAGAACAACGACCACATACCAGTAAAGTAAACAATTGAGATTTACATGGAGTAAGGAGGTAAGGTAGATGTGATGATGGTAAGGTGCTAAGCGAACGAAATGAATAATGACGTAAATGTTACGACCAGTATAGAAGCGAATGGCTTGACTCTACCCGTGGTGGAATGAGGCGGAGATGGTCGCATAGGTGATGCTGCTGTGCCCTGAGGACACTTCCCTAGTGGTCGTGCAGAAGTAACAATGTAGGGCAAGCAGTACACGAGGAGAAATGAATGTGAAAAACGTGAATCAAGTTTTCGAAGGCGGTGTGGTTTCGGAAATATTAGTGATGTGATTCTGAATATGCTGTTCCACGCTTAGCCTTAGCTGATATGAACGCATTTTGTAGGTTGTAGAACATTCTTTTTTTTCCTCCCAACGGTTTATCGCCTCATCGTGGCTAAGAGTTGTTCCTGGGTGTCGAGCTGCGATCTCGCAAGATGAGAAGAAGTCCGGCTGTTCCATCAGGAAGCCTAGCTAAGAGTGGACCAATACCAAGATCCACCACCGTCCTGTTATGGAACTAGTCGCACGGTGGCAAATGTCCCTATGAGCTACGAAAGCGGCGACTAGCTGTGGTGGTCACCTGGGAGAGAATTTAGCCAGGCTGACCTCGAGACTCCATGGAACAACAATGGCTGAGACCAGCAAAACTCAGAAAAACGAAAATTATGCCGGGATCCGCACAACCGAAGACGGGCCATCCAAGCATCCAGGTAAACATCCTTTTTTTTAATGATGTGGCGCATCTACTTCCCATGTTGCATATAAGGTCACATCGATCAGCTTTTTTCTCATTTGGCCAGTCGCTGTGATATTTCCGACTTTTTTCTATCATTGCTGTTTTATTATTATCTCGTTTTTTTTACCGTCTATTTAGCTCCTTAATCCCTACAAGAAAAAAATTGTGACTATCTGTGAAATTATAAACATCTTTCCAAATTCGACTATATCGTTGATGACAGTTTTTATTGTCGACTTCCACCAACTGAGAGAAATGAACGAAATTATGCCCACTGACGTCCAGTCCGACCCTTTGTGAAGGTGATGATTATCGATTTACGATACGTGGCTTAATGTTGGTCCTACTCATAAATCGATAGCCAGCATTTCATTGTATCGACAAAATTAAGGACGGCTGTTATCCAAGACGTTTTGTTGTGGCTAACGTTTCGGCTTCTTCTGACCCTTTCCTCTACTGCAGTGATTCGAACCAGATTCCTCCATACGACAACCGCCTGCCCTTGCTTTGTGGGATCTTCCCAGTCGCGACGAGTGGAGTCGAGTGGAGCGGAACGCCACGAATGAAACGCACTTCGTGCAGCTTTTTGTAATAACTTCACGTCAGCTGTAAGTTCAACAGTAGAACAAAATATCGACCGATTATTTTCGATTTCTCCCAACGATTTACCGTCTCATCGTGGGAGGTGTTCCTGAGTGTCGAGCTGCGATGTACAGTGGGAAGATTTATCCTCCCAGATCCACCACCGTCCTGCTATTAAACAAGTCGCATGGTGACAAATCTCCCTCTGATCCACAAGGGTGGCCAGTGCTTGCAGTGATAACGACCTGGAGCAGACCTTCGCCAGGTTGACCTCAGGACTCCAGGGAAACACAGTAGCTACACCAAGAAAAACTCCGAGAGATGGAGATTATGCCGGTGCCCGCATAACCTGTGAGGACGGGCCCTCCAAGTATCCATGCAAGTGTTTTCGATCGGTTTATTCGCTGCGACAATAAAATTATACGATGTGGCACGCTTCTGATTACAGCTACTTTTTGGTAAAATTACTCCTTAATTCATGCCGATCCTTCGCTTCTGGCATGGATCTATTTGTTCGGTGCACGTGCAGGATTACCTATTGATAATAAAAATTTAAAACCTCTGGTGATATGCATGACTGTTACAGGAGACCTAAACGAATGCATCCACAACACCACTGTTGCTTCTCTCTACGGATCTTCAATGAGGGATGTTTCTAATGACGTTATTTTGCATGACCACAGGTAGAATGAGCTTGCAAATTGAACGTGGACCAAAAAGGAATGATGTAAGTGTTCTGTGACACGAATTGTTTAAAGGGATCGTCACACAAAGTCTGACTCTTATGCGTTGGATTGACTTGAAATTTCATTATAAATGAAAGACATTTATAGCGGTTCACTTAAAAGCCTTCAAGCAACTAACAACGAAGCATGACGGAAGCGGTTCTATATGTTTTTTCTTCAGCAAATGCCTCCCGCCTCTCCCTGTGCTCTCGAAAGGACGAAGAGCTATATATTGTTACGTTTAACACAAATCGGAACAAGAAAACAAGTAGTAGAAGTAGGGTGATGTTAAACTGAGGTGAAATGAGCTCGCGATACAACAGCAGGAGAAGAACATGAACACGAAATGTGATAAGGTCTCAGACCTCATTAGAGTGTAGAGTTCCTGGAAGACTATTGTGTGTTAACAACGAAAAATCGACGATGGTCCTTAAAGTAGTCCAATATGCGTTACTCACTGTACAGTTCAGGTACGCGACAGGGCAAGTGTAAATTCTGTTGGTTGTTGTTGGCTAGTGTCTCCCAATGAATAAGAGGACTAAAGATCTCGTATGTGATATTGTTAAAAGCACTTGTATGCGAATTTAGAAATAATGTAAATCAACGAAATAGAGGGAGTCACTCTTGTAAAAAGTAAACGGGATTCCATATCATGATCAGAAATTTGTAAACAGGATTCTCAACACTTGAATCATGACCGATGTCTATTTCTCAACAAGGCAACACAAACTGAAGCCGTCGATATTTCAATTCAGAAGTCGAGTTAGGAATAAATCAGAATTGGGCATCGTTACTACACAAGAAGAAACTTGGTCGCACGTTGGCAAACTATCTCTACAAAGCAGGTGTCTATGGTGGGGAACGAACGCGCTATTGTCCTTTCCGGGGAGTAGCGCGCTCACCACCACGCCATGCGGGTCCTTCGTTTCGCCTATCTTTCAGCTAGTTCTATTGATCTTTTTGCCATCAGCAATCACCCGTCAGCGGGATTGATCTGGGGGGGCCCAAATCGGCAACGAATCCCAGTTAAGCTGAGGGCTGCAGTTGTAATCACAATTTTGACTTATTACTTACTGCCTACTCTTTTTAGCGGCAGGGTATGTATTGCGAAACATAACTTTTTTAATGATGCTGAGATATTTGCAAAATGCGAAACGAAGGACCCACATGGTGCGGTGGTGAACGCGTTGCTCCCCGGAAAGGACAATAGCTCGTTCGTTCCCCACCATAGACACCTGCGGTCCGGAGTTTTGCAAATATCTCAGCATCATTAAAAAAGTTATATTTCGCAATACATACCCTGCAGCTAAAAAGAGTAGGCAGTAAATAATAAGTCAAAATTGTGATTATATCTCTACAAAGGTTGTCATGCTAATGACCTAGGCGCTCGCTAGTATCGGTTTTCGCAACTCTAGGGAGAAATTCTTACTATGAAAACTCTATCAGGTAGACAGTTAAGTGAAGAGTGTATGCTGACCTGAGCGATTCCTCGCAAAAGGTGTCCATTTATGTAAGTAGGCAATCCATGTGCAAAATGTATACCAAGTTTTGTCGCTAGTCCTGTCCACTATTTTTTGGAACTCCTCAACAACTCATATGCTGCAATAATACGTTACGAATGATCTTCCCAACTTTTAATCAGTTCAACTATTCCTGAGTTACAGCACCTCTCAGTTATTTAAGCGCAATGTGTAATTCGTCGATTTGTTCACGTTAATACAGCGGCACATCTGCAGTCGTTCTGCAATGTTAACAACATTTTAAAAGTCACAGATCCATAGATGCGAACTAAAGACCATTTAGGGAACGAAATCATCGCTTTTCCAGTAGATAAACTATAACAGTCTCAAGCCTTTTGGTTTAGAACACAAGAAGAGAGTTCTAATTTGAAATTTTGCTCGAATCGATCCTCAACACACAAATATTAGTTTGCAACGGTGCGCTCTTTCCTTCCTATAGGATGTTCAGGCTCAAGATAAGTAATTTCTAGAATCAGAGCATCTTTTTTTGGCGCGGTGAGGAGGGAGTGGGAGGGAGGTGAAGGGTTGAGCATCCACATAAAACGTGTAGACTAGGAGGACATTAAGTCAACCAATAAACTGGTTACATGGACGCCAACGTATCAAAAAGTACAGAGGCTTGAAGGGTCATTTTCAGGCATATGATAGGACACATTACACGGATCCTGAAGATGTCCGGTAAATCGCAGACCTCGTTAGCAAGTACACTGGAGCTGTACCGCCTCCTTATCTTCATGCAAGGAGTGCTGTTCTTCATTCTTTTGCTTCCTTCCATGAACTTGCTTACTATTCTCACCAATCTTCCTTTTTCATCTTTCCTCCACCTCTTCTTCTTCTTCAATTTTAACCAATACTTCTTTCGTTGCGTCTTTCTCACCATACCTTAACTTCCCATAATTCATCATCGCCGTCTTCGTCTCCACTATGATATTTCTGTTCATCTCACCATCTTCAAAGAGCTAACACTATCAGAACATTTTGCCTTCAGGTACGTACGCAATGCTTAGAGAGCGGCAGTACTCGCCAGCCGCATCTTTGAGGTAGCCCTCATCATCATTGCTGGCGACAATTATCCGACGAATCGGCGTTGGAATGCTACTTGACTGGAAAAATGCATAGTTGGTCACCATTGTAAAAATATATCGAAATATAAAAAAGCAAAAAAGAAGAAACTAAATAAAAGCCTTCTGGTTTAAAATATGCGGTGGGACGTGAAACTGCTGCATCTTAATACATTGTATTATTAAACATCCAGGAACGATATCTGTTTTGTAGATAATTAGGAAGCACAGCGCTGCACTATGCAACCGTCGTTGTCCATTGTCTTGCATGGTCCTTTAAAAATATGAAAGGATAAATGGAAGAACTGGCAAAATATTCGTTATCCCCTGTGTGGCCGGTCTCTCTTCACCTGGTTCAACAACATTTGGAAACTGCTTGCTACTGCTGTTGTAAATAGACATACGCTTTCTTTAGTCATCAAATACTACAAGCAGCACCATAGGAATCATGAAGCTTAGGAGTATCGATAGACGACAATATAAAGTTAAGGCGTAGAAGGCGATACAGCCGAAACGTCAGCTACTGTTGTATTGTATTGTGTTTTCTTATGGAAGTAAATGTATGCTGTTTAACAACCTCGCGATTGCTGAACAAGAAAACGATGCATTCATATTCCAATGCCGAGGTTAATAGAAAGTCGATCCCGGGAAATATAAAGTTAGTTAAAGCAAAAACGAAGCCGGGAAACGGTCTGTTTTAGTGCAACAAAGAGCACAAAAGAAAAAAAGTCCAAATGACATTAATGTGACGATGCTTACTTACAGTTAATTACACGGATAGTTGCATAATCCGCTTTCACGAGTTGTGTAAACCCCAGCACATTTGCCATTCGTTTCCTTCCCTAGCATTTGTCGTCCATGGTGGTGGTTTTATTCGAGCATGGTAGCGCGTGATCTGACGAAGCTATGGTGTACAATTCGAAGCAGTGGTAACAAAATCATACTAAAATTACTTGTCAGTAATGCCCTGCACTGTGGAGATGGTTTTGAGGTCATGATGCACTCATTCGAAAGATTCTAAACAGTTGTTTTTGTGAAAGTTGAATGAAAAGGAAAAAGGCAAAAAAATGGAACATCCTACATTGAATATCAAGAAAGCCATCAAATGATGTGAATAGCTTGTGCATTGTGAAAAAAGTTCTGTCACCAGTGTGCGACCATTCAACTGATGAATAATGGGAGATCGGTGTAAGATTCTTGGGTTCGATATCAAGCTCTTCCAGAGCTGTAGTGCTAGAGAGATACAGAAGTCCTTTAACGAATACTTCTAAAACTTTTTTCCCTGAAACACAGAGTACCAGTGACAGTCTGAACGACTTCATTAACCTGGTTTCCTGCCAAAGAGGCGCAATCTGCTCTACTGACAAGTTTGCAAATGCTAACGAACTAGCTAACGCATTCACACTGTTATTATTTTCTGTCGAAGAAAAGTCTTTCAGTCATAGTCCTAACTTTGCAAGTGCTTAATGTCTTGAGTTCTCTTGACCGTTGACGGGCCGCAAGTGGTTTCTCATGGGATCGCACAATAATGACAGCGCCTATAAAAGGTCTCTTACTACTACAGAGAACCTGCATGAAACACTTAAGCGACTAATTTTACTGTGTTTCTCAATAAATGTTCCAGAAAACTACATATCTAACGGTGCCTTCACAACTTTGTTTGGTTTCTAGATATCACTCGTCATGATCTTGATTAGAAATTCTGAAACACTTGAGATACGAACAAATTTTTATATTGCGGAGAAATAGAGAACATGGAGAACACACCAGTTCATACCGTGTCACCTGTATAGACTAGAGCGAGGGCCAGTAAATCCTCGAATTTTCCTTGTCGCGTGTAAGAGTAGCCCAGTGGGTTTTGTTCGCTCAAGGGGCTCGTTGAGAACCATACCTTTTTTCACCTTTTTTTCAAGGGTTTTCGTGAAGAACTATGACCAATGGGTCTGTGACCTCCTTGCAGTACGTTTAACATCCCGAGGGAATCCAATCATTAACGGCTATTGTCCATCAGTTGTCGGGCAAACACATCACATTTCCGGCCCACCTTATCTTCGACTGTTTGGCGTACAGAACGGCATATTTCATTTTCAATCGTTAATGCAAGTCGAAGCTTCGGATCCCTTTCCTTACATGTGTGAGATGGGATACTCCTAGCATCGTCCTGTCGGCTGCGTGTTCAGTAACGCTGAGTGACCTTTCATCCTGTTTACGCAGCGACCAGGACGCATACCTTAAGGCAGGAACAGCCGTGCGGTGGAAAAGGTGATCACTGAGTTGGGTGTTCCTTGTTCTCTTCGCTCCACCTTCGATGCTGTTGAAAGCTCCCCCAAGCAGCGCGTTCCCTCCCACTCAACGCTTGAGCTAACTCTTTCATCAAGTTGTCTTCACAACCTATATAGACTTAGTCTTACCATTCGGAATATTACCAATATCAGGATTTACCACCGTCTTGGTATCAAAGTCGCATGGTGGTAAATCTCCCACTGATCCACAAAGGCTGCGACTACCTGTCATGGTGACGACCTGGGGCAGAGTTTGTCCAGGCTGTCCTTGAGCTTCCAAAGAACCACAATGGCTTAACCAGCAAATCTCCGAAAAATGGTGATTATCTTGGGGACGGCACAACTAGTGATGACGGGCCGTTCAAGTATCAAGTAAGTAAGTAAGTAATCGGAATATTCATTTCTTTCAGCGTGAATGAGGCATATGAAACCAATCCGTTCCTCATGAATACCGTTTCTGTAAGGTTTAGTCGAAGATCCATCTTCCACAGGCGTTGTCAAAGCCGCCAAGCATTCGTTCCGCCTGGCTAATGTTTGATGTTATAAGAACGATGTCATCCGCAAAGCCAAGATGATGTAATTGCCGCGCACCGATGTCACTCGCATGTTATCCCATTCCACCGCTCGCATGACACTCTCGAGGTTGGTGGTAAATAATTCCTGTGGGATGCTAACGCCTTGCCTGACCCATGTTTTGACGTCGATGTTGATGTCGTCGTAGAATGCAGATGTGTTGGTTGTGAAGTTTCTATACAGCTCGCGAAGAATCTTTACATACTGAATAGGGACTCCCTATAGTAACTATTCTCCAAAATAGTTACCATTTATTTAACTCACAAGCCATTTGCGAGGCTATGTCGAGTTTTTAGGCGACCAGCGTTTAGCATCGCAAACCAAAGGCAGATCAACGACGCAATGCTTCTCCGGCCGCGCCACCGTGATTACCAAGCGCCTTCGGCACACGCGTCGCGACTGCGATCGCCGTTGACGTTAGCTGCACATTGCATCACTCACCTCCCCGCTTGGTAGTGCGGGTAATCCTCTTCTTACAACTCTTTCCTTAGCTTGTCATCTTCGTCGATTGTTGGCATCACTGTTCATTGTCATCTCATCTTAGTACCATCCATTGTACTTCTAGAACTTGCAGTTGAATTGTTGTAGCCTTAACATCGCCGATACTCGCGATTGGGCTCGTGGGGCATGATCATTGGGACGCGGCATATGCTTGGGTGCTTGATCCACCACTGCTGGGCACGTAATTATCCTTACACCATATCATACAGGCCGCTGGTCGTTATATATATCACGCTGTTGCTGTATGACCTTACCGGCGCAAGTGATATATCATATAGTCACCTACGGTTACACCCGCCAATGCAAACTTCTCGCAGCAGACACAGCATTACCGCAGCCCACGTCGCATGACCGTACCCAGTAGCTAATTGTCGATATCACTCCTTATTGAGCACCCTATCAATGATTACTGATTGTGTTGCCATGCATCGACTTATATACATGCTTGCAGGCTACCATTCCCTCTGCATCATTGCTAACTCTGGTCGTCTGCGTCTGGAACACATCCCATACTACTCAGCGGCCGCCGAAGCTGTTGCGACTCCGCTCTAGATCAAGCGCGCCTCCACGCCATGCGCACACAGTAGTGGTCCGCGTGTAGCACACTACGTTTTAGTCTCGGCACTTACCATTGATGGGGCGGGCTTCGCATCAACCATCATGGCTAGCAACTCACCGTATTGTTATGTCGTGGTTATTGTTGTATTAATGTTGTATTTACGTATGTGGAGGTTTAATTCCCCACCTTTGACGTGACGCCTTTCATGTTACTACCAAAAAGTCCCGCATGGCAGAGGAACACAACCCATCGATTCAACATGCAGCGATCCAACATTGCACAGTCAGTGTAGGCATTAACCGCTTAAGCCACCACACTCCGCGAGTGTCTGGGACCTGCGTGCTTCTACTTCAAATGAGTCAAACTCCTATTATCATGTGGACATGGTCCATCTTACTGAGTCCTTTCCAAAATCCTGCTTGCTCACATGGCCGTCCCTACGTCCAATGTTCTGTAAAACCTGTTTGGGACAACTCAAGTTAAGAGCTTGTAGACTACAGACAAGCAGATTGGGCAGTATTTGCCGATATCGTGGAGGTCACCCTAAACAAAGGCACGGTCTTGCTGCTCTTCCGTTCAGTGGGAATTTCCATTCAGACAAGTAACGTGTGAAGAGCAGAGCCAGTGCGTTTATGTGGACTGGCGGATGGTTCTTGAAGTGTTCAGATGTTATCTTGTCGCGTCCTGGTACTTTCGACTTTTCACCGACAAAATAGCATGTCGAATTTTGGAAGGAATAACCAATGGTACGACTTATCCATCCTCATTTTAATATGAAGCTAGGAGGACGTCGCTATGGAAGAGATCTGAGTAGTATTCGCGAATGATTTTCTCTACTGCCTTTCTAGACGCTGTAACTGTTCCGTCTGGGCGTTGGAGTGCGGTCATTTTGGTCTTACAGTTGGCAAAGTTTCTGTGGGCTTTGTGAGTGCTTTTCCCAGCCTCTGCAACTTCAACGAATATTACTGCTCCTCTCTTTAAAATCTTCTTTTGTCGCTTATCTGGATAGTTTCGCAACTTCGGACTTGAATTGGCTGTTGCCTATAGCTCATACAGTTCGACGCTGGCGTATCAGCCCGAGTTTTTTGCGGATATAGACGTCTCTCGGTGAATTCCGAACACCCAGCTTTAATAGCGCTAACGTGAAGATGTTGAATGAGCCGATCGTATTCATCGTCGATGTTGAAGAGAATGGCATCTTCTCAACAGCCACTAGTGAATTGAATAAGTCGCAGTTTATGGTGGTTTTGGGACTTCGTTTCTTGAATTTATCACCTTTTTTTCTTCCGCGAGAAATGAAATCTTGCACGAAGAATGCGTTAGCCTAATCCCGTGTAGAGTTTTGGGACAACAGCGAAAACTTTCGATTTACTACGATGCGTTCTGTATTCTTTTGGTGCTCTCCACTGGGAGACTCCCACGTCCAGTGTTGAGGGTAAGGCTCCTGGAAATTGTGAGTTGCCATGAATGGTCTTGGTAGCCATGATAAACTCAGAGAGCCGCCCATTTTGTTCGTTTCGTTCTAATCCGTGGGTCCCAATGTGATGTTCTTCGTCTCAGTCTAGTCGTAGCGTTAAAATCTCCAGTGAAGACTTTAAGGAATGCACGGTCTTCTCTGTAGAACTTCTCCAAGCCCACATAGAACCCTTCGATTTCGGCTTCGTCAGAGCTTGTTGTCGGTGCATAAACGACAGAGATCGTCAAAGCCGGTAATGATCCACAGTGACATTTCTTCAATCCTAAACGTCCGATTCGGGTTGTTAGTTGTTCGAATGAATCAATGTTCATGGACAAACTCGTGTTGACGAGAACGCCGATGCCGCCAACTCCTCTACTGTCACATGTTCCGAGGAACAGTTCTTCTCCGGTGGCATAGACGGCGTTGAAGGGCTGGCGTCTTCTCGTCTCGGCTCGGCCGATGACGTCGTACCTTTTCCTTCTTGCTTGCATGAGCAAGTCTTCTATCGGGGATTCCGTTGCAAGTGTATGTGCATTGTAGGTACAGATCGTCACCATAGTTCTTCGTAATCCAGGCGGCTTCCATTGGCCCTGAGATTTTAGCAGCATCTCCGTACTCGTCCTACCCAACGCTGCCGAATCGGGGGGCTCTTTCGTGGTCAGGGAAATGAGGCCCGTTTCTTTTACTGTTTAGCATTTTGTTACCCACGTATAGCTTGCTGGACTCTGAACGTGGGGGACTGGGTATACTCACAGGTATAGCTTGCCAGGCTCTCACAGAGTGGACATGGAGCTTATTTGTTGGAGGAGACTCCTAACCGTCCCCCCATATACTTCCCCGTCACTTGCTTGCAGGCGTTTGGCCGAATTAACTCGTAGAATACAGTCGGCATGAACGAGAGCACACCCACGCACCCATGCATAATTAGGGCTGTCGTCAGTACGGAAAGAATGTGCCAAATCGTCGGCGCAGCAGAAATAGTCCATCCCCTGGATTCATCTGTGTCTCACGGAAGCAAAGGTCGCTTTTGCTCCGCGACTGACCCCCTATGCACCACCTGGGGATGATCCACGTAGCCTGGTGAGTAACCTGCACGAGATCCTTCTATGAAGGAGATCCATAGATTTCATCCCATACTCTTGCAAATCTGGACAGTTTCCTTGAATGGACTTCGCCGTCAGTTATCATCTTTCTGTGCTGAATCCGTATCATGTGTTATTTCGCTAGAAGTACTACTGTTTGCTGAAATTATTGCTTCTATTTGCAAGGCCTTTGATAGTAGTGTTGTTACTGTTTAGTATAGTAATTTATTAACGTTACATATGGTATCAGCACTTCAGAAAATACGGTAAACATGGTGTGTCAGTCAGTGAGCGGTCCTATACTATCCTCTGGATTGTTATTATGGTTACGATAAGTCTAGACATATTTTTTCCGGATGACGTTCGTTCCATTTCAGACCGCTTGACGTAAAGCGATGTAATTACGATAGCACGCTATCCATTATAAAGAAGCGATCATACACAGATGTGTCTTTCCAAATTTCACATAGCGCTAAAATCTTAGCGGACTGTGTGTCTTCTCATTCTCCACGCTCCTATATTGTCTTTCTTGAGATAAAGTAGCAATCGCACTCTATTTTTGCCGCACTTGTGTCGCGCGCGTATTGAGATGTCGGAGTGAAAATAACTCGAAATCTCGGTTTTCGCGCCAATCGACTTTGTCGAGAGTTTTGCTAAGAATTGAGTTCTGATTTTCGGATATTTTCTTTTTGTTATTTTTCGTATTTTTTATGGTGTGTCTTTAGGAGCAAACATCATTTCATCAATTTTCAGCTAGTAAATTGTTAACATTAGTCGATGAATCACGTGAGGTATTGTTCAGTTGAAAATTTGTCGATGGTAACCATAAATGTTCGTGGAGTTGATATAACGTTTCCGTATTCTCCTTATTAGTGTCAGTTGCATACATGGATGAAATAATCGAAGCGCTTGAGTTGATGTGTTTACTAATTGGTTTTTCATTTTATATGTCTATTTCGACGGTGGTGCGTGGAGCGCAATGGTAAGAGGTGCCCTTCATTTGGCACCAGTACGGTTCAGTTCCACTCGTGGTGTGCAGAAGGAAAAAGGTGCGATATACATCGCGGTTTGCAGTGGAAAGGTACTGTTAAACACGTGATGTTTTCTCAGTGCAGGCGAATATTATTGAAATCTAGAACTCTATGTTGAACACAGATGAGCGAGGAATGTGTCACCTTTTCCAACGCGTGTTCTTGAGCCGTTTGCGTCATTGGCGTACCTAATCCACCAGTGTTGGATGTTCGAATCGAATCCTTTCAAGACGAAGTCGCTTAGGCAAGCGATGTAGGGAGAAAAAAGTTGGTATTTCCTTAGTGTTCGAAGCGTAGTAATATGCGGTTCTGCAGAACTTTTCTCTTCTTCGAATTTCTTGATAAACTCTGTCGCTGCTAATACTTGTGCACAAATAGGAACCTCCAACACCGAAAAACTGGTGTGCTGCATAGCAGACTCGTGCAATGACGCAAGCGGTTGGACATCCGCTACAACGTGTGGATGACTTTGACATGGTTTTCTTGTTATACGTAGGGTAAGAACTTTGCTATAGATAGAACAGATTATTTGGAACTATACATGCATTCTCGGATCTTTGTTTAAGCGACAACTATAAGTATAGTGTCCGTAGTGATCGTATTATTTTGTTGTACATATATGCAATTCATTTGGGAGTTGGCACAAAGAAATTGCTCTGTTACAGAACTTTGACAAAGGACTGGCATTAGATCAGGTCTGCGAAATGTAGAAATGACTATTTCGCGTTGTGGATGGAGGCATCAATCAAAGTATTCGATGACCGACCTCAATTTCCATCTGCAGTGCAGGATTTTTTTGCACGGAGGAAAATTGAAATCACAGTAAGATCTTATTCATAGAGGTGTATGAAGGAAATTCTTCCAATGGGAACGATATTTCTGAGAAGCCAATAACAGGTTGGCTTCTTGTGCTAAAAAAAGGAAATGAAATGTCTGTGACTACAAGAAGTCGCTTGACTCAGGGCACCTCAAGTGATTTACAGAAGGGGTTTTGTTAGCGTTATTCTCCACATTTTTTTCGTTTTTTCTATTACTTTTTCGATTTTAATGGTGCACCAGCTTTGTTGTGGAGTACAATTTACACTTTATTAGGTGGTGCACTTGTTTTTGGGATTTTTACATGCGTGTTTCGGGTAGAAATTTATATTCAAGGTCCCTTCCATGCATAACGGCACATTGCAGCTCAAGAAATGTTGTGGTGAAACGTGGGGGAAATAAAAAGAAATGGAAGAAAGAAAAGAGTAGGTCTTCAGGAATTATTTGAACGGCGAAGAGGTCTTTAAATGTGACCAGCTATTTGTCAATTTGTTTAGGTGCTTTTAATTTAGAATATTTTTTCAATCCAACTGGTTATACAATTTGTTTTGAGCATTTGAATATGTTTTATGGATTTGAATAACGAAAATTCTAGTCCTGCTTCTTCCTTTGAAGCTCCAGCATAACCCACTTCCATTCGGTAATAAATGCAATATCCAAATGCTAAATTGGAGCGCTATTTTCTTTGCGCTTTCTGGAAGACAGATTTTTGCATTTTCTAGCTTTTTGAGGCAGTATACATTATATACTTAATGTCAAATGTAAGAGCCATCAATAGTGATAGAAATCCGTTATAGGTGGAGAAAGTAAAAAGTATTATGATAGAGTAAGAGGTGTCGCATTGCTCGACATTTAGAAAGAAGCGAATAATGGAGAACGAATAAATGTAGACGAAGGGCGAGAAAAACCAAGGACCCTACAATAGAGAAAGTGGAGTGACGAGATCGCAGATGGGTGGACAGCAAAGGAGAAAAATCTTGGAAAATATCACCAAAGTGGCGGAAATTGCTGTCTTGAGAAAAATAGTAAATAGTCTGTTGAACGATAGATGATGTGAGAAGACGGATAAAAAAGTGCCTGTATATTACTGCTTCCTCGCAAGAAGTCTGCTAGCTTGTGCCTCTCCTTTTTAATGACACAGTTCTTTGTGGCAGGATAATGCTATTCAGGGGACATCTATTTTTTTGAGGAAGACTGACTATAGTCGGCAAAATCTGTGAATTAGCTCTGTTTAGACTATTTTTTCTCTAACGCCAAGATGTTACCTTAGTGAAAAGGTACTGAATACCTAAAGAAGCTCTTGGTGCATAAATCGGCATTTGCTTGTAGTGTCGTGATTACACTGTTACGAATAAGCTTGTTGGCGACGTTACAAAGCGTTTCAAAATCACGACCTTGTTTCTCCTTTCTATGCTGATAGGATTTTATTTGAAAAAGGTTCGGCCCGTTACAAGTCCTCAGTTGATCTAGCGACTGTTCGAAGGATTTCTGCAGCTTCAAAAGAACTATGGTGGCAATGCAGCAAACGTCCCCCCATGTACAAAGGACTACAAATTCTCAAGCCGAAAAACAATAATTGAATCAGCACCTTCATGGATGGTTATTGTTGTAAAGCCAGGAATGTGTGGGAACTGTTCGACTAAATAACTAAAAGCAACCCTCAGTTCAAAGCTGTTGTTTGTCATTGGGTAGGATGTCCATATAGTATTGAAGGTTCCATGAATGGAAATAAAGCTGGGAGTAAATGTGCCCAAAATACCACCTAATCAAATTCTGAGTGTACCAGGCACTAATTTGTTGAAAAAAGGATGAAGCATTTGTGAAAGCAAAGCGTTTGTGATAAATCTGAAGCAAGTAAATCACTTCTATGTCGTAACTCCTTTCTGACTCGTTCATCGAGTGTAACCTCTACCATTACATAAAGTTGGTCCTCAAAGACTTTCAGTGTTAGTAATTTTCACCCGTAGCGGTGTTGGTACTTCATTTATTATAAAGCGGGACCTTACTTCTCTTGTTATGTTTTATTCGATTATTCGTAAGAACTTCGAAATAGGAAGATCCTTTATTGTGAGTTCCCTAAGTTCTTTTTTTTACTACGGTGTTTCAGGAGTATACTGTCTAATAGCCAAAGAAGATGGCAAAGAACGTATTCTTCAACGAGCGCTAAAGTTACCCTTCAAAGCTGTAAACACTTACATTGGTAACAACCTCGTGTAAGCTTACCAGTGAAGGAAGGTACGTACCCTATAATTTTTAGGATGCTTTGTTTGTTTGTGTCTAGAAAACATTTTTGGTTACCATATGCATTCACCTGCCATAAAGAATCTTGTTATCACTTGCCGATTTTTGTTTCTGAAGTATACTTTTCTTCCCACTATGTGAGCTCCATCCTCAGATGAATCTCTCAAATTGCTGGGAAGATCCAATTCTGAGTGAATGAGTGGTGTGTAAAGTACAGTAACTACTCCCTAAATAGTTCCTATTCTTTACATTATAGTGTTCCTTTATATTATAGTGTGTTTCCTATATCAACTATCTTACTGCTAGCCACATTTATCCTTCGATATCGTCAGGTCAGATTGTTAATATTGTATTGTTATTATAGCAATAAACAGTTATAACCCGAGCTTGATATTGTTCTCGGTGGCAACAAGAAAAAGTCCCTCGTGGCAAATTTGTACAAAGTCGGACATTCTACTTCGTGATAGTAATTAACGCAGAAACAACAATTAAAAACGTGACCTACGATTACGGAAGTATTATGCCTTACGGAACAACACGGTTGGTAAAGTGCCCAGCATTTCAATGGATATTCGTGCTAAAGTGGAAAAAGATAGATGGGTAAAGCACTTAGAAATGACCAATCCCTGAGAGTTGTGCCATAAACTCGAGTCTACCAAACACTGCTAGCACATGTTGAACCAATATCTAGCGTATAGAACGATTTGCAGTGGCCCGATAATGTAGCAAGTACATCCTCTCAGATAAGTTTTGTGTGAATTTATCGATATAGTAGAGATGGGATGCTTGGTGAGTCCAAGTTTTGGGATAGAACCAAGGACCACGTGTGCACTGCGTGGCATATCTAACGACTACGAATGCACGGCGTCCATCAAATAGTGTATAATCTAATTACAGCTCTGCCCACGATGATCTGACGTGATTTGGAAACGCTTGAATCGGAGATGATTTCATTCTACGACAAACTCTTGATCAATGAGCACTACGGGTGCCTTGATGAGAAGACGGCCGTGTTGATGTTCAATTCGGCTTTATATCAGTCGATTTTTACAAATATAATACTGCGTTAGGTAAGTGTAATAAAACTTCTTCGGCGAAGTGAGATAACGGCGGATTTCGTAATCCTAAGAACTGGTCCAGATGCGTTTGTCCTACCGGATATGGGGAAAACTCTGGATGAAAAAAATTACGAAAATTTTAGGCTTCGAGATGTGGCCATCAAGAGCACACATAAATGTGGCATTTCTCTATTGTAGCCTAGTTTACTTCGCTAAGGAGAACTTTGAGTTTTGCAACTACTGGATTACGGTACACCAATACTCACTAACCTGGAGTAACATTAATGACAACGGACATTGTTCCTTTAGGAACCAGTTGGTTCAACAATTGAGGTAGTGTTCGAAAGCTTGAAGGAAAACTTTGCCACTGACGGCCGCGTCTTTGCGGGGTTGGGATCAAAAGAGGAAGCGATAAGCGTCACACTGGGTACAGGTGAATCCCAAATGATGTTAGATGTGCAACCACAGCGATGCTGAGATATTTGCACTCAGGACTACAGGTGTCTGTGGTGTGGAACGAACGCGCTATTACCTCTTCCGGGGGCTGAGGCGTTCACCACCACACCATGCGGGTCCTTCATTTCGCCTGTCTCTCAGCCAATTTTCTATCGATCACTGCCATCAGCAATCACCCGTTAATGGGACTGATCTGGTGGCAGACATCTATGGATCTATCCGGAGTTTTGCAATTATCTCAGCACCATTGTGCTTGGCCTTCGCATCATACCCTGCCCTTAAAAAATTATACTAGGCAACAAATAGAAAGTTAGCCTTCCATACAACAACACACATACAAAACAACGTAGCTGACGTTTCGGCAGAATCGCCTTCTTCCGAGCCGCTTTTTTACCTGTCTTCCACCGAGGGAGAACAGCCGCTCAGAGGTGCAGTCGGCAGCCGTCAACCATATGCGACTCTGAGCGGCTGTTCTTCCTCGGTGGAAGACAGGTAAAAAGCGGCTCTGAAGAAGGCGATTCTGCCGAAACATCAGCTGCGGTTGTATTGTATGTGTGTTATTGTATGGAGGTAAACTATACTGTTTAACAACCTCGCGGTTGCTGAGAAAGAAAGAAAGTCGATCTTAGGAACTGTTAAAAAAGTTAGCTTTGTGATTTCAGCTGCAGCCTCAGATTAACGGGATTCAATGCCTATTTCGGCTCCCCAGATCAATCCCGTTGACGGGTGATTGCTGGTGGCACCGATTGATAGGACTAGCTGAGGGGACAGGCGAAACGAAGTACCCGCATGGTGTGGTGGTGAAGCCTTATCCACCGGAAAGGGTAATAACGCGTTCGTTTCTCACCGCAGGCACCTGCAGACCGGAGTTTTGCAAATGCCTCAGCATCATTGTGGTTGTACTTCGCGTCACACCCTATAAAAATCTGCAAGTGTTCTTGTCGTCGACGTCACAAAACAGATTCTGCTCTCGAAAACATGCCAAAACATCTTTGTTTTCGAACCATAACATCGTCTCCATTGCAACATGTGCCAGATGTGGTGTCAATTTTGCATTATCGAATCGGTAGTGTTTAAGTCAATGAATTTGTTCCAAGGAGACATTATAACCAATTAATGAAGCGGTGATAATATTTCTAACCGGTGTCCAATTCATCTCTGCTAAACTGTGAAATAGTTGAATGCCCTTTACAAGCGACATTTGCAGTCACAGCACTCATACTCTTTACGAGTTTCCTCATTTCGCTATTATAATCCTTGTGAAGCTGTTACATTTGTTGTTGTTATATCTTATTAGTTATTGTTGTTACGGGAACTACTCATTTCTATGGAATTGGTGTCAAATTTCGTATGTAGATGAAAAGAATAAAGGCATAACAGATGAGAGCTCTGTCATGTATCCTTCATTTGAATTCTTACACTTAACCATAGTAATTAGACGGCGTTCGTACAACAGTGCTTCACGTGGATGGATCTCTGTTAGGCATTCATGCTGCGCACCACAAACCAAGGATCACACCAATCTGAGGTTTACGCGTAGTTGAATAATTGAATGGCTTGTATTCGCGAAAAGTTGTGTGGTCTACGGCATAATTTGGGATTGACAAGTAATTTGCTGGTCAGACATTATGTTCACCGCCACGGAGTTTTGAAAACGTGCTGAGGTTTTCCCAAATCCTCTCCACTTTCAATCACCGACACGAGTAAGATTTGACAACTGGGTTGCTGCAAGGATGTCGATAATTCTTGACATGTATTTTAGCCAGGTCTCCTAATGAAAGTGTCGAGCTCTACGAAAGCATGGAAGACTTTGTTTTCAGAAATGTTTTCGTCTTCTTTATTAATGTCGTAGAATGAGATCATTGCGGAGGTGATCGAGCTTTGGTAGGACGTTTTCTGGTCCTGCAGCTTTGCCTTTTTCCATGCTCTTGATTACAATTCTGGTTTCAAGAGAAAGGATTCAAGTGATTGCTGATAGTACCGTTAGAGTCATAAACTGACTATAGGAAGAACAGGAAAGGAACCTCTGTAGTGTAGTGGATAATGTGTTAGCCTCCGGAAATGTTAACCACACGCTGGAAGCAGGTCTGGGTATTCTAGTCTTGCTAATATCTCAGCATCATCGTTGTAGAATCCAAATGGTTTCTTTCTGGCAAGGATTTTCTGGATTGAAAAAAGAAGCTCTAAAAGGGAAAAACATAGCCATCTCTTTATTACTTTCATGCTATGACCATAGATATTATTAATCCCAACTTCTTTTTATGAGAGCCAGCAGGTTATTACTCTATTAATGGGACCTAAAAATGCCAATACTATAGACATATTACAGCACAGACGTCGATGGCAATATTTAGAACGTTTTTTTCTGAGTTGATCCTAGCAACTCTTTCTTTCTGTACTGTATATGTTTTCCTACCAAAACATTTTGCACATAAAAATTAATCCCAGGCATAATGCGAGTGTTGCTGAGCGATTAAGCTTCAGCATTCTTCTCACTGAGACCAGGTCCTGTGGTCGCGAAGATACGATGCGAACTTCTTGAATGTAGATCTTGGCTAAGGGACCACGGCACACGCACTAAATAAAATGCACGTTGGACATGGCGAATGGACGAGCAAGGCACGTGGGCTACTTGGTCTGTAGTGTGTACTTCACCTCGTTATGGCCTGCCGCGCTGGACTTTTACTATGGGTTCCAGTCTGGACATCAAGCTTCGGTGACGAAACTTTATTCGAATTAAACAAGTATAGAGTACGACTAATAATCTATTATAGAACAAAAAAATGGATGTTTACATCCTGTATTCGAGAGGAACTATTCTACAGCTGGTGTAAAATATGTACGATTACATGGTTATCTGTGACGTCATCGAAGCGACTGTTGCTGTGTCAAGTCAGGATGTCATCGTTTTAGAGAACGTCCACCAAATGGGCCCTCCGGTGTCGTCCAATCTCACCGATCGTCAAACTTGAATTGTTGGGCCTTTATGTACAAATATTTAAAAAATACCAAAAAAACATGACTGCGAGAGTGAGGATGTATAGCGGCTATGTGGGATTTAAAGAGTAAAAAGCACTTCACAAACAGCTACGAGGCAGTAACTTGAGTCACCTCTCATAACACATTCTCCGGATGGTATTAGGAAGGTGATATTGTACCATAATCTACTGATAATACAAGACTGATGTTATAGAATGTAAGGGTGCAGAATATTCTCTATGAGGTGGACAACAGTCTCTAAAGCTTCTGAGAAGACGTGATAGTAGCAGATGTGTGCACGGCAAAACGTCCGGCACATAGGCTTTATAACGGGATCATTTCTCTATTAATGGAAAAAACAGCCAATCCCAGGACCGACTTCCTTTTAACATCGGCATTGATTAATAATTCTACGTGGCTGGTCCCCAAAAGCAATTGCAACACATGTAGAGAACAAAGCGGCCAATGTTTAAAAGGAGTTCCTCAGTATGCGAATAAAAATTAATGCATTAAGTCTTATCTGCCGGGATGATGAAAGTGTCCGACTGAGTTGATTGCCTATGATTCTGAATGTTCCAAGCTCTGAAGAATGCGAAACCGACGAAAGTCAGGTATTGTGAAAGTGCTGTAATGACATCGCCGTACTTGCTCATGAAGAAAACAATGAATTAATGACAAGAGTTCTTTGCATTTAACTGGTTACGTTGACCTTCCTGCTTGCAATCATGTGCAGTTGAAATGCCTGCAGCTTCAACGGTAATATGGAAACCAGCGCATGAAGACCCTTTTCTTGTTCTATAGGTGCAGAGCGAGAAATAGGCGAAACGGCGTGATGTCAGCCATCCGTTCCTTTTTTCGACTTCTCGTTTTTTTTCTATTCACAACGTCAGACATAGACGAAGGCACCAAAGATGTGTAATGCCGTGGCAAGTTTATTGTTAAATGAGAGTGGTTGTTACAACTAGCGCCCAAAGGCAGCGAAGCCTAATCAATCTCAGCTTATCACTACATTGGACCACCGATTCTTGTGATCGGAAATATGTGCCGTCTTGCAGCATAACTTTCTACGAGGGCGGCTGCAGTTCTTAGTTTTTGCTTTTTGCTGCGCCTTAATACAGAAACGTGGAACTTTTCAGCTTCGGTGACACTGATGAGTTAGTAGAGGAGGCCCTATTGCATTAAAAAAGCATAGAGCTCTCGGCGTTGATCAATCCCCTGAGGGATGCGCCATGCATTTGACTTCATTAAGCATCGTTGGAGGTGATTGAATGCATATCTGGCCTTTCCAATGACTCGCAATGGCCTACCGATGTGTCGAGCCAGTGCTGCTATCCTCCGGACAAGTCTGGTACCAATTTTCCAACCACGGAGGGATGGAAAGCTTGGTGGGCCATGGGCGCGGGGATCGATTCAATCCTGGCGCCTCCAACCACTGCGCCACACGCGCCCGCTATTGCATTGGGTGTTGAAATATAACCCTCTATTTTAAAAGACTTGCAACTGATTTATACATTATCAAGTTTTCCTCAACTTTTCTCGCGTATGTTCCCGGATGTATGGAAACAAGATAAATGCAGTTTTTTTCAGACCGAATGTTTCGCTTGGAATTTTGAACGCCTGTAATAATGGCTTGATGTCTTACATTGCAAGAATGTGTGCAGCTACCGACACGTTAATAAGTTTGGAGGCCCTTTGTTCAAGTGCAAAGGTGGTGGAGGAGCATTTTAGGAGGATTCATTTTTACCACTGATAATGTAAGTAATAAGAGCCAATCAAACAGATTCTATGATCATCTCAGACATTTTAAATAATGACCAGTCTAAGAGAATGCTGGCGAGACCCTCAAAAATTATTCATCCACAAACCCTCTGACAAAGGTTAAAATCTTCTGAAAAAAGTCCTTGGATAAATGCAAACCTAACTTACGCTCTGAAAATAGAAGAAGGGAATACCAGTAATGTTATACAAAGGCAAGTTTTCAGGGTGAAATGTTACGTTGTTGTGTTGCTCCTGTAAATCAGTGTCGCATACGACTTATTCAACTACAGCAATTTAGAATTCTATGAGATAGCATCCACTGGAGGGAATAAGAAGAATAACAAGAGGAATCGACAGCGAATGGTTCCACAATCACAGCGCAATGGTTTTAATGCAATTCCTAGGGCCGACTTTCTATTAACCTCGGCAATGATTGATAATTCGATGTTTTTTCTTCAATAAGCAGTCAAGAGGTTGGTTTTATAGAATTCATTAGAATACAATAGCTGACGTTTCGGCAGTTTTGTCTTCTTCAGAGCCTGGAAAGGTCAAATTGAGATGCATCACGCGTGATCTCCTGAATGTCACAATGCGATTGTTTTGGGTTAACAATTGTCAATGTATTAATGGTCCCTTCACAGGCTCCGCACGAGCAAAATACCATGGTCTCCAGTTCAACGATGCACTAGGCCAATCAATCCTACTATCTATGAGTGTCTCCAGAGACACACAAAATTTTCCTAGAGAAAACTACTTTCGTTCCACAAAGTTGTGGCTTCCTGGGGTGAGAACCTATAATAGCTGTAGAGGAGCTATTCTTCTATTCTTGGGAGAATCAAATCGGTCAGCATTCTATGAAATTCATTATGACGACAAAATCCTCAGAGAGCAGCTAAGTGTGTAATACGCGAGCCCCTGAAGGGGTAACAACGGTTGAATCTGGTCCGGGGTCCAAGTTTTGCGATTATCTCGGCATCGTTGTGCTAGTATATCACATCATACCCTGCCGTGAAAAAATTCTTGTAGGTAGAAAATGAAAGGTCAGTATTACTACTATTATTATTGTTATTATTATTATTAATCCCTTCATCGATGTGCCGGCTTTCCGTTCGCTCGCCACAAGGTTACAAAGCTACCTCTACATGGTATACTACCAGCCCCTTGTTTTTTGTTGGCGACTTGTACGATATCTTCATCTAGCGCACCATCCGTCTTTTCTTTGGCAACCCGCTTTTCTTAACCTACTCAATTTGCGGAGCAATGTGCGGAAAGGGAACTATGGGGTGAACATGCTTTTGGAAAGTGTGCTAAAAAAGGGGGAAAAATCCTCTGGACTTTTGCAACGGTGCCAAATCGTGCGTGATCTCATGGAACTAAGAGACATGTTCAGTTCTGCTAAAAGAGAGGCAGTCATAGAATGAGAACGCATTCCTTCATTGAGATTGATAAAGAACTTTATTCTGTTAACATTTCGACGTCTCCGTCTTCCTAAGTGTCGATGATTCCAGTCAATGCCTACAGTCATTCGTACCCTCGATGTGACGTCTTCGTCGACGTATCATCGAGTCAAATCATCTTCAGTAGAGTACCCCCTTGAATAAGGCAACCTCACATGATGGTGATCTTCTATATAAAACGGTATTTGTTAGTAGAGATTGTCCGGTGAAAACAACTTGTCTCCTCACGACATTCCATCCTGCGGCAGCCGGTATTATTACCAGTTAGCACTTAGCGTAACAATATTTCAAAAACCGACTTTTCCTTAACCTTGGTATAACTAATGAATATGTATAGAAGAAGATCCTAGTCGATACGACGACGAAGACATCACATGGAGTGTGCGAACGACTGTGGACATCGACTCGGATCATCACCTCTGAGGAAGACCATCACGTCGAAGTGTTAGTCGAATAAAGCTCTTTATAAACCTCGTGTTTGCTAATTAATAAAAAGAACACATGTTGAGTCAGCCACACCGAGGTTAAAGAAAGGCCAGTTTGTGAAGTATAACCATGAAATCTTCGAAAAGTCCTTATCTATTATATTCAGTGCAAGGCGATCCTTCGCAAGCTGTTGATTTACTTCACAAATCAAATTTTGAAGCGCTACAGCGATATCATCATGATGGCCAAATGGTGGGTCTGTCATTTCAATAGCGTTTTTGTCGAAATTATTCTTCATTATTTCTAAGAAGGCGTGCAAAAAGTGAGAGGGAGAAAGCATGGGATTTTTTGACTGGGGTGTGTCTTATTAGTGATACAGGATATTTTTTCTTACATTACACAAAATCACATATGGCGCCGATTCCTGCACTTCTTGAATTCGTGTCAATTAAGTGCATCCATCATCCACTAAGGAGCTTTGACGTCGGTTTTGGGTTTCACTACTGCTTGAGGAGTTTTGCCTTGTCATAAATAGTTCAGGGCGACAGGCTTGTTTTACCCATTACAGGCTGAATGAAGGGCAGAGTTGTGGTGCCGTTCATAGTAATAGAAATTTTGCTTGAATAGTTAGTTTTTCAGAGTTCCTCATTCTAGTTGACTGCTCGCTTTTGTACAAGTATGCTACGCGGTATTTTGCGCATGTTGTCACTATTATATGCGGGCTTAAGGTGGATTAGATTAGGGGGTTAGTTTGAAGAGGAATTGATAAAACTTTCCTCGGCTAGCACAATCTGATAAGGCTATTTCAGCCCATAATACGGTAGCCGCGAACGCTTAAATCAGATAAACGACGTGTCAGAATCTTTCAGACTAGGTGTATCAGATTGTAATGGGAAAGTTTTACAGAGAACTTTACCCTCAAAAGATGACTAAGCAGTGCGAGGCAAGTGCATTTATAAACAGAGAATGTTTTCTGAAGTATTCCTGAACGTGTATTTCTGCCCATTCAACTATTTTGTGACTCAAAGATGGATGAGTGGTTCATAAAAAATTGTATGTAAACAGAATGAAAAGATGTGAAATGTGTGAGATTGAACTAATGACGCAGTGTGTTTTGTAGAGCACCTTTAACCACTGCACTCCACGCGCCAAATGTATTATTTGACTTCACACTGACTTGACTTTTTTCACAACAATCGTCCTATACAAAAGAACGCTGCAGATGAGGTTGCCATGACGTATACCTTTTCACATCCACCTGTAGAACTAAATAAATCGTTCATTGATCGAATGTACTTCATTCATCGGTCGACCGTTGAGCGTTGATAGATGATTAGAAACAAACTATTCCTCATCAAAATAGTCTCTTTATAGTAAAAGTTATGACCTATTATTCATATGTGCGGTCGAAATGAACAAGCATTCATGCTGCCTGGAAAAAGGTGTGGTGTTTTGAGGATATTATGGTCATCAAAACAAACGTAGCGCAACGCTTACAGGTGATTTGCAATACGCATTCAGTCAATTGCTCCTTCGATCCTGTCCTACGCTGTCACCAAGCCTTTCAGCCCCCTGCTAGCAAATTGGTACTAGACTTGTCTGGGAAGCTGAAAGCATTGAATTGGTACATTGTAAGGTCAACGCGAGTCTTTGTATGGCTCAATTATGTATTCAGTCACCACTACGATGCTGATAAAGTCGAACAAATTGCGCACTTGTTACGCATTCATCAACGAAAGCACTCCGTCTTTATCCTGTCTATCATCAGGAAAGAGAAAACGATACAGCTGTCAGCCGTTGACTTTCACTCTTGAGTAATCCAAGTTTTCTTATGACGTTCCTGTGAGCGACGTGAAACGATTTTCATGAAATGATACTACCCCAGTGCTGCTTCTTTCTGCATCGATGACAATCTCACACTGGGAGCGAAGACCTTCTGTACTCGTGAATGCCAGAGAACTGTCATTTTCTTCAATATTTGGAGAAAAAGTTAATTTCTTACGTTCCAGTCTGTGCGGCTTTATTAAGTACGGCCGTTTTCTCCTTAAGATCTTTCTTTACTTATATGGATAAAAGGGCAAAGGACAAAGCTATCGACGTTAATCGTTCTCTGAGGTATATGTCCATTCGGATTCAGCAAGCATCGTTAGAGGTGATGCTGAATGCTTACCTGGTCTTTACAATTACTCACAGTGGCCCACAAATGTATCGACCCAGTGGTGCTATCTTCCAAGATAAGTCTGGTACCGATTTTCTGTCCGCGGAAAGAAAGAAATCTGGTGAGCTCGGGTGTGGGATCGAACCAAAGACCACGTGTGTGTAGGAGTGCACCTCTGACCTCCGCGCTGCACACATTATATACATAAAGGTCGGAAGCAAACTTCTACTTTAAAACAGTTTTTCGAAGAATTATTATTCACTAAAAATTCCACCAACTTCAGTCGGTAAGAAATTCCCTGAATGTAGGGAATCCTTCAGTTCATCGATGCCAATGAGTAAACCTTATCTGCTTAAACGATAGTCACACCTATTTGAAAAACCAGACGACGTCTTTACCCGTCACATTTCGCCATGTAGTCTTATTTCTAGCAATGATTCTGCAAAGCAACCACAGTGATGCTTAGATATCAGCAGAAATGGTAACCTCAAGTGCGTGTGTTATCATCAGGAGGTTCACAGTTCCGGTTGACTTAAAAGCGTTTTTAGGTCACCTGAAACGGTAGGTGATGAGACTGAACGACCACTAAACAATGTCTGTCGTTAACAATTAACCTCCTGGATGATCTCCTCCTAATGAATTGTGTTTCACAAGCATTAGGTTAAAGTCTAGCTAACAGCGTAAGTGAATTTTTGCATGAAGAAATGTGAAATATGACTGGAGCGGAATGACGCAAATGTACGTTAAAGCTAAGCATTCGTCAGACACCGGGGTGTACTCCGAAATCTTTTCTGAGTTAATGAAAAATCCAGCACGTGCGTTGGGGGCACGCTTTTTAGTTGTGATTCTCTTAGTTTCTGAAGACTACAAAGCTTTCCTCCTGAGGCAGAACGCTTACATGGCGAATTGCACGCACATTCGACTCAGACCATTGCGACGTTCAAGATAATAATGTTGCTGAAAGAGTGTTCTTAGAGCTTTTCCAACCCCATGTAAGCTTCATGACAGAGCAATGTATACCCACAATTTTTTTTTAAATAGACATGTGTAGCTCACTTGAATAGGGCCCTGTTTCTTGTTACACGGTGATCAGTTTTAATTCGAAGCCATGTTATCACAATCAAACCCTCAAACCCTATATACAAACCCCCTATCAAACTCTCTATTATCTATCTTCTAATAGTTCACTCCTTCATCGAGGATAAAAAGTGTTATTAGATGTGTGGAACTCTGTTTCTTGAAGAACAACTAAATGCAAACACGTGCCGACGATTACCATTTTGGTAACAAAACAGTACCTGGCAAGCAGTGACCACTTGGAAAAATCCCAAAGCACTCGTTATTCCACGGTAGGATAATCGTGTTCAACTAGTAAATTACTAGTGAAATGGAGACTGTCACGTGGCCCGCACTAATCTTCTTCATCTGTGAACATGGCTCTTGGTCCTTTCAGAGATCCGAGTAACCAAGTTATCATACTGATAATGAAATTCAATCATTTATTCCCAAAATTATGAACTTCGAGAAACCGTCAGGATGAAGCGACTGTACTGAGCAATGAAGTGAAAGTTTTACTTTAACACTGTAATGAGAACCCTTCAACTTTCATTTAGTGCCTATCCTTCTTTCATAGCAGGGCATAATGTGAAATACAACCAGAAGGATACTGAGATATGACCAAAACTCGGGACCTCAGTTATACTTCGGAACTCCGATTACATCTATCGGAGGCTCATGTGTTATACATTAGACCGACAGAGATGCCCGTACTTACTTAGTTCCTTTCTTTTCATTTTCTTTCTATCTATCCATCTTTCTTTCTTTCTTTCCTTCTTTCTTTCTTTTTTTTCTTTCTTTCTTTCTTTCCTCCTTCCTTCCTTCCTTTTTTTGTTTTCTCTTGCGTTATTTATGTGACAGAAAGACCAGTGATATCTGTTAACACCAATAGCACCATCAATAACAATAATATAGGCGCGAACGACGAGTTTCTTCTTGCTAGTTCATTCCCCGAGTCTTCAAAATGCTCAAATTATGATGGAGACTTTATTACTAGTTTTTCTGAACCCAAAACCACTTACAATGATTTTTTAGAAAACTGAAAATATGAGTCCATCTACATTTTCAGACGGCGTTTTTTCTTCTCTTTACGTCACCATTCTAGTGTTTGTTCTCCGGCTGTTATGTATTTCTCGTGACAACAGACATGTTGCGGAATTGTATCTAAATTTGGCGAAAGCGATTGAGAATACGGAATATGAACTGGAGTCGAAAAGTCCTCACACAGTCTTTAAAATAGGATATTGCACATTCCACTTACTTAGAGATTTTGTGTAGTTCGATCTTATAGTTAAATAAGTAATGCCTCCATACCCTCTCCAGATAGGGGACGGACAGCACAGTGGAAGTGATGATGTCCGTCATCACGATTATGGTGCTAGTTCGATACCAATCCGGGCCAACCAAGCCTCTCATCCCTCCGGCTGTCGAGAAATTGAAAATCTGAGAAAAACCACTCTCTGTAATCCAATTGGGAACGCTTCAGCCCGGCTATCTCAGCACTCCAGGAAGAATTGCTCGGCCAGCATTCTACAACATTCAGGATGAAGTGGAAATCCTCCAGCAGCAATTGAAGCCACACGTAAAAGCTGGAAGATCTTCGTGGACAATGGATACGAGGAAACGAATCGAATGTGAGAAGTGCTGGGATCCGCACAGTAAACGTGAAAACGGATCAAATTCGAGCAGACAATAATTCAACTTAATAACTCAAAAGATCGACTTTCTATAAACCTCGGCATAGATAGTTGATATATTTATTTATGTGATCTTATAAACTGATCTTCTTTAGCTGATCCGAAGTTGTTATAGGTGTTCGTTGACGTTGTCGTTGTTGTTGTTATTTGTCGATGGCTGACGTTTCTTCGGCGATTTCGCCTTCCTCAGAGCCTGGACGTATTTTATATTAGAATACTTTAGTTATTCGGTGTAAAAGGCTAAAGTGTTGATGAAGATCAAAGCCATCGACAAACAACACCAACAACAACGACAACGTCAACGAACACCTATAACAACCTCGGATCAGCTAAAGAAGATCAGTTTATAAGATCACATAAATGAATTCCACTTAGTTTATTCGTTTCTGCTCTGGTAAACTTCTTGATGGAGGTTCGAAAATCCGCGGCAGTATGCTTCCAGGTCGATATCAGAATTAATCGCTGCTATTTGTAGATCGAAAGGTTTATTGTCATTTGATTATATGTCTTGATCAAGGACATAGATTACCGGCATTGGTTTACTATAACGTGGACATTAGGGTAGAAAGGATGGATTGCTTGCTTTAGGTCACCTTGTTACAGTGTGCAACTCCCGCCGCTCGTTAGGCACTTAGGAACACCCCCAGAAATCATGTAGACCGAAAAATCGTTTGCGATGGGCGAGAGCGGAAAGTAGGAATAAAAGGATAAAGCGGATGAAGTTTTCTGCTTAATCCTTTGACCAATCCCCTAAGGGTGCACTGTGCAGTTGGTTCCATACCGCACGGTTGATTAAATAACATTTGCCCATTAGGGTGACTGGTGAGAGAAAAACGATGAGTCAAATAAGCGTTTTTTATCGCCCAAGAAAAAGTATGATGCCAATCTGCTGAGCTCTGAGAGGAAACGACATTCATTACCCCAGGGCTTGAGATCGAACCAGCGATCGCATGCTTGCTGAAGTTCTCCTTGACCGCTATTCAAAATCGGGAATAAGAACGATTACTTGAATCATAACATTGCCGAAAAGCTCCCTACAGGAGGAAGTTTTCATGACGTTGGGCATATAGCAACAAGTATGTTCAATTACTGAAAAACTTTGGCCAGTGCCTTGAAATCGTTCGTTCAATCATTTTTTTTGTCAGTATTTTCTTCGGCTAGCTAACATTTATTTTTTTCGATATATGCCTACGACTAGAATGAATGCATCACGTCCGCTGTTATACTCGAGCCGGCACACTTCAGATGTGAGAATATTTAAACAATCCCATATCCGATCGGACAAGATTCTCTAAGGCGGAGATCATCCGGTAATTTTCTCTGAGTTCGTATTTGTATAGTAGCGTTTGTAACCGATCCTGCTTTTGGAACGACAACTAGTTTCCGCTGACCCACCTAAGTTGGTGATAACGGTGATGATGATGATGATGATGATGATGATAATTAGCTCAAACTAACTCATACTCTACCGATCCGACATGAACCGTGGCACTAACTAAAGCAATGGCGAATTCGGTGAGCCAAAAGCAAAACGAAGCTTAGTAAACCTCATATAATACATTCAATTGCAGCCGGTGGAGCAGATACTAGTGGTTAAGAGGATTTTCGGCCGGCCGGGCAGAGACTGGTCATTAGATGAATGCTTTCCATTATCGGGTTATATTCTGGCCCATTGGATCTCTCAAAGAGGTTCTCTCGCGCTGCAACGATAAATAGCTGAAGAATCAGTTCATTAGTAACTGCTAGATGAATTCTAAAGCACCACCTTGGTAGGGTTACGGCGTGACGAAAATCCCCCCTCTTCTCCATTCTGCACTTTCTGAACCTGTCTGAAACCCCACAGAAGCTTATTCATAGAAGGTTTCTTTAAAATATCACCTATGAGTAAAACTGTTTTCATTTCATTCACGTCATCATGAAAATCTATCTGCACAGGTTTCAGTCGAACTCGGCAATCAGGTTTCAAGCTGTAACGTCCGGCTTCTCGATCTCCTCCTCTAGAAGGAAAATGCACCTCATAACCACTTCGCTAAGAACCTGAACAAGCTTCAAGCTAATGTCCAGTCTATAAAAAAACAAACGAAATGTGCTACTGTTCCCGTAGAGTGGCCCATTTTCACCACCTTGGTCCTAGCTTATTGCACTTAATAGTTGTCAGGGTATCGCTGCGTATCACCTGCTTCCGGTCACATAAATGCAATTACATATTAAAAATTTATCAACTTTTCTCAAAATAAAACAATATGCTGACACCAAAATGAATAAACCTGGAGCACACTTAATCTCAGTCTCTAGATAAAGTCTTGTGGTTGAATTTTTAGTAGAATTTTCACAACAGCAAAAAACAAGAGACATCTGCTTAATTCAACTACATTGTTATATATATATTTATATATATATATATATATCAGAGTAGTGAAAAACACTGTACATCGGTGAGTGCCGAGAGATACGAAATTCCCATAGAAAAATCGATATATCGATTGGCCGATGATGATGAGGGGGCGGTGCTACTACGATACAACGCTGAGATGCCCGTGATGATTATGAAATCTCGTCGGAAAAAAGAAAACAGAGATATTTTTCGGTAATAGATTTCTATAGGAAAAAAATAAACCGAGAAATATTCACTAATATATGGAAGAAACTTGGAAATTTGGTCGGAGACTGGGAAGCTGAGTTTGATCGTCACAAATACAGCAGGTAGAATGCCTGTGACAATTTGGCATCTGTTTATAAGTAAATCGTTTTAGACACCACTGAGATGAAAAATTACAAAATGGAGGAAAACGTATGAGAAAGAGAGAGTAATACAAAAATCGATAGTGGTAAGGCACTCAACAACACTAAACACTTCTGAATTATTGCTTGGCGTCATACAAAAAAAAAAGAAATCAATAAATGAATGGACAAAGTAAGAACAAATGATGTTTAACCAACATAAGGACAAAAGCAAAAAGAAATGTAATTGAAGCGCCAGCTATATATGGATGAATGAGGCGATGTGCCCCGAGGAAGGAGGAGTTTGACTGTGGAGGTTTCGTGAAGAGTGATGGAAGCTCGACAATGGGAGTGAACAGCAGTGATAGCATTGCACAACAATATAGGACACGGAATACAGATGCACACAAATAAAAATAACTCTTAATAGATAATAAAAAATACAGAGCGAATAAAAAAGGAAACGTCGGAAAAAAACTCAACAGTCCCTGATGTGGCGCAGAAAGTCAATCGAGTGGTTAACGGGTGGGATGATTATTAATGAAGGCGGGACAAACGAAAAGGTAGACGAAAGGAGGAGTGACGGAAAAACTCCGGCACCATTCAGATAAGACAAAACATATGAGCTGTAGGCAGATCTGATCGAATTAACGAACGAAATGCCGTTGCAATAAGAAGGAGCAGCCTTGCTGCTGCTGCGCTAACGATGAATGGTGACGATCTGAATGGCGTCGCCGAAGCCACCGGAATGCGAACATCACATTGAGCTTGACACATCTACAATCTCTCTAGCAGAACCAATAACGATGTAGTAACTGAACGGCGTTAACAGTTCTCCCAACTACTTGATGTTGGAGGCACACGATAAGCGTTGGTAATTCGAGCAGCCAACACCCGTATTTAAGAGGATTTTCGCTTGCGATTCGTATTTGCCTGATTGGAGAGAGGATTTGGATAGAGAGGTCAAGCCCGACTTGTGACCACAACTGGTCCGCAAGATGTAAAATATAACGAAAGTCACAGACTGATTTCTGCAGGATCTCATGTGTGACTTATGGAACAAGATATGGGACGCAGTATAAGACCACGTTGCGGCAAAAGAATGAAGAAAACAAAAGAAGGAGATAATCATTACAGGAAAAAAATCCATATGACTGCGATCTGCCACTGCTCAATAACGGGGAATACTTTGTAAATCACAATTAGCTCCTTATTAACAACGGATATAATGCGTTTCTCGATTATGACGCGGTTTCATAACATCACAGACTACGATCATTGCCTAGGTAAAAGCCAGCCAGTTAAGGCTATATATCATATGTGTCTGTATGACTGTGTGTGTGTGGGTGTGCGTGAGTGGATCTGCAGAGTTTGTATAAGTGTATGAGGGTGGCGGATTGGTTTAGGTGGTCGTGCTGTCACTAGAGCGGCTGCAGTACGACAGCATTTTTCATTTCCGGCGCATAACTGGGTGGTATGAATGGATCACCATTCGGTGTGATCTCTTCGAATGTATACGACTTCGAATTGTAGAAGTCAACTGGTGTCGGTGATGTGTGACCGTAAGTTGGTAGCAGATAGGCAGGTTCATTCAACGGTGGCGGTGGTGGTGGTGGTGGTTGTGGCGGTCCGCATGGTATCATTCGTGGAGCGCTCATAGCAGGCAAGCCCGCAAAATCTGAAATGGATAAGATACTGTAATCTATGTGTTCTGTTATATCATAATCAGAAGAAAGTTCCTCTTTGGGAGTTTAATGGGTTACCTTGAGAGATAAGGAGTGATGAAACATAATTCTACAATGCTGAAGCGCTTTTAGTAGTCAAAGGGTCATAAAGTAAATCATATCCTTCTCCAAACATTTTTTTTGTATCTTCTCACATTGAAACACGAGGAACACCTATTAATTTTTCGTTACTAGGCCATAAGATACAAATATCCAACCGGATAGCCATAGCCGAATAGCCGAGTGCATTTGTTTGATCGCTCTGCTCTTAATACAACTGGTTTTGAAGGAGAGAAACTCAAAACTAAAACGCTACTGCACATGATCTTATTTTCTACACGATACCAAAGAACCGGTTAAAATGTGGTGTATCATTCGACGAATTTCATAATCGCTACTATACTGTCACTAATAGATGAGGAAAGGGAGTATAGTGAAACGCACATCAGCGATAAAAGTACACCACCACCTACCATAGTTCACAGCCGCCGGATTGATGCCAAGAATGCGAGCTTGTTGTTGAACTTGTGCATGACTTAGTGACTGTGGTGGTCCCAGTTGTGGAGAATGTGGCTGTACTTGTGGCACAGGTATTCCACCATAGTTTACATCCATTCCACGACGCTTCATATCGAAATGTATCGGTGGCTGTGCCGCTTGATCGTACGCACGTTTTTGTGCCTGTAATGAATCAAACGACATCAACAAGACTCTCGTTGATAAGTAATAAACACACACACTGAGGTCTAACGAACATCGGTTCAAAACTAACTTCTTCGCTCAATGCCAACACATCAACGTGATGGCTCACACGTACACACGCACCACACACCGACGCAAATACATATAAATACAGAGGTACACAGATCACACACACACAACACATACTCACAGTGGTACTGGTCGGACTAGTGACCCTGGGGACATTACGACTCGAACGGGATTTGATCACCTACCTGTCTCTGTTGGAACTCATGCATTGACTGTGGTGACTGGGCAGGTAGTTCGATACTGGTCGCATTATTGCAGCGTTTTTTTGCACACATTGCACCCGTCATGTAGCGATTCTCGAAAAATCTGAAGATTTCGGTGACGTTATTGCGTGAAAAAAGGTAAGTGGGCTGTGGCTGTTGTAGAAGGTTTAGAGTTGCGTTTATTGACCGACAGAGCGAACAGTCACCAGAATTCTGTCGTCATTAGCTAGCAAAGAATGAAATTCAAACGGAAAACACCTGTTAGGATGTCAAACTTCTTAGCGATGAAACGCTATAATGGCCTGAATTTCTCACCAAATATAACACCATTAAAATTATCTACTAGGTCAAAATCATCCAAATATATCGACGCGCCTACCGTAATCCTAAAGGCGTTTGTTCAAAGTAATGCTTATTTCCTTCCCATTTTAAGGAACAAAAGAAAAAGTTCCAACCACAAGTTGAGGACGAAGCAAGGAAATCATACAGAAAAGTCTAAATCAAACGAAAAAGTAGTCTGCGAAATACAACGACAATGATGCTGAGATATTTGCAAAACTCCGGACCGCAGATGTCTGCAGTGGGGAACGAACGCGCTATTGTCCTTTCCGGGGGTTAAAGCGTTCCCCACCACACCAAAAAATTGTAGTGGTAACAAATAAAAAGTGAACATTGAAAAAGTAGTATTTTTCGATGCCTAAACGTTGTATTAGCCGTTACTCTTGTGGTATCACACTCTCAAAAACCGAACTCTCAAATCCGTTTTTTTGGTTTATTTTCCAGGAGCCAAAAATAAAAAAAAACAGAACTTCGTTTTTAGAAAGATAACTTTCTCATTGTGAAAGTCAAGAAAAGAGATTTCTGGCAAGAAACTTCTAGAAATCTCAAGACAAATTCGTTTAAATTATAAAACAATTCGAAAATGCTGTAGAAAAAAACAAAGACAGGAAAGCTTAAAAAGATTAAGGTTTCGCAAAAAGTAAGAAAAACAGACGTGCCATGCACTTGTTGAATAAGACTTTCAAGTTAATGACGGGTCACTAAATTGTAGAAAACTTCCTCCTAAAGCCCTTTGTACTTTTTTTTTACTATATTGTTAAATAAAGTTAACCAATAGACAGTTGGTAAAAGAAATATGAAAAAAGTGAAAGAAGAAAAAAGATCGAAAGGTAGGGTAAAACAAGAATACGACTGAAAATAGTTAAAATCACAATGCTAACTTTCCATTATCTGCCTACTATAGCAACAGCCTCCGTGGTGCAGTGTGTAACGCGCGAGCCCCAGGAAAGGAAAATTGTGGTCCGATCAGGCCCGGGGTACACGTTTTGAGAATATCTTAGCATCGTTATGGTTGAAAAATAGTTAGTTAAGTAATCCGACTTGTAAATTTGCCAATTTTTTCTCCTGATAGATGTTATTTTAGATGTCATTAACATTTTACTCGTTAATCCTATCGAATAGACAATGGTTTTTTTTTCTGTTCTCATCACAACACTGAATACTACGAAAACTTTTTCCTAGAAAAAGCTTTCAAATTAGTCCCCATATTTGAAGTTTCCAAATGAAGACGCCCTGCTAAGAAATGAAATACATCTAGTAGTCTTAGCGTCGTCCTTCAAGAAAACCAGTCATGAGCCGGAAAATCTCGTCGGTGACTGCCTGACCATATGGGTACACCTATGCACCGTTTCTCTTGCTTTCAAAATAAAACCTTACTCTAATCAGGAATAAACCGGTCATATGGAAATTACGTTGGAACCTGCTATTTTGATAAAAAGTCCTCCATAAAAGTACCAAACAACATAATTCTCATAAGCAGTAGTCATAGCAAAGGGCAAGGGCAACGCAGCGGTGTGTTGAAATATTAAATGGTCAATGGTTCGTTCTCGTGCCCGAACCTAACCGAGCTCTTAGCAGAATTGTCTGGGAGAATAAAAACACTGAAACATACATCATTTGACCCCCTTCAAGCCACTGTATGGGTAAACTACGCAAACCGTCACCTCTACAGTACTTAATGGAGTTGATGGCTCATGATGCACTCTTTGATCAACACGGAACATGTTTTCACGTTTTATCCTAATCTTTATTGAGTAGAACAACCAGTTTCTAAGAAAAATAGCAGAGCAAACTAGTAAATCTGCTGTGTACTTCTTAGGAATCTCGACCACTAACTCACCTCTTATCTAAGCAGACTAGACAAATTTGACAATCGGGCATTCTGCAATCTTCACACTGATTACATCCGACACGTGCCTTAAACGTCGGGGCGTCTCTCTGGAATGTTTGTCAAAAATCTTCGAATTCATGGTGATGTTCACCAGAACAGAATACGTCATATGTGGACTCATTCTATAATCTCTGTCATACCTGAAGTCTGTTCTCCAAAACACGTAAACACCTCCTCTCAATACAACTTTGTTTCTTCACACCGGGTCCGCCAAACTGCGGACTATCCTGGCAGTAAGTGCATTGACCGCACGGCTTACACTGACATCCGCGGCATACACCGCATCTGAACGAAGAAGTTTCTTTAATAAACTACTCTTAACACAGTAAAATCTCAGTAGCTGTTAACAAACAGACGACTACTACTAGTCTTTGCGCAACAGCCGACTGAGACTACAGCAAATTTTCCGATGAAAAGCCGGTCCAGGAAGCTCCTTGTTGTAAATTATTAGCTGCAAGGAACACCCATTCAGGTCTCAAACAACCAACGGATAAGTGTAGGATAAGCTATCCACTGAATACAGAATGTATTGCAACATACCCCTCTACATTAAAAAAAACTGCAGCATGCATTGAAATCAATCCACTTGGTCACTTATGTGTTACCTAAAACCAGTAAACGCAGGAAATTGCTTTCATTTTGACATAACTACAACTAAAAAGCCGGATTTACAATAATGTTTGATAATAACTTCAGAGCAGAAAAAGAGCAGCAGGCTAGGTACTGGTGAATATGCCCAGTTCTGCTCAGCAGAATACAGAGATTTCCATCAGGATGACCCCATACCAGTACATTATACTTCAAAAGTGGTGGACTTTTCGTTCGCCAAAAACAGTAAGATGAAAAGTGGTAAGATGACGAGGCCTCAAGAGGAACAGCATGAATCTCTTCGTGTCCAATGAATGGGACTGAGCATACTTGGCAGCCCCAGCATAGAATGGAAGAGAATGAAGACACCTCCCTAAGGCCAGCTTAAAGGTCACTCGATGATTAACGAGATTATAGGTGATCGTACAGATGATCAGTAATGCAAAAGGTGATAAAATTCGAAGGGGAAAAAATTTTCCGTGCTTAACAACTACCATACCAAAAAACAGCTGCTGAGATCTTTGTCTTCCAAGCTGGAAATTGTCCAAACGTTTTTCTCCCCACTACTTTTTGTTTCTTTACCGTTTTTAAATGGAATACAAAACTACAGACTCAAGAATCAAACGGTGACTTATGAGACAACAATGTCTACCGCTTTTAGATTTTGCTATTCATAAGATCTTCCAACGGTTTACCGCCCCATCGTGGATGGGAGGTGTTCCCGAGTGTCGGACTGCGATGTACAGGGGGAGGATTCATCCTTCCAGCAGAGCCTCCCAATATGAGGAGTCCGATGTTTCCATCCGCGAGCTCAGCTAAGAATAAAGCGGTGCCAAGATCCACCACCGTACTGGTGTCAAACTAGTCGCATGGTGGCAAATCTCCTTCTGACCCACAAGGGGCGGCGACTAGCTGGGGTGGTGAGGACATGAGGAAGGCTTCGGCTAGATTGACCTCAACACTCCACGGAACCACAATAGATAAACCAGCAAACGTAAATTATGCTAAGGCCCGCACAACCAGTGAATACGGGCCGTCCAGTAAGCATTCATAAGACTAATGAAACTTCCTATTTAAAAATGAATTCATATGATGAAGTAAAAATCAAAATGGGTAATCATCTTCCTTTTTTCGGAATATCGCCAAAAAAGCTGTAGTGTATAGATCCATTAAAACTCCTGAGAGAAGAAGACAAGAAGGATTTGGCCAAATGTCACGCATCTTTTCAGAGCTAAAAAGAAAAACTTCTCTGATCCAAGACTGAATGTATCTTCTTAGTTTACCCTGGAAACGATTCATTCATGAGTCAGGTGGTTTTTTTTAATGGGCTCAAAAGCGTTCGCTGACAGAACATTCCTGAAGATGAAGAGAGCTGGACGATGACTAATTCTAAGATAATAAGAAAAAAACGCAAGCAGCGAGCTTTCTAAGCTGGCTAATAAAACTATTGCACGTTAAACTAAAACCGTATGCTTGTCCACTTGATCCACAGATCGATAATCGATTAGCTCAAGATCGATCCCTCTTAAATGTCATTTAATAAGGAGGACAACAAGGTTTTTTTTCACTGCTAGGTCTAGAGTGTTGTTGCTTCACTATCTCTGACAACAATACGAATGTTGATGAAGTAACAATGTTAGTAATCTGAATCATTTCGTCGCACTCTCTAAATCAACATTTACATTGCAGCATTAGTAAATCGTAAATAAACCTATCCACTGATTTGTGATCGATTTATCGATCGGCCGCTGATCGGTCGACTAAAAGAGCGTACCTTTGTGATCTGTTCATACTGGACGTTATTGGTGGTTGTTGTTGAACGTGTTGTGAAGGCTGTGGAAATGTCTGATGCATACCGTTTGGACCTTCCATTACCATCATGGGACCCATCTGCATCAGAGTGTTCATCACACTACAAAGAAAACATATATAGAAAAAAATCACAAATAAAACGCTTCGATGTTAAATACGAAGGAAATAGAGGAAATACTGCCTAAGAAGCAGACGATAAAATCAATAAACGACCATATATCAATCAATAATCGTGATTTGGCGAAGGAATCATTCAAACGTTCATCGATGTTTCCAACTTTTCAATGTCGCCTATTATTCAAATAGAATGAGACGGACAGAGATAGTGAATCAGATTTAAACGTGCCGACAGTGTGTTAGATGGATCGAACGCTCTGGAAAGAATTTGTCATAAAATCCGATCGATATTCAGTACGGGGATCATTATAAATCGATTATAGAGAAGTTCGAAAGACAGTGTAAATGTGAATCTCATAACAGTATGACAATATACGGACGTAAATATAAACCTGACGATTACTGTAACGATTCTTGCTGGAACCGCGCACTGAGGTTACGGTAACGCACAGATCACAGAGACATAAAAAGAAAAAAACAAGAGGAAGAAGAAGACAGAAATCGGAAAATCTAAAGATCAAGACTGAAAGATGAAAAGAATGGACGAATGGAACAACAGTAAAGATGATGAAGAGATACAGAATGGCACGTTTTTTCTTACCTCCTTGAAAGATTTCAGTACAGTTGCAGCTTTGACGTCAATCACTAAGTGAATAGCAAACCGGACGATGACGATGAGTTTTCAGTGACTCACTACATACAGAACAGAAATTACCACTCTATTCGCCATTGTGCAATCTATAGAATCGATAGAAAACAAAACAGAATTTTTCATAATGTGTACAGAACCGCATCAGATATTTTTATACAAGGAACTCTTTAAATCGCGCTTGGATTCGCATTTAAAGCTTTGAAACACTTCTTCACTTTTTATTCTATAATCATCCAGTTATATCTAACCCTATGCAAGGGCGCATGTGGCGCAGTGGTCGGCAAATTGGTACCAGACTTGTCTGGGAGGATAGCAGCACTGGCTCGATACATCGATAGGCCACCGCGAGTCATTGTAAAGGCCAGATATGCATTCAATCACCTCCAAATGATGCTTAATGAAGTCGAATGCAAGGTGCATTCCGCGGTTTCTTCTATCTAACCCTATTTCGACCAACTGCTGACGAACTTGAAATAAATCTAGGAGTAAATCGATCAATGCCGGATTAGGATGCAAATTTGAAAGGGACGTGATAATGACGAGGAGATGAGAGCAGAGAACATAGGTTTTCACAGAACGACGTGATTCTTTGGTGCTTCGAATGGTGGGAAATGTAAAATGACCTCCTGTGGGGAATTTTTGTCGTAAATGCGATTGTCATAATTATCAACATCATCATTACGATCATCACAATCATCATCGTCATCGACGACGACGTCGTGTGGCTTCTGCGTGAATAGCATTTTGTGCTCGTAATGTTTCAAGTGATTGGCGACGGCACATCCAGACGTCTGGGCCACCGCGTAACGTAGCTAGATGGCAGAAGTCGATGATGTCAATGTTGTTGACTGACTGTTGCCGAGTAAACGTAATCAGCTAACCAGTAAAGCTAATCAAATCACTCACTCATAGTTTCAAAGTGATTACCTCTCATACACATATCACTAGCCATTCTGTGGTGGATAATTTCAATGTCGAGATTAATCGCCGCCAAGTCAAGCGACAAGAGTGCCACCCATAAGCGACTCACCGCCACCACGACGCAACAAAACTACCCAGGTGGGTTACGAACCGTAATTCGTCCGAGTTTTCATGCGCCCATTGTTGAACTTGTCACAATAACTAAAGTTGTCGATATTTAAAGAGCTTAACTATGGAGTTAAAACTTTTCTTTTCTATTTCGTACGCATATCAGCTTAGAAAACTACAAAGAATACGGCGATCAGAACATACCAAATGAATTTTGATCGACTCCAGTACATAACAAAACTCGTTTTCGCGATTCTACTGCAACCCTAACAAGGGCTAAAGAAAGCTAAAGAACATTCACCTAATCTTTCTGCATACTTTTTTTAAACTTTCTACGGCCGCAGATATACTTTATTTCGAGCTAAAAATCCATCAAGCTTAAATAAAAGGCTACGAACTACGCAAACAAGAATAAAAAAAAGATACTGGCTCCAATGGCTCAAAGGCTTTTTATGAAAAGAACGACACGATTTTAATAAAACTCAAAACACGACAATTCATCTCATGGGTCCCGCCCCTACAAACGAATTCCAGGGAAAAAGAACCCAAGTGTCCCGATTGCCACGCCTTTTTACAGATTGTTATCACACTTCTGAATCACTTAAGCTGAAATGGAAACATCTCCGTGCAGAAAAAAGATGAAAAATACTAGTAACGGTGGTAAAAATGAAGGAAAAATAAATAACGCAAATAAAAAAGAATGACAAAATGGGCAATAAAAATTACCCGAAATATTGACTTTTCTGCAAAATGGCCTAAAGTCGGTTCTACTAAGTGAAATGGAGGAAAACACTAGTGACGACTTTAAATTGACACTTTTAGTGAATTCTGAAGGACAACTAAGCATTATATAAGCTATAAATATGAAGAACAATATGTGGAAGAAGGATTATTCAAGTCACCCAAGCCTCTTGTGAAGCAAGACTACTACTCTTTAAATAGAGATATGTACTTGATTTGCGAAACCTAATAAGTTAAACAAATATTTTTAAGGGTTTGAAAATGGATGCGACTAAAATGCCTGTGTTAAAGATGTTGGACGTCAAATGTACATGCTGGAATCCTGTACGAAGTGGTTCAGATCACCTTCTTCCCGGTCAGAGAATGCAAATGTCGCCAGCGAGATCGAACTGATAGATCGCAATCAGAGCCACCGATCTGATCGAGGCCACGTAGAAAGCCTGTGACGTATGGGCTAAGCGTTAATTAATATCTTATTCCATAGAAACTTCTTCAGAGTGGAAAAAAATCTTCACAACTAATAAAGAAACATCATCATTATTGTACTGAGGATTCGTTGATATCTCTACGGACAACTGAAAACCACTATTGACGTGTTCTTACATTCTGCTTAAAGCAATTTCTTTTTCAGGATCATGTCGTAGATAGAAAAGAATTGCATGCAGGTGTGCAGGTGTCTCGTATACGGTTATATTGCCTAGGCTTATTGACTTAATATCTGCCCAATTAGCAAAGCTAAATCTGTACTATGAAATTGGTGCACGACAAAAGAAGGATAAATATAGCGGTATACGATATTTTAGAAAAATTATTCAAAAGAAATCTACAGGAAAGTGTAATCGTTTTTTTCCAGCAGAAAGCTTAACGGAATCCTAGACACACTGAAACGATTCAGGTTCTAAAGTTTTTAAGACCAGAACCACCTCGTGAGTGTCTCAGGGAAGCTCGATTGTTAGGGCGCAACATCACCTGACCAGGTCAAAAACTCTGGCCCCTCTAAACAATAGTACTATACTGAGTGAACGTTGTTATATGAACAAACATTTTGAATTTCTACGAAAACTAGTAGTTTTATTGTTCAGATATGGATGAGTTTATAGTCCGATACAATACTTCTAGTCTGGTTAAGGCTTAAAATAGGATTCCTTCAGAATCGATCGACGGTCAGATGTCGGCTGGCGCAGCCAACCTGGTGGTTCTCATGAATTTTCCAGTCACTTGATTACAGATATTCATAGACAAAATTCACGTCCATGAAATAATTTGCATACATCAAAGTACGTCTACCATGCAAATGTACGAGTACGAAATAGTTTCAGTCAACAGAGAGCAGTAGTAGACAAGAAGTTCATCACCTGACTCAATCTGGAGAAGTACAACGGTCGGGTTCTGGATGTCCTCCGTCAACTCATCACTATCGGCTCACATGAGAACGCACTCGGCAGCCACGTTTGTGACTAACCGGCTCAAGATCTCTCATCTATGAAAGACATCAGCGGAAGGGTACACAAAAGACGAAGAATCAAGTAATCAATATAATACTTGACTTGATACTTGAACGACCCGTCCTCACTAGTTGTGCGGGCCCCAGCATAATCACAATTTTTTTGGAGATTTGCTGGTCAAGCCAATGTGGTTCCCTGGAATCCCGAAACAGCCTGGCCAAAGTCTGCCCCAAGTCGTCACCACGACAGGCAGTAGCAGCCCTTGTGGATCAGAGGGAGATTTACCACCATGCGACTTTGATAACAAGACGGTGGTGGATCCTGGTATTGTTTTACTCTTAGCTAGGCTTCCTGATGGAAACGTCGGACTCCTCAGCTTGGGAGACCCTGCCGGGGGGACGAATCCCCCGCTGTACATCGCAGTCCGACACCCAGAAACACCTCCCAGCCCACGATGAGGCGGTAAACCGTTGGGAGGAATCAATATAATAAAAAGATATAGTTTGTTCGTATTATACAAATGACATATCCTACTTTATTCTTTCCTAACATTCCACGGTATAGATATCTCCGTATGACTACTACGTAGTGTTGTCGAAAATATAAGATACCATTCCGGTAATAAAAAAAAATCAAAGGATAAAGTTCTCGGCGTTGAGCAATCCCCTGAAAGAAGCGCCATGCATTCGACTTCATTAAGCATCGCTGGAGGTGACTGACTGCACATCTGGCCTTTATGATGACTCGCGGTGGCCTACCGATGTATCCAGCCAGTGCTGCTACCCTCCTAGACAAATCTGGTAGCAGTTTTTCGACCCTTGACGTATGGAAGGCTTGGTGGGCCATGGGCCCGGGGATCGATTCCACGTGTGCTGCAGCGAACCTCTAATCACTGCACCACACGCGCTCTCCGTATTCCGGTAATACTAATTTTTTTTGAAAGATGCTTTTAATTCTTCATATCTCCGTGTGTAGGAAGGTCACTAGTAACTACAAAAAAGTTTTGAAAAAGAGTGAGATCTAGCTTGGGACGAAAATCTACTGAAAATCGGCATAAGTACTGCTTTAATGGCTTTGCACAGCAAGAATCTCGTATATGTTAGATCATATTTCTCTAATAAATAGCCAGGAAGGCTACCACTTAACTCATACAACAACTATCAATCGATATGCCTATTTAGAAAAGAGGAACTAGAGGGAACATAAATCAAGCCTTTACAGTATTACTGTGAAACGACATGAGCAGTCGTTGCTTAAAAAAAGAGGACGAACAGCCGTCTGTGTGTGTTTGTGTACGCAGGTGGTCCAGAAAAACGATGGTCGTATGATTATGATGGCACAGCACAAAGAACATAATGTTTCATTTCGCTCTACACACAGAACGTAGTTTCATTCTTTTTATAGACAGAATACGACGTCATTATTTTATCCTGTAGATAGAACGTGGTCTTTCACTTTTCCCACAAAGAGAATATGTTGTCTTGCATCCTTTCTACATATAAGTCACGATGTCCTACCCTTCCCTCCAGACAGGACGTGATGTTTCGTTCTCTATTGCATCAACGACGAGATATGAAGGTCGCCCCACAGATTGAGATAGAAGTGAGGGTGAGGAGGAACTGGGTTAGAGACGTAGAAACTTAGAAAGACGACAACGACGGGGATGGCGACGATGAGGACACGACGAGGATGACGACGATGACGATAAGGACGACGATGAGGTCGATGAGGACGGTGAGGACGACGGTGAAGACGATGAGGACAACGACGAGCACGACGAAGACGATGAGGAGTACGAGAGTCTGGCGATTCACTCACATTACCCTAAGCGGCGAAGGATCATATGACATATCGTTGCTCTGATGAGAAACGAGTGTGGTAACGTCAGTGTGAGAGTTAAGCTTCTCTCTCTCTTTTTCACTCAAACAAACACACACCCAACCGCCACTTGGTCTCTTCCCGATCAATAAAAAGTGGGATGCAAACTAAAGAGAAGAAAAAGGAAGGAAAAAAACAAAGTATAAGAACAATGAATACGAAATAAATTTAACGGAAAAATGTTTAGGAAATAATCCACACAAAGCAAAAAGATGATAATGAAGCTAGACGTGATATAAGAATACGGTGAACGATTAGATTATCCGATGATATCGATATTATCGTACATTTTATCACTTGATGATCGCCAATAGTTCCAACTCAAATTCTGTCTGAGTAGAAAATGAATGAAATAAATAATGAGAAAATGAATGGATGAATGAACAGATGAAGGTACAAAACATTATCGACCGTATGCATTGATTTCAATGCATGCGCCACCGAGAAGGAACACATTCTTCAACTTTACAAACGCGTGTGACAACTCATAGCTAAGTTCACTGAATGAAATAAGAAGCATCAGGATCTATAGATCCTTGTCAAAAAGATTCAGTTTCCCTCATCCTAGTAGAGCAGAATTCTGATTCTTTCGTTAGCCGGTCATCTCTTCTCTTCCTCTGAAATTTCCAACTGCTCTAGTTACCGAAATGTTATCGAAATGGATGGAAAAACCAGTATTGTCGAAAACTATTCGAAATCAATCAATAAGGTTCGAAGAATAATCCAATATTTACACAGTAAACTCCCAGTAAGACAGTTCCAGTCTTAGCATTCATCACTTTCATTCGACTAACCTAACCTACTTATTTAGACGTGGGCCCCACCAAAGAGACGTTACATAAAACGATTGTGCAGATTTCCACATTCCTCGAGAACGAGAAAAAATACTGAATAAAACAAACTACAACAGGAATTTTAAACGGTGCTCTCGTGTTTCTTAAGTGGAACTCGTCGGTGGTTCAAATGTACTTGAAAAAATTGCACGATTTTAAAAACACAAACATTACGCGCTTACTGCAAACGGTGCGTGATTTTCACACAACCACTATGCACTCACTGCAAGCGGTGCACGATTATAACACAGCACGACACAATCAATCAATGCAACTTTTTCTTCTCTCGATAATGTTTCATTATGAGGTTTTTTCTAGTCGAGTGAGAGTTATGGTCGTTTAGATAGAGAGAATGATAGGGTGATGATGACGATGACGATGATGATGATGACGCTGATGACGACGAAGTGCCGACCGTTTAGGTAGAAGAAATAAGAAATAGATAGAGGTGCAAATCAGGCCAGAAAAACTCGAATTTCTCTAGAGGTGCGCGCCGACAGCACATCAACCCCCCACTCACCCACCCCCCAGTCCCCCCCTACCACCCTAGCCACCCACCCCACTCCCACCCCCATCAGGCGTATGAAACCGGGTACGCTCGTCATTTTAGCTGAATGGAAGGAGGAGGAGAAGAAGACGGAAACGAAAACAAAAAACGAAGACGGGGAAATGTAAATGGTATGAGGCAACGACATATCACTTACTGCCGCAATGAAGAAATTCACATAAACTTATCACCCGATCCATCCAATTCACCAGGTCTATTGATTTTGTCCACTTAAAAAATATGCGTCTTTGGGAAATATCGGACACTTTGCGTTATGGAGATGTCGTTGGAAATCTAGGAAGGTTATCTATTTTGTTGTTAGTCGATAGCTAAACAAATATACGTCGAGGAATTATTGATTGGATCGTCGCGAGGCGGCACATTCTTCGAGCGTTTTCTATTTGTCTGCAAATCCCGCGCACATACCGTACACAGAAATTCTTCTAATTAAACAGAATTCAATAGGATAAAAGGGTAAACAATAAAGCTCTCGGCGTTGATCAATCATTAAGGTCGTTCGAGATGATTGAATGCATATCTGGCCTACACAATGACTCGCGGAGGCCTACCCGATGTATCAAGCAGGTGGTGCTATCCACCTAGACAAATCTGGTACCAATTTGCCGACCCCGGAGGGATGGAGGGCCTGGTAGGCCATGGGCGCGGGGATCGATTCCACGTGTGTGTTGCAGGGCGCCTCCGACCACTGCACGGGATGATTTCGCTTTTCGATGGCATTTATTTCAAAAACATGACAAATATTTTTCAGAGATTTGATCTTAAGAGAACGGAAAAAACGTCGCTGAAGAGTAGAAAGACGTTCACGACATGTTCACAACGATAACATTTCGAGAATTTTCTCACAAGACTCACAGAAGAAATGAAGGCGTTAAACTGGCGTGTATTTCGCGGCTTTGGCGTAGCTACATGACGATTTATCGATTTTTTTGAGATGATCAATGATGATAAGGGAGATTGAAAACAACCACAACAACGGCGTTATCATCATTATCGTCGATGTCATCGTTTAAAACATCTTCGACGTCGTTCTTGTCGTCTTCACCGCGTCGTCGTTCTTGTCATCTTCACCGCGTCGTCGTCTTCGTCGTCGTCGCCGTCGCCGTCGCCGTCGCCGTCGCAGTCGCAGTCGCCGCCATCTATGTTGTCATCATGTCGTCATCATCGCCGTCTACATCATCTTCGACGTCGTCTTTGCCGTCATCATCTCGTCGTCGTCGTTGTTGTTGTTATTGTTGTTGTTGTCGTTGTACTTCCTCCATCACTTGAGGAATACTCACAAAAGACGAAAGTATTGTGACAGCAGTGTGTCTTGTGTGTATGATGCATCCAATTAGAAAATCAGAGGAAGAAAAAAAGAGAGAAAGCGAAAAAACGCCAACATTACAACGAAGACCTTGAGAAAAAAGCTGAAAAGCAACTTAGCAGACAGACTTTTCGGCATCATAAAAACTTCCAAAGAAATCGAAACACATAGATGGACGACGGCACAGGAAAATAATATGAAAAACCTTCTTTTTTTTTCTTGATTATATCATCTCTTCCCATTTTTTTCACCGAACTCAGTGAGATTCCGTCGACTAGTAAAGTTCTTCCTTTCTTTCATCTCATTTTTTGTACTTCGATTTTGTCTCGAAGAAGATATGACAGGTTATCGGCTGAGAGAAAAAAATATCCCATATATAATATCGTTAGGAGACTTTCTAGGACTCGGAAACCGTATTTCGTTAGAGGATCGGATATTTCAATTTCAAAGAATTCTCATATGGTTAGTGGAAGCCGAATCATAATGAGACCGTAATCTCCGCCTTTGGGAGGAAACCCTCATTGTGCCGTGTTTCCTTGGCGCAAATGGAAAGGAAGGGAAGAGGAAGTGAAAGAAGAAGGAAGGAGAAAAGCACGATTCGTTAAAACTAGAAACGATGCGGAAGTGCTCCACGAGGTCGAGTCGACGAGGGCCTCGCAAAGAAAAAACGTGACTTTGACTTGTCGTTCGCATTTTTCTTGTTCATCTTAACTGCTGGTGAAGAAAGTGACAGTTACATGATGTGGAGGTGATGATGAGATAGCCGATGGTCGTCGTCGTAAGTGGATGGAATCGTGCTGACCGGGTAAGAATATACAACAAGAGAGAAGGCAGTCTGAGAGAACTGAACATATTGAAGGACACTGCATTGATTGATTCAAAGCGATGAGACAGAGAATAAGAACGATGATGAAGACAACTCTCATCATGGCGGCTGTCAGACAGCGATGATTGTGAAGTGATGTGAGTGAGTGATGAGAAAAGAGGAAACGTTGTTGAGAGGAAGAGACAGAGAGAGAGAGAGAAATGGAGAATTACAAATGAAAGACAAACATTAGTTCTCATACCATCATCTCCCCCATCCGCCGCTCTGTTTTCTAAAGCTTCACTCTGGTTACTGTAGAGATTTCTAAACGTTTCATAACACTCGCTGAAGCTTTGCAATTATTTACAGAAATACATTAGATGATCTTCATCGTAAAAAAAACCACAATTTGCTTCTGGTAAACGAAAGAGATGATTAAGAGAGAGAGAGAGGGACAGACAGGCAGAAGGAACCACAAGGAGAGAGGGAGAGGGAGAGAGATAGAGATAGAGAGCGAGCGAAGAAACGATGATACGGTGGGAAACAGAACAACGAAACGTCAAATAACAGATGGTGATGGTGAAAAGTAAACAATGAGAACTATGGAGTGTGTTAGGATGTTTGGAAAGGAACAATAGAGGTGTTGAGTGACAACTCTTGTGAAACATCAAAACGTTTTGCAGCGAGAACGCAATGAACGATGAAAACTCGTCCGCAGACATTTATCAATGATCACGAATTCCATTCATCGTTTTTTCTTTTGGGCGCTGAGGTCAGGGAACGGGGGAGGGTTGGGTTTAGCACAGTGATATTATAAGGAACACAGTGTAGGAAAGTCCATGTGTAAGTGAATGGACTTGCAGTCGTACACAGTTCTGATAGAAATAACCAAGAAAGAACGAATTCGCTACTTTTCGCGAAAGAAACAGACTTATTTAGTGTTCCTAACGATAACGACAGTGGTCGCTTAACCACAAAAATTGATGGACAAAGTAAAGGAGTAATCAGCCTAAATATAGATACGAATAGCAGGAATAGAATGTGTTGTGTTCACGTATGTGATGAGTTTTTTTAGTGGTTATTGCGCCGGTGCGATCGGTCGACACAGCGATGATGGACACAGCACGCGGCTGTTGTTGTTGCTGTTCTCGATGAACTTTGCGCTTTGTTTAGCTACGACAACGACGACGAGGAGTAGTGCAGTGACGAGGGTGAAGAGCAGCACCAACAACGACGACAACGACGACGACGAAGTGGAGCGGACTGAAGAGGGTGGAGAACAACATCGACGACGACGAAGGGACAGAGTCACCACAACTACTGTACCGGTCAACGCTCGCTACAACGTCAACACATCACTCATAGAAGTATCAGAGGACACCGTAACCTAAACCAACCTACCTCAAAATTTTACACTATCTATACAATTCTGAACTATACTAATGGTTGCTATTATAAAAGTATTTCGACGCTCCGGTAAACTTCGCCTTCCTCAGCGCCTTAAACGATCAAAGTAACCGCAAGCTAGTCAGCCAAACACCTCCATAACCTCAACAAGGAAGCGACGATACCTAATTTTCAATCGCACTAGGTATAGAACAGTTTCTTCACACACTCACCGCTCTCTACAAGTCCCTGCTTGTCAATGCCAAGGTTAACAGTAAGTCAGTCTTGGGAATGTTGGCGCTACTCAAAGAAGAACAACCTTTTAAATAGTGAAAGTTGAGGATAATTTTCTGATTTCAAGACTGAAATTCCGGAAAAAAAACTGAAAAACGAAGAGAGAAAAAAAAACGAAAAAAAATATTGGAAAATGAAAGACGTAAGGTGATAGTACGATTGTTGACTGCAAAGATAACGTAACACTCAGAAACCTTTGGAAACCTAAGTTACTGAAGAGATATCAATTCCAGCTCGTCAGATTATCTGATGATAAAAATTCATTTTGAATATCCATTAATGGACAACGACAGCTTCAGAAAAAAGACGATCAAGAAAACCGAGGAAGCCTCGATTAAACTGATTAGGAATTTTTTCAGTGATCTACACCTTTGTGAAAATGGTTTCCTTAAGAATAACATGTTTAAGTTCATAAAAACAAAACATTCAGGCAAAGAAACTACGAAAAAACTTTTTTTAGCGAATGAATAATCTCTTAATATTACGAAAGACTTACTACGTCCAGGATTCACCGAGAGCAACAATGTGTCAGTCTGGCAGAGTAACGATTTTGAGTCAATGGTTCTGGGAAAGGAATCATAGAGTCAGAATGTCAGTGAATTCTGGATGAGTTGATGATGAATCCAGAAATCTGACTAATTGTCAAAAGACTGCTGATGGATGAGGGCGTGGGGTATTTAGTGAACGACGAGGACTATTGCAACAATTCAACGATCGATGGTAAAGCAATGCGCAAACACTCACGCTCTCCCTACACATACATACACACACATACACACAGACATACACAGGCACAAGCCTACATACATGCGCATACATACATACATACATACATACCTATGCAGCCAACCCAGCCAGTCAGTCCCCCTATTCAAAGACCTAGCAACTTACTAACCAACCAAAGGACCGAGATTGACTAATTGGATAAATCAGGAAGATCATCTTCGAGAGAGAAGTGAAGCGCTGGAAAAAAAAGAAGTGACGATGAATAGGCGGCATATCGCTATGAATCGTTGTCGTCTATCAATGACGACGACAAACACGAACAACGAAACATTGAAAAACAATGATGACGACCAGGACGACGACAACGACGACTATGTTACGATTGTCCGAATGTCCCTTAGGAATCATTGAGAAATCCCTCTAGAAAAACATCGCTGACAGTTGCAACGTGTTTGTGTACGTGTGCGGGTGTGTGTGTGTGTAAGAGCAAGTGTGTGAAAGCAAGAAAAACACGACGAAAGGTCATTCTGACTGAGGTTCGTTTGTCGTGGTGCAAATCTGCAAAACTGTTCAATTCAATAATACATAACTTGTAGAACAGATATGTCAGACACGTCTACACGTTTTTTCACTTGAACAGAAGTGTTCGATATATATATATATATATATATATATATATATATATATATATATACATATATATACTATATATATATATATATATATATATATATATACCTGTATGAACGTGTATGTATAGGTGTATGCGTGCATAAACGTATTTGTATAAGTGTGTACGTATGTGTGTATGTGCATGTATGCATAAGCGTGTGTACTCTAGTGATGTGTATGTTGTGTATTTGTATGTATGCATATTCATTAATGTATGCGTGTGTTTGTATGTGTGTGTATGAATAAACTCAAGGATGTAGTGGTGTGTGTGTATGTGGGCATGTGTTGTGTGTATGTATGCATTATTGTATGTATGTAGGTGTTTATGTGTGTATATGCATAAACGTATGTATGTAGTGGTGTATGTGTGCATGCATGTGTGTGTGTGTGTGTGTGTGTGTGTGTGTGTGTGTATGTGTGTGTGTATGTATGTATGTATGTATGTATGTATGTATGTATGCATGTATGTATGTATGTATGTATGTATGTATGTATGTATGTATGTATGTATGTATGTATGTATGTATGTATGTATGTATGTATGTATGTATGTATGTATGTATGTATGTATGTATGTGTGTGTGCATGTGTGTTTATGCAAGATGAGTAAGAGACAGACAGAGAGAGACGGAATCAAATGAGGTCAACGATCGAGTGTGTCGGGTGGTGTCTCTAGTTCAAAGCCGATTCTCTCACAAAGAAACTCTACCGTAATCTCTCATACGTGAGAACTTTATTTTCAACGAATAATCTGTTGAAATAGTGCACAGTGACAGCGCAAAAAAAAGAATTCGTCACCATCATCCTCATCATCACCATCATCGCCACCACCACCACCACTACCGCCACCACCACCACCACCACACCAAGCCCATCACCATCGTTGTTAATGAGAGGTCTGACCGACAATGGGTATCATTAATGAATGATGAATTGAATCCTCAAGATCGTGTGCATACGCCTATATTTCGTAGAATTCGACTAAGTAACTTTCCTTCTCCAGTAGTAAATCACTACTGAATTAGATTAACTGGAAAAGCACTTCTACACTTATTACTTGGAACATTTCATGCTAACGAATTCGCAAAGTTAATTCTACGGAAACGGTTTACTAGGTTTTCCTAGTTGCTCCTCACAAGGTCTGCCACTGGTCATTTACGGTTGATTAAACGTTTGTAATGATGATGGTGATGATGGCGACGACGACTATGACGACTACAACTACAACGGTTACGACGCTGATGATGATGACGATAATGATGATGATGATGATGATGACGATGATGATGATGATGATGATGGTGATGATGATGATGATGATGACTACGACGACATTGATGAAATGCCCGGAACACGGTCAGATTGTGCGCAATGACGAAATTAGGGTTGGGCTGTGGGGTGAATCGGCAAAGCACCACTAATGAGCCAATTGCACTATGCCGAAGGCAAGGCATTTCTTTTCACTATCTCCCTTTTCACATCGGGATTATTCAGTAGCACTCAACGTCAACATATACAAAATTGTACTTCTCTACTGATTACTCTAGCTCAACATTAGCTAAAAGACGATAGAACCGATTACACAACAGAAATATAACAGAATTTTTCGCATGAAGTTCGATATTAACAGCATTGAGAGTCCCACTCTTATATACTGGTGTATCTAAGCACCTTTTGTGACAAAACCCGCCCCAATTAGTTTTGAGACTACCCCCGACCCTCTAAACCAAGTTGACGAGGGTAGCGAAGGTTAAGAGCGGATCAGAAGCGATCGTGTCCATGTTCTGAGACATAATTGTATCCAGCAGATGAACTTCATACCTGTATTGTTCCGAACTGACTTATACCTTCACTATAGACGGAATCATGCTAGTCCACATGTGTAATGCATGCACCTGTATGTGTAGGCGCAGTGCCTCCTACCCCGTAGATTTATTGAGCCCTGGACATAATCAAATGGGAAGTAGATACAATACGCTTCTGGATCACCTACAGGACCATTTCCACTAATTAAAAACCATTTCTATACAGGATATCGTACGAATGCTTGTGGCATCCGTCAACCGAGTGAAAATCACTGGCATAGTCCCAGCGCTCAGCATAAGGAGGAATGGAGACCCTGTTGGTGTTAAGATGAGTCAATGAGAAATGTGACTGAAGGTGATAAAGATCACCAGCATCATTATTATTAATTTCATCCACATATACAAGCCATTCTACATTCTTTTTCTATGCCTTAATGACTGGAAAGTACATGTAAACTACTAAATGTCCTTTTATACACCATTTAACTGACCTGACATAATTTTATGTGTTACGAAATGAATTTACAGGAAACTTGAGTACGTTGCACTCAATGAATCTGGCTGGAAATCCCTAATAACCACCTTGAATATTCCAGTGCCTTTGTGGAAAGATGAATTCTATCCAGGAAAAAACTTCAAGGATGAGAAAAAAGAAATAAAGATTGGAAATAAGACGACGAGGACAAACAAAATGCACCATTCTGCGATGTAAACAAGTGGTGAAGAACAAACGGAAGAACTCACAAAACTTGCAAACACGCAAAGGGTGCAGGATTTTTTCTGCAATCGCATGTGTTGTTGCTTTCTTGTTATATTCTTTCTCCTCGGTCAAGTGGAATGCTTAGAATGTCTGACGGACAGTCAGTCGCATATCGTCTCTTTTGCATGAATGCAAAAGTGCACGAAGAGCTCACAGTAATGCAAAACATAGGCATTGATCAAGACATCGATTATGTTCGTCTTAGGTGAAAGAATGAACAACGAACGAACGAACGAACGAACGAACGAACGAACGAACGAACGAACGAACGAACGAACGAACGAACGAACGAACGAACGAACGAACGAACGAACGAACGAACGAACGAACGAACGAACGAACGAACGAACGAACGAACGAACGAACGAACGAACGAACGAACGAACGAACGAATGATCAACGGCATACCGACAGATATTCAATGTTTGTTCGTCAGACAAATGTCTATTGTCAAAAGAATGCAGCATAACGGTACTAACTGATCATCGATCAATAACTATTTCCTGCATTTGTTGTGAAAAAAAAGAACAATGTACTCATAAATGTCAGTAAAACGGTTAAAATTAAATAATTATTAGTTTCGGTAAATAAACTCCCTAAGTTTAACAACACTAGGGTTTCTGGTATTAAACAAAGTGCATTTTCGTGTTCGGACGATCCTGAAAACGCTATTGTCCAGAAATATTGAGAACTACGATAGGCTCGATTTGCTAGCATTTTGCAACGAACACAAAAAAAACATTGTCTCGTACTTTTTTTCATATCTCGTAGGAATTACTACTACCTAAATCCGAATAGATAACAATAGAAGAAGCGACTGATAAAGAAATGTGAGCATTGGTGAGTGTGTAACTGGAATGACCGCTTTCTTTTCCGAAGACGGGTTACCCCAGCTCCTCTTTCCCGTCCCACTCTCATCACTTCCCCTCCTATTTCCGTCTCCAATCTCATTCCTGTTTCACTACTCCCTAACCTACTCCCTCCACCTAGTCGGATAACGCAGTAGAATAAGATTTAAGACGGTGGAAAAACATTCATTTGGATAACGCCAAAACGACCACCACGAGAGTCGTGCGTGAAAGAGGTCATTAATCTTCGACATTTTTCGTTGTGCGTTCCGAATTTCGTTTTCTCGGAGACAAAAAAAAGTCGGACACAGATGATGAGCAGAGCACGAGATGGAAGAGTGCAAATTGCAAAAATATAACATAATGTACAATTTTGTGATAGACAAGATCACTTGTGAGAGATGCCGGCAACATCGTAAAACTCGTACAAAGGTCACACGCTGAAGGCCGGAACAGTCCGAGTCCTCTTTGCCCAACGAAGGTCTCAAAGACAATCAGCTCATGTCACCAGAACCTCTCTCTTTCCTAAAAATCTCTTAACGTCGCCGATTTTCTCCATGGTGGCTTGTACTCTAATTTATGTGACAGCAGAAGGAGATCGTCTTATAATCACCAGCGATTAAAGAACTCAAATAAATCGAGATTTACTGAAGATAATAAATCTTTAGTTAGGAGAGACAGAAAGAGGGGAAAGTGAGAGACCGAGAACAAGACAGAATAGTAGATAGAAAGAGAGCCCGATGGTTGGCATATAAATGAGACGACGACGTTTCTGGAGGGTATGGTTCCTACTTTCTTGCTTTCAGATTTCTTCTACTATCGATCAATATGTATATATATATATGTATATATGTATATTTACACATATTATATATATGTATAAATATTATATATATATATATGCTGGTAACGGAACAGTTGAAAAAATAAAAGAGCAGTTGATGTGTGACCGTTCTCAGCTTTCCTTTCATCGTCGAATTTTGCCTCCTTGTGACTGAAAAACAAAAAAGTACGGTATTCAAAAAAAAAGTCAGCACTGAAGATAAAATAGTAGAATTTCAATAAAACTTTTTCAAGTGGTAGAAGCATCTCTAGCGAATAAATGAACGGATAAATAAATAAACAAATAAGTAAATAAATACATACATACATAAATAAAGAATGAAAGGATAAAGCTCTCGGCGTTGATCAATCCCCTGACAGAAGCTCCATATATTTGACTTCATTAAGCATCGTTGGAGGGCACTGAATGCATATCTGCACATTTGCCGAACCCGGAGGGAGGGAAGGATTGGTGGGCCACGGGCGAGGGCAGCGATACCATGTGTGTATTGCAGGGCGCCTCCGACCACTGCGCCACACGCGCCCTTAGTATCCGCGCCTATCAGGGAATAAATAAATAAATAAGTAAATAAATATGTATGTGTATAGATACATAGACTACACTGGTTTATGAGAAAACAGGGGTTTGACTTACGAGCACAAAATGGAGCAAAACAGCGATTCGAAGAAAAATACAGGAACGACTGAACCAAAAAAAATTCAAAATTACAAAAATATAGTACTCTCTAAACCATCCGGATGTAGGAGACGAACATTGTTTGTGAAGAAACTGGAAGAAATCGCACGCGGTTTAGCAAAAATCGTTTCCTTGATCCACTGTTATCTCATCGATTTGCAGGCTATGTCGTAGATCTCTGCGCTATTCGTCAAGTCGCACCCACCACGGCTCATCCTTTTCGATTGCGCTCTTTGATCCACAAACGCAATCGATCAATAGTGCCCATTCGAACTGTGCAGTAAGCGGTATAATCTCTTATAGCATGAATACAGTGGCAGTAAGTGATGATGTCGTGGTTAAGTGACTGGAACGATGTTGAAACAACGATTGACATGGGCAAGAACTATCTTCAGTACACAAATTCGAACGAAAGAAATCGATTCTACGATTCTTCCATAAGGTGGTGGTGCACAAGGGGCCACCTCCTAACATACCACAAATAATACTCCATTGCAGGGGAAATCAAGATTCAATGAAGACAATAAATCATGACGACAGCGGTTGCGGTGATGATGGTGGTAGTGGAAGTGGAGGTGGGATAATGGCGAAGATGATCATGATGATGATCATGATGATGATGATGATGATGATGATGGTGATGGTGATGATGATGAGGAGGAGGGAGGATGATGGTGATGATGATGATGGTGATGATGGTGATGATGACCAGCCGAGGGAAGTGCGAGCGGTGGTGATGGTGCCGCTTGACACCGACGTGCACGTACTAGATGCAAATAATTGCACACAAAGTCCTGTATTTAGAAGAAAAAAAACATAGCCGGAATATTAGAACATTTTCTCAGAATCGACCGATTACTACACTTTCTCCAATGGTCCCTAATCTCACAAACGTTAAAGGAACTGCCCCTTATAGTCCGAATTCCAAGGAAATGTGCGCATTTAAGCGTTGTTTGATAAATTTAGGCTTCTCATCCGCTGACTTCTGTTGCTCGAATCCTTAAAGGATGATTCTCAACACTTGAGCGTAATTATAATATTACAATATAATAGCTGGTTGGAGTTGGTTTTTGGAAGTTCTTCGTGGATAATGGATCCGAGGAAACGAATCGAATGTGAGAAGTGCTCGGATCCGCACAGTAGACGTGAAGACGAGTCATATAGAAGTAAAAAAAATACGATATAACTACAACATTAACTTTTTCATTTACTACCTATTACAAAGGACTCGCATGGTGTGGTGGTGAACGCGTTAGTCCACGGGAAGGGTAATAGCACGTTCGTTCCCCCACTGCAAACACTTGCGGTCCGGAGTTTTGCAAATATCTCAGCATAACTGTGGTTATATCAAACATAACTATAATAAGTACAACTGGACCTGTCGTTTTCTCTTAGCTACTAAATAGAGGCCAGATATGCACTCAACCACCTCCAACGATGCTTGATGAAGTCGAATGCACGGCCCATCCCTCCGGGACTGTTCAACGCCGAGAGTCTTATCCTTTATCCTTTATACAAAGTAAATAATTAGTTATGATGAATCACTAACATAGTTATAGGAATGTAAAAGTAACTGAAATTCTTAGTAGCAAACACTGTGATGTTTCCGTTTAAACCAGCTCTAACGAGCTGGAAATGGCCGTGTTCGACTCTCCACAAGTTATTACAACGTTCTAGAATCGTTTTGACAAGAAGTCTTATGTTTCAGTTTGTAGATGACGATTTCCTTCTAGCAGGAAATGGGGCTGTCGGTGGAACGACGGAAGTGCTGTACGATGTGGTTCGACGAACTACTGAACTTATGAGTCTGAAGTCGGAAGCAGTCCGTTGAAACACTAGCTAAGTTGGTATGGAGCATGGTAGTGGAGGTACTGGATCCCTCCACTGGTGACACAATAACTATAACTAAAGCACTGGCTAATTCTCTGATCAAATGGAGTTTATACATTTATTTATGATGTGTAATTGCGATTAACACAAAGTGACAGCAAGACTGAGTGGTAAGGTTGGCTAACACCAAAGAGCTGTCACTGATGAATCAACGTTCATGACGATGATGTTAATAAGATAAAGAAGAAGATAAATTGAATCGGATCATTTGAAGAGAAAGGAATAGAAAAAAAGAAGAACAAGCATACAGCGGACAGATTAAAGACACTAACGGATGAGAGGCAAGACGTCTTGAGCGAAAACTGCGAATCTAGTTGAGATCGATTCTAGTAAGATATCTTAGACCAGGAACCATAACACCAGTGAGAGATGTGAATTTGAGTACACTAATCGACGAAGAACAAAATGATAGGAATTGGTAGTGCGATGACCAGTCCCTTAGGAATGCGTCATGGATTCGACTCCATCCATAGCATCGTAAAGCTGACTGAATGCACGGTTAGCCCATACAATGACTTAGGACCCACTAAAGTACCAAGTAAGTGTTTTTATGCTCTCTGACATGTTCGGCAGCAATTTTCCGGCTCTACAGAGATGGAAGGCTCAGCTTGCACGGTGGCCAGGATCGGACTAACATTCCCGTCTTTATTACAGGATCGTCAACAGAGAAGCTGAACTAGGGTTCCGGTTAATGAAGTGGACATTACGACAGCCTTCGGAAAATTTAATCATGCGTTCGAAGCGCACCTGAAATTCCTAGATCTAAGTGTCCTTGCTCCTGTATTATAGGATACCTCTAACCGAAAAACCATTTGCATATATTGGCGAACCAACTCACGGTGGTGACTGTGGAGATGGTGATGATGACGACGATGATGACGGCAGTGATGGTCTTTGTGGTGCAGATGGCCGTGATGGAGATGTTGATGGAGGTGGTGGTGGTATTGGTGGTGGTAAGAATGTGGAGTGCTCTTGACCCTTTTGGTAAGGTCATGTATAATTGTATGTCACCCCTCGTTCTCCAGTCTGCGCATACATCCCACCCATACACATCATACCCAACAACCTATCCAACCACTACCATCACCATCACCACCACCACCGTCACTCATCCACAAAATCGCCCACCACAGAGGCTCGGCACAGCGATGTTGAATAGCGGGACTACAGGGAGGGAGGACAACGATCGAATGCAGTGTCATGTTGGACGATACGCAGACAATCTCCCTCCCATACACATACACACACACACTACTCCCAACGGCCGGTCTGCTATTTACAGTCCGGTGAACGAAAATAAACATTAAGGTCGAATGTGGTAAACTTCTCAGTTTCGTAACTAATAACATCGTCGTCATTCAACGAATCCCCACACCATTTTCTTTCTTTTTTTTAAGGTTTGAAGGACCAAAACAAACCCTTTACACGACTATATGAAACGGTAACGTACAGTATCTCATTGGTAAAAGAGTCAATGCAGTTGTGCTGTTACAGTAACGCACACCTCAAATCTAATAGTTCACTGAAATGTGACTCCATTATTGTTCTGTTGTGATTCCGTCCTGTTGAGATCTCAACCTAAGTGGCTCTCTAACCCAAGGGCGGTGACGAAAAACTCTTCAAAAATGGATGACTCTTTTTTATGATCCGTTTATTTCTGAAGATACATAAACAAATACAACGGCGATCCGATAACACAACAATCTGATAGCGTCGCGTGTGGCGCCGGTAAAAGGGTCAAACAGTTTTCCATTTTTTTTCGTGGACAAACAACAAACCTGACATTAGGTTTTACCGTAACCAATCTTAGCCAGTGAAAAATTCCCAGGATTTTTGGATATCTAGGTCGAATTTCAAATCGTCGTTTAACAATACTATTATTATTAATAAATTGGGCCATAGTGATGTAGTTGGTAACACTTGACCCCCAGGAAAGAGTAATCGCGGGTTCGAATCTGGCCTGGGATCCAAGTTTCGCAAATATCTCAGCATCATAGTGGTAATATTATTATATTTTATTATATCATTAAGTAATATAGTAGTAGTACCAGTAATAGTCAACGTATTCTGAGTGTCACAGAACATCTGCGCTCTGATTCTTTTTTCCCCAGTGCAACTAAGATTTTCACCACGAACAAACTTTGGATTAGTGCAGTACTAGCGTAAAAAGATCCAGTTTTCTTTAACATAAAAAAATATTCCAGTAGTTGATTTATCTTATAATCCGCGTCTCTCAGGGACATTTAATCCGCTTGATCTACTTAGAAGTGGATAAACTGGGTCACAGTGGACGATACCGTAATGTGTGGACAAAACGAGGGCAATTATCGTCTATGAACCACACCAAAGACATCGTCATGACCTTTCGTTTCGTACGAAAAAGAAGTTCAATATCTATCAGAATGATGATCATGAATAGGCCAGCACATAGATCACGTTAACAAGACGATCGATAACCCGAGTGAATGTATGAATGCTATGAAGTATTCGAGTAGTAGAATAGGGTGGTACAGAGTGGTATGAAATGTAGGACAGAATGGGTTGATTTCTAGTGGTGGTGGTGGTGGTTGTGGTGGTGATGTTAGTGCTGATGTTGGTTGTAGTGAGAGCGAGAGACAGACACAGATTGGTGTTGCCCACAAAATAGGTCAATCGATACTTGCGGACTACAGAGGCCATCAAGGCCATTCGCATAGTAAAATCGGCAGCGGTGATCCGTTCTTCTTAAGACTTCAACGTCCAACAACCCTTTGAATAACTTGAATTTTAGGGTGAGGGATCGTCGGATGAACTGAATATTCTATTTGACACGAAAACCTTCGTGATCTACCACGATCGATACTTAGCGCTATGCAGTAGGGTAGCTACCGTGCGCACGTTGCGTTTCTCATTAAGCACGACTAGACAATCAGTATTAATGTAATGATTTAAGTCAAGTCTGACAATCAATCCGAGGATAAAGATTTTCGAATTTTTTGTCTCACTGGCTAAATCGTGGGCCATATTGGTTCAGTAACAGCTGCAGTATAACAACTATGCACCTGTTGCTGGATGTCAAAACGAAAACAAAAAAGCGAACGAATGTTTAACGTGATTTTTTCCCATCATTTTACTGTTTAAAGCACTAGAAAAAAAGAATTAAAACGCACTTTAGTCCTTTAGTACTCGAGCACCAACGATGTAATGAAGTTGAAAACAAGACCATTCATCACCCATTTACTTCTGCAGTTATTAGTTCATTCACTTACTTCCTTGGATGCTTGGACGGCTCATCCCCACTTGTTGTGCGGGCCCCAGGATAATCTCTATTTTTCGAAGTTTTGTTAGTTTAGTCATTGTGGTTCTCTGGAGTTCCGAGGTCAGCCTAGCCAATGTCTGCCCTAGGTCGTCACCATCACGGCAGTTGCAGCCTTTGTGGATCAGAGGGAGATTTGCCACTAGGCAATTAGTTTGATACTAGGACGGTGCTCGATCCTGATATTGGTTTACTCTTAGCTAGGCTTCCTGATGGAAAGGCCGGACTCCTTCTCAGCTTGGGAGCACCTGTCTAGGGCACGAATACCCCGCTGTACATCGCAGTCGGACACCCAGGAACACCTCTCAGCCACAATGAGGCGGTAGACCGCTGAGAGGATTAGTTCATTTAGTTTAATTAACCATTTAATAACCTATTTATTTATAAACCTCCACTTATGATGTCTTTAAAGCATTTTTTAGACCTGAATTTGGTGATTAATTATGGTTATTACCGTATTTTCAATGACAATAACCGAGAAGAATGAATTTTAAAAAATTTGGGTTGATTTCCGCCCAACTTCTATCTGCGAATGATGGGGCTAATTTTTTCGATCTTTAAAGAAGAGTTTCTGCAAAAAATCAAAGATTTTTCGATATTCCTAGAACAGTGAGTTTTACTGATGTTCCTGACTCCATGTAATCAAATGGTACACAAGTGAGTTTCAACTACTTATTTAATCATTCGTTTTTGCTAGATTTAGATTTGCATCATTACTGTGCGATTACGGTAAAGTAGCTGGCCAAATACGTCGATCAGGAAGAGAAGTTAACTATGAAAAAAAGCAGAATTATGCCATTTTCTACTGTTTTCTTCTCCTTTATCTTTACTATATTTTTAATAACACGGCAAATGATTCCATAAAGAATTAAAGATTTCTTAACAGTTACGACATGACCAGTCTGACGACATGAATTGAAGGATAGCAGAATAACTGAGTGGCTAGTAGCTCTAGTCCTCGCTTTTACCTTTATCCTTGACCATACTGTCCCCCTAACCCATAAATTAAAGCATGCACTATTTCGATACAGGTAATCACCTACCGTATCTCAATTATACTTTTTGATAATTGATGGGAAATGGTTTGCCTTTACGAAGAAACGAGCAGTTTCTTGCATATTTCCCATCTAACTGGTATATTACTGGTTTTGCAAGTTTTTACTTCACAGAATCCTGAACAAGCCAGTAACAGGGTCTTCACAGGTCGTCATCTTCACTACAGGCAGTTCCAGATCGTGGAAACTGCTAAATGTCTTCGAAAGTAGTGGCATTTTATTCCCATCTAAGTCTCTGAACAGAAAAGGCCGAGTTCTTTCCAAATTTAGATGGCTCTCTTGGGTAGTGGTTAGGAGGAGGAAACGAATCCCAACTGTAAATTGTAGTTCATCAGCTCCTAGGCAACCCAATTCCCAAACCATTAGTGCACATTCTTATTAAAATATAAATATTTATTCCATAAAGAAAAAACAGTACTCTGGCATACCAAAGTCACCATTTTCAGTGAAGCGCTCTAGCTGTCAGAAGTTTATAGTTATAAGAAATTCGAAGCGAAGGGTTTTCATTTCTATAAAGAAACGTTAAGACAGGAATTTTTGTAGGGACCATCATTGTCTAGTGCTGGGAAGTAACTTTTCTAAGTAATCAAAAAATGATAATAAATCTCTGAGATAAGATTATTGTTATCACCGCTACAAACCTGATATTCGTCTCCAGCGGGTCGATCTTCGACAACAAAGTTAATTTAAAAGGAAAAACTGACAATAGTTTCTATAAACATTAATACGAATACCAATTCATGAAGCAATTGATTTGTATTCTAAGTAAACATAACCAAATGGTGTTGAGATATTGGCAAAACTCCGGACAACGGGTGTCTGCGGTGGGGAACGAACACGCTATTACCCTTTCTGGGGCTAACGCGTTCACCACCACACTATGCTGGTCCTTCGTTTCGCCTGTGTCTCAGCCAATTTTCTATCGATAATTGGAATAAGTGAATATAACTCCATATAAAATACTAATAGGATAGAAAAATTCATACCGAGAAAAGTTCACAAAAGGAAAATGGTGTTAAAATGAAAGAATATAGATGAAAAACAAACGATGACGTCACCTGAACCGACACAGGGAAGTGAAAAAACAAATCCATCTTCATACTGCTTTTTGCCATATGTGAATGCTTGATAATCAGATAAAAGTGCAAAAACTGCACGATAATACACCATTTGGATGGCCGTTGTTATTCGAGAAATTCCATATCTGAAAGAAAAACTCCATTCCCGTTCCAAAATTTATTCATAGAGAAGCATTAGAGCGCGTTAAAGCCTTGATGGGGGGGTACGAGGTTAGATCTGGGTACGGATAGGAAGGATTTCGCCAGAGAATTCGAGTCGGATACAGTATCGATAAGCTTGAGAAGCTTAGATGACAGTTAAGATTGGAAAGAATTTACATAGAATTTTAATCAACAAGTTATTCAGATGATCAAATACGAAGAATACTAACGTATAGAGGAAAAGAAGGCAAGAAGGGATGGAAACAGTAAAGGAGACATCATCAAGAAAATTCGTCGGTTTTCTAGAACCACTGGACCGAGGTGTTTTTTAAAGACCAAGTCTTCAGAAAAATATAGAAACATAGAATGATTAGCAACAACGGAAATATTGAAACTGAGCGAGTAATGGTGAGTAATAAACGAAGAGACAAAAAATCACATCAGGAGTCGGCTGGAACCTCCTCAAGGCGACTACAGTTTAAATGTTCAGTAATCAATATAAAAAAAATATTTGCTAACAAATGATATAAAGCATTTCTGGTCGCATTCATTTTCCACACTCAAGAAATGATTTTTTAAAATTGCTGAGGACGACACCCAGATCCATACGAAGGCTCATTTAGTTCTACTCGAAATCTCTCAACACTGTGCTTAATGAGACAGGCGAAACGAAGGACCTGCATGGTGTGGTGGTGAATGTGTTAGCCCCCAGAAAGGGTAATAGCACGTTCGTTCCCCATGGCAGACACATGCAGTCAGGAGTTTTGCAAATATCTCAGCATCATTGTGGTTGTATCAGATGCAGTACACTGCCATGAAAAACTGTAACAGCAGTAAATAAAAAAATGTTAACACTGTGCTTAATCACAATCACGACGATGCCGAGATATTCGCAAAACTTGGGCCCCGGTAGGTGTCTCCCCCACACCCCCCGAGGTCACTTTGTGCCCCTAGTAGGTAATAAAAGGCTAACATTGTGCTTAGTTGTTTAAAAAAAATCTGCTCACCATGTAAAAAAGATCTTACTTGACTTCCACATAGCAAGAAAAAATTTCGCCACATAGATGATATCGTCGTATTAATCAACTCTGAAGTGTTTTTCTGACAGAAAATCGAAACATCGCGATCAAATCACGATTTCATTTCCAGCTGCCAAGAAATCGATAGAATCACCACCACCTCGCGCGCGTGCGCACGTGTGCGCGTGCGTGACTTCTACGTGGTGTACTGTAGGACCTACAAGATTTGTTCAAATGATCTGTGCAGAATGATAGTCGAGAAGTGATGGACCAGAAGTGATGGATGCGATTGTGATAGTGGTGGTAGTGACGATGGTAGTGATGGTGGCGGATGATGGACGGTCATAAAACCGGTTGTCGACACGTATGTTGGAAAAAAATTCGCATAGACACACATACGATATCCGACTATTCTAACTCTTAACATTACTATCATATCACAATGATAGCCAATGAAAAGAGAACCTGAGAAAAAAACAGGTCAATTTGCGATATAAAAAGAACAAATGGTTGCTCTTTGAAGATATCAGAGAAGAAGAGAAAAACTCACTCGAAGGGATATCGTACTAGGAACACACGCTTCCCGTGATTTCTTAAGGAGATTTCCTTCGTTGCAAATTTCATAGAACTTTGACAGTAGGAAAAAAGTAAGGTGTAACGCTCAAATGAGTGAGTGCATGGTTGAAACAGCTCGCACTTATGAAAACCGTACACCAAGGGCCTCCGAAAAAAATTGCGCTTTCCTTCAGACTTTACCTGTGCTTTTTTTTCCTCCTAAAAATAGTTTTTTTTCCCTAAAGGTGCTGCATCCTGTTGGATTTCAACTGGGACATCGAGTTCTTGTTCCTGCATTTTTTTTTATTTCTTGTTCACACATTGTTTAAGACTTCACCTCACTCAAAGCGCTGCTAAACACTATCACACCAGGATTCTTTGAGTTCATAAGGCAAGAATAGAAAAAAAAAGCAGGAATTGGTCAGAAAATAAGTACATGAAACTATTCTGTGCCGTTAGAAGTGCTTAGGTTAATTGCTCCACGGAAGCTTAAGAATAAAGTTCTCAATACAACCGCAATTATGGTGAGATATGTGTAAAATTCCGGACCGTAGCTGTCTGCAGTCGGGATCAAACACGATGCCACTCTTTCCGAGGGTTATATTTCACATCATACCCTGCCATGAAAAAAAGAACAGGCGATAAATAAAAAGTTCTGAATATACTTAAGTATATATACGTAGCGTATGTGTGTGTACACGGATATATGTGTAAGTATACGTGTATATGTGTATCTGTCTATGAGTATGAGAATGCTTTGCTCTACGCGTATGTTCCGTTTTTATTCTAAAGCATGCAACTCAAAGAATCCGATCTACCGTGATATGATGTGTCCCTTAAGAACCAAAGCAGTTTTGAAATTTTTATTGTAAACCAGTAGGATTACTTGGATTAGTGTGTGGACGATGGGGAGATAACGACAACGACAACGACAACGACAACGACGACGATGACGATGAAGATGACGATGACGACAATGAAGACAACTATGACGACGACGACAACGACAACGACAAGCACACGCATATAACCGACATGAACTGGAATTAGTTACAATAGAAGAGTGTTGTTCGATTCGATGGACAAAAAACACCACCACCACTTCAACAACCGTCATCACCAGAATCGACTCTGAAGACGTAACTTCGTGGAGACTACGAGGTCGTCACGAAATCGACGTCTACTGCCTGCACAATGAGACGACCCAAGCACATTAAGGAAGCGCCGAAGTGCGCAATTCAATTCGAAATCGTCGAAGTGTAACGAGTTGCCATAATAAACATAGTTTCAAATGTTTCTGTTTTCGCTCTCACGTTGGAAATTTTATGCGGCTGAGATTACGGTAATTTCTTTGTGTTTCAGTTTGTTTTCAGCTGAGTTGGGCGATGGGCTGTTAGAGGTGCTATTCAGAAACGTTTCAGTGAGAAAAATAAGATTCCGTAAAACATCACCGATCATTGGGCGGAGCTTCTCAATGGAGAAAAAATCGAATAACCCACACATACATACACATACACACACCACATACACACACACCACATACACACAACACACACATACACACACACACACACACAAACACACAAACACACACACACCCAGGGTAGATAGACAAATACACACATGAAGACATACGCATATAGACACATACCGGCGTACACAACACACACGCGCACAGACACGCAGTTACAAACAAAGAAACATACAGACTCACATGTACATATGCACGTACAAAAAGACATATGCAGACACACGAATACACACACACACACACACACACACACACACACACACACACACACACACACACACACACACACACACACACACATACACACACACACAGACACACATACATACGATGTGAACACATAGATACATACATACATACATACATACATACATACATACATACATACATCACATACATACATACATACACAACTACAAGATCTTTCTCAAAAGAAAAATATCAATGCGTAAAGGTGAAAATTAAAAACGGAACCGTAAAAAATGTATGCAGGCAAATTTGGTGTGTACTAGACATCATCGTCGACTAATAAGTACTAATGCGCGTAGAAAAGAAACAAAGAGAGTAGGAAGAAACAAGAGAGCCAAAAAAAAGAGCCAATGACTCTTACGACAGGCTTTCATAGAGACATCAGGAAAAACTAATTGTTTCATCTATTGACAACAAGCTAATTTACTATGATTATAATCCAATGTGTACTTACAGACATGTAACTTCTATAAAATCATCATATAATAAAAAGTAGATCATAAAAAAATATATTCTTTACAAATGTAACAGAAATAATGGAAACGTAATAGCGTGTTGTTCGACGAATACAAAAAAACAAATTGGTTCATAGGAAAATCGGAAGAAAAAACTCAAGCACCCGACTCTCCTCCACCTCGCCATATCCCTTGGTTATTTTTCTTCTCGTCATTTGTCATAGAAAATTAAATGATTTATGATTTTCTTTCCATTTTAGAAGACTTCCAGAATCGACCACAGAGAAGAAGCGATTTGGCTGATGATACCGATGGTGATGGAGATGGTGTTGATGACGATGCGATAGTAGTTGGTGTCAGTTGTGTTGATGATGTTGGTTATGTTGGCAATTCAATGGCTACGCAGAGAACAAAATTACTCGCCTCCTTCTCTTCTCCGAAGACTGAAGAACAATCGATTTTGCCAGCCAGCATGTGAGTCCACGAGGCTGAGTGACTGAGGGTGAGTGTGAGTGGTGAGTATGAAAAAAAATGATAGTATGACGTAAAAGCGTTGCAGGATGACTCTCAGGATTGACACCAGATCGACACGAGCCCTACCTCCCAATTCAAAAAACTCATCAACAGTCAGTTCTCGTCAATGGAAAGCCGAATCAGATAAGCAACAACTCGTATACATGTCTTCTTTCATTGATAAGATAACACAAGGTTGATAGAGAACTTTGTTCGGTTGAGGTTTCACCGCCTGCGCCTTTTTAAGAACCTGACTGATCCGAGTCGATTGTCCACAGATGTTCAATAGCAAATGCTTCAGCACTCGCAGTTAATCTCTCGTACACTAACAGACGTTATGATCAACGACAGCACCATCTTCATGGTGTGTCTGTGACGGCGGCGTGAGGTTGAAGTTGCATGCGCCACACCTCGTCAGTCAACATCATTTCGTTCAACCACAATCATAACATGATTGATTCATGTTTTCTTTGGACAAATGAATGAAAATGACTGGTGATGATGATGGAAGATGCCGTTGATTAGTGCAAGAGGGGTAACACGTGAGCCAGCGGAAAGCGTAATCACAGGTTCGAAGCTCACCTTCGGCCCCGAGTTTTGCTCATATCTCAGCATCATTGTGGTTGTATTTCACATAATACTCTGAGATGGAGAAAATAATAGGCAGTGAACAAAAGTTAGAAATTATGATTTCTCCTCTTTGCTTTCTCTTTTCTCCTGGCAAAAACAAATGGAAAAAAAACACAAAATGAAAGGGAGGTTAAAAGGAGCATACCGCTAAATAAGGACAACTCAAATCCTTGTTCATTTGAGATCACTCCCATAAGAAGCGGACGCTAAAATGATGAGCCCTTGAAATTGGCCAAAAGAAAAAAAACAGGTGTAAATCACTGAAAAACTGACGAGTACTTAATGTCACGAATATTAGGGGGTCTTAGGGTCTCTTATTCGAGTTTAAACATTTCTTTAGGTCTGCTGAACTTTTTTAACCTCTATAATCTACATGAATATCAAAGATTCTATTTGTGCGTATTTACACTGTCTATGATTTGTTGGCAAAGAAATTGTAGAAGAAATTATTGTCACGAAGAAACGAAGAAATGAAGGCTACTCGGCGAGTCCAAATGAATCCTCTTCAAAGTAATTGAAAGTTGAAGTGCTACGGGTTTAATCGGTAGATCGATAAAAAGTAAAATTGCAGAGTGACGAACGTTACGTATTATTCATATGTATCTATTCAAATCATTGATGATGAGTAACACATTTGAGATGGAGTGTGTGTAGATATGAAAGACATGAACGAACAGATGGACACAATGGTACACACCGATGCACAAGCTGACAGACAGACGAGCGGACAGATAGACAGAAAGATGGACAGACAGACAAACAGACACTTACAGAGATATACAGATAGATAAGTGCGCAGAGAGACAGATAGGGAAGACAAAGAGATATATAGACAAACTGGTTGAGAGATAGTCAAAGCAAGAGCCTCAGCGGTGCAGTGGGTCACACGTGAGCTCCTGGAAAGGCTAATCGCAGGTTCGATATAGCCTAGGGTCCAAGTTTTACAAATATCTCAGCATCATAGTGGCTGTATTTCACATAATGCCCTTCCGTAAAAAAACGATAATAAGCAGTGAATAAAAAAGTTAACGTTGTGATATATAGATAGATGGACGGAGAGACAAGGAGAGAGGTGGAGATAGAGAGGAACAAATAGCTGGCTAGGCAGATAGAGAAATAGATAGTAGAACAGAAAAAATAAACGGGAAGCTAACTGGCCAACCAGTAATGAAAAGACGACCCCAAGAAGCGGTATAGTTAAAAGATCTAGTGCCGAATAAGAAGCACAGCTGGCTATAAACGACCACTAAATGATCTTGGAATGGAGTCGAGACGAGCCGAGTCGTATAGCCCAGTGGCATAGCCGGGTAGTACTGTACCAGTTATTGTTCCATCAAGTTGTTTGCGTTGACTTGTTGGATGACGTGCCTACGAAACGAAACAGTATGAATGAAAAGAACTCTGGTCCTATGGTGTTCACTCACAATAGAGTGTGCTGATTTGCATGGGAAGAAAAAAGCCAACAGCCGTGCAAACACTCCCATGCATGAATAAATGATGAATTCTCTGCATATGGGCCATATTCAAAGTTCTCGGATTCTCTTCCAGAAACTCACAATGGTTCGTTAACGATGTGTGGCTTGGAGACGAAATCGGAAAAAAATTCCTGTAGAATCACTCTTTAGAAACAAAAACATCTGCCCTTAATGGAGGAAAAATGTCAAACCGATGAGTTATGATTAAAGTTCGTCAGCAACAGATTAATCTGCCACTTTTTCTTTTCGAAATCTAAAGAATAGAAATCTATTGAGAGAAATTACAAAGCTACTCAGATCTGGCTACGTTATGTTTCTTCTAAATTCAATGATCTCCAGTAATGGCTAGTGTGAAAAATATCTGTACTTACTTGATACTTGAATTGCCCGTCCTCAATGGTTGTGCGAGCTCCAGCACAATATCCATTTTTCGGAATTTGCTGGTTAAGCTATTGTGGTTCACTGGAGTCAGCCTGGCCAAAGTTTGCGCCAGGTCTTTAACACCACAGGTAGTCGCACCCTTTGTGGATCAGAGGGAGATTTGCCACCATGCGACTAATTTGATACCAGGACGGTAATGGTTCCTAGTATTTCTGTACTGGCTATAAATTATCGACGATTTCGACTAAAATTGCAGATAAACCCATAACAATAATACTAATAACTAACTAACTAACTAACTAACTAACTAACTAACTAACTAACATATTTACAACGGAAAAGAATCATATGAAAATCATAGTAGGGGAAAAACGCCAGTACAAGTCAGTGGTTCATTCTTGAGCAGATACGAGGTTGAGGTTGCCAATAAGAATAAATCTTACTTACTCAGTACTGACCGATGTTTCGACGGTCTAGTCTTCTTGAGAGATTGCAAAGGGTCAAACTGACCCCGGTTTTTTCTTTCCCTCTGAGTTATTAAAGTGTTTGAGTGCATGGTTGCGTGTCAATTTGACCTTTCCAGACTTTGAAGAAGGCGAAACCGCCGAAACGTCAGCCAGTATTGAGTAAATAAGATTTATTGTTATTGACAACCGCATGTCTGCTAAAGAATAAAACACAGACTTATTGATCAATGCTGAGCCTAATAGGAATTCGGTGCTGGAAAGAACCACAATGTTCAATGGACTTATGAAGTATTATGTACGTTGGAAAAAAAACGATCCTATCTCTAAACATCTTTCATTGAAGTCAAAAAAATACACGACGTTGAGACCCTTTCTTTAAGAAGTTCTGATTTTTTCTTACTCTTTAGACATAGTACGTTTTTCTTTTAACTGCAAAAAAATGAAAGAATATAATAATATCAACAAAGAACCCAGCTGAAGAAGGTGAAGTAGGAGGTAAAGTGACAGTAGGACATTTCAGAAAAATGAACGGCCGACTAGCAGCTGTATCAGAGCAGCAGCAACAACAGCAGAAGTAACAGCAGCAGAACGAAGACATGTGGCTCATAAAATACGCTCAGTAGTTTTATTATTAATTAAAAAATACAAATAAACGCGTTTTACAATCAGCTTTATGCATATCATGTTGATTACACTAACGTAACAATCAGCTGCTGAAGCCTCAACAATCCTGACACAAGCTCGACATACAGCTGGAGAACACCATCATCAATCCGTTGACTCTCGCCGGTTCAGCATCAATCATCAACTCTGAACGCCATACTGTCAACGTTTGACTGATCAACACGCTCCACATATACGACAACACACTTCATCATCAACCCGGTCATCCATCAACGAGGTAAGTGGATGAACTATGGAACGAACACGTCGTTTTTGAACATCTTAAAGCTTAAAGGGACAGCTAGTGAAGACCACTCACAAAAAAGTGGCTTCCAGACCAATTAAGCAGTTCAAGGGATCCACGCAGGTCGATTTTCCGATATAATAACATAAGAATCTCAAAAAATAAAATATAACTCAGATGATTCGAATAAGTAACCCCTGAGAAATGTAAGCTAGTATATGGAAGATGACTGTGTAACCCGTAATCTAAGGTATCTTCTAATAATTTAAATGTCCTAAAATGTGGAAAATACAGTGCCCTAAAGCGATCCGTAAGCGGAAAAATGGAAATGAGAAGCGGGTTCGAGTGGTGCTCGACGCCGTCGCCGACGCTTGTGTTGGTGGTGGTTGTGGTGGTAGAGGTGGTCTGGCTGTGGGTGGCCTTGCCCACCCATTATGTAATGAACATCCCCAGCCTTCCAATAATGGTCTATAAATCTCCGTCAGAGATACGCTATTTCAAGGTCGTTCTACACATCAGTACAGAACACGTAAAACTCTTCATTGTCAGTTTTTAACTGTAGTAGTCAGTGGAGAAATGTTCTAAACGTTTGAAAATATTTTTTTTTCGCAAGTTTCCAAGGTTTTGCAAAAAATATTTTTTCTGAACTTGCAGTAAGAAATGGGCTAATTTTAGTGGTTTTCGATACAGATGCTTTCCACTGAACGTTAGAAGCAAAAATATAAGGAAAAAATGTTAGTGAGTACGAAGTTTAGCTCGTATTTTACAATGATGTTTTAATTTGTGAAGGTCGATTTCCCTTCCATATTCGCTCGCTGACAACCAGAACTATAGCAATTTCGAAAATGAAACCAGAAAAAAGGTTTGAAGAGGACATATGGCATGGTAAAATGATGCGCAATTCACATGTGATTGGACGGTAGTTCGATCCCCACTCAAACTAACCAAATCCTTCACACTTTCCTAAGAATCGCTGGAAGAGCATCCATCGTAAGCGAATGGATCAACCACATCCACAAACACTAGAAATTCTGATGTCGGATAAGCGAAGAAAAAAAAGAGTAAAAGGGAAATAAGTGAAATAACAACATATGAGAAACAACTAATCATCGCATTCCCAGTAAAGAATCGCAGACAACAATCAACAACATCCTTGTGTTATTTCGTCTTCTGACTAAATTCCATTTTAAAAATTTCAAACTTTCAATTGCGCTTATTCCATAGTTTATCCTTACAACATAAACCTTTGCAACAAAAGCTAAGCTTACTAACCTCAATTCGGGAAAAATCGTGAGAACTCTCAGCATAGTTTGCAGGTATTTTTTCAGGTATTGGGCAGGTTTCACATTTACTCTTCATTGAGCTTCAGTGACAGCCATGTCTGCTCCACAGTTCGTCACCATATGGCAATCATCCGTACACTTGTGCATCGGAAGGAACTTAGTCACATCGTGATTAGGATTCTTCCAAACCGGATGAGGTTTTAGAAGATTTTTGGATCTCCCAAGTGGGAATGTCGAAGTGCTTCATGGCATGGTTCAAAAACAACAGGAGATGGACTGCTGTTTGCACATTGTAGTTCAATATTGATGTCATCTTTAGCAACAAAAAACAGAAAACCACTGAGGAGACGTAGGAATAACTTAGTTCACCTTAATGCTAGAACTCTTTCTACTTAAGTCCCTTGAATTAAAGAAACATTAAAACCTACAAATAGAATAAAATCGATGAGGATGTGCTCACTACCACAGAAAGAGAAAATAAGACCTCTTGAAGAAGAAAGCAGGTGGGAATGTCGTCGGCTGCCCTGTCAATCGGGGAAATGGACATCAATCCTAGAAGACGGCGACTTTCTAAAAGAAACTAGAAAAAAGCTCTGCAGACAATTGAATACAGAGCAGAAATTTCCGGAAAAAAAGTGGAAGAAATGAGAACGAAAAGGATTAAATGTGAAGTGGGAAATATCTGCAGACTAAATCGCAATATTTAACTTTTATTTACTACTTATTATTTTTTTTGATAGCAGGGTATTATGTGAAATACAACCATAACGATGCTGAGATTTGAGCAAAGACGGAGCTCCAGCTGGGTTTCGAACCGGCGACTAACCTTCCCAGGAGTTTCCAACCTGTTATCCACTGCACCACCTCGAAAACCTTGCTTTGCTTTCCTCTTAGCCCACTTTTTTTTAACCCTAACGGTGCTATTAGCAATCATCTAATTTCATTTATCTGTAGACTACCCGTAATATCCAAAGCAAAAAAGAAAAAAAGAAAATAAGGGAAAAATTGATAGAATATTAGAGGAATCAATGAAATTAACCAGCACATATTTGAATACCGTAACCTAAAACCTCCTTTCTTGAAGAGAAAATCTGATGAACAGACTTGGAAAATAAGCAACAAAGTAAATTGGTGGATAAAGTAACATCGAAAAAAAGCAAACTTATGCTTTTAAAGAATAAATATGAATTTTAAATTATCACAAAATATGATGTTTCCCTCCCAGGACCCGATTTTCACTACCATGGCATAGACTATCAAGTATTTGAACTTGACAAGCCGACAACAGTTTGTTAATAGAATGGCGTAGTTTTATGGTAATAAAGTAAACAATAAAGCCTTTGTAGTCCTATTCCAGTGGGTTATCGACCGTCTACGTCATTAAACGATTTCGGATCGCGAATTGGGAGAAATAGCATGATGTTCCGAATGAACCATCCATCCTGAATACTGCGTTACTTTCATTGGAAGAAAGCCTAGCGTAAGGGGACTGACCTTCTTTTAACCGAGCACAGTTGTGGTCACAATATAGGGAACATCGTTTTCATCTCGTCAACACAAAAAAAGTCGTTACTGAGGTCCAGATTACCAGAAATGAAGATCTGAAGTAGTTCTGAACAACTTCTGCACAGTAATGAGCTAATTTCTACAGAGTAGACGAAGTTCATCAGCTCAGATGTGGTGTGCTGAATGGTGAAAAGATAAAATGAGCTGTTCTTTCTAACGAGCGCATTCATTGCCACGCAATTCGTACACATCATGATCGTTAAACGCAAAGAGTGCACAGTTTTCACACTAATACACTCCAACATGCAAACACATACATACACATACGCACATATACACAAGTATACACACAAACACATACATCTATGCACTTACTCAATAGTTTTCGAGCAAAACACCATCAAATGTTACAAATAAGATGCGTGCGAAGCGATATGAAGAGCAGAGGAAACAATGAGACTCAATGAATATCAAAATATCTACATACACAGTCATAGACGCAAAAATCTACATAAGTACAAACACACATACACGTATATATGGATGTATACACTCATACACATGTTTACCTACACGCACGAGTTTTTCATTAATCAACCTATTGGTTAAAACGTCAGCAAGGGCGTCGTTTAGAGAGTGTGCCAAACGAGGACAGGGAAGGGTAATGAAAGAATACGTTTCCAGCATATTACATAAGCTTCTATATATATATATATATATATATATATATATATATATATATATATATATATATATATATATATATATATATATATATATATATATATACATATATATATATGTATATATATACATATATATATATATATATATATATAAATGTATATATATACACTGGTGGTGTGGGCCTCAGCATAATTTCCACTGTTTCGGAGTTTTGCTGGTTTAGCCATTGTGGTTCCCTGGAGTCGCCAGTTCAGCCATACCAAAGAATGCCCTAGGTGGTCACCATCACATGCAGCCGCCGCTGTTGTGGATTAGAGGGAGATTTGCCATCATGAGGCTAGTTTGATACCAGGACTGTGGTGGATCCTGGCATTGGTTTACCCTTAGAACCTCATAGAAACACATAAGGGAGATGGTGACTGCGGCCCACCTTAAGGGCAGCACCTTAACACTGCTCAAAATAGCATCCGTTTAAAAAGTTCTTCGAACTCTAGGAATTTTATATGCATAGAATAATTTACATCCACAAAAGCCAAAAGGCAAAGCATTTGGCACTGAGCTATCCGATCTCAGGAGGTCGCCATGAGGTACAGAATACTAATCCTCGTAGAGGTGATAGAATGTTGTGCTTGGGTCATAAAATGACATGCGGTGGCCTATTGGCGTATTGAATGTGTTTTTTATTCTCTCAGATGGGTCTGTAACCAATCTAACAATCACGGAGGGAATGAGGACTTGGTTAGCTCAGAGCACGGTGTTGAACCAAAGACCACTTCTGTATTATAGACCATCTCTAACCATTGCGCTATACACGTACTATACATGTATCTGCATATATGATGAAAATATTATACAAACTTGTGGAAACTCATAAGTAAACTGGACAATTGGCATAACTATGCCGCCCGCATACACTGTTCTTAATGAAAAGCGTTCATTTAGGCGTTGAAAGAAAAAAAAATGGAGTTATTTAATCACATATTGGGTACGTCAGAACAACATCAACATAAGACGTGAACATCTTAGATCGTAGGAATTTCCCTCTAGCATTACGGTTGTCACTTAGTTCACGATATGAGGCGTATAACCATGCGGCTACTGCGTATCCTAATCGATACACAATAATTCCTGCACACCTTTTATGTGACAAATCATCATTTAACCTGACAGTATAATGGAGAATTTAGGGAAACAGCTCATTAAAAGAAAATTGCCTTCCAACGATAACTACAGAAATGAAAATGAATCAAGACGAATGTGAGAGAGAAACGGGTAAAGGGTAACAATAACCAAAAAATGTTGTACAGGGAAAATCCAGTTTCACTTTTGCACAAAAGACTTTTTTTTACAACGACCACCCAAAGAAACACGTTGTCTTAGTCGTCTAACAACACGTGCGATGCCCGTTTTTTAGCGCTGCGGCGTACTTTTAACGCACGTTCATCACATGCACGACGCACATGTTGCAAACAAATTGCAACGCGTGCAGGTACGGACAGCGTTGCGATCTGAGGTGATCGTTGACCGACGGACTGACCGACCAGCTGCCGCTCGCACACGTGCCGCAGCCGACAGCCATAGGTGGGTCCTCACACGATCACCTATAATGCCGGGTACCGTACAAGGCTCTGTAAAATTGCACGCATCAATCGATCGGTTGAACAATCAAGCGCATTTCGTGTTTCATGTTCCTGTTGTTGTTGTTGTTGTTGCTGTTGTTGTTGTTGTTGTTGTTGTTGTTGTTGTTGTTGTTGTTGTTGTTGTTGAGCAAGAAATTTCATTAATAAAGAAGGATGGTTAAATAATACATAATGAGATATTACTAGAACGACTAATGTGAGAAAAGGTGTAAATGGATACGATGTGAATGTTTGTCATGAGTAGTAGCGAAATATAATGACGATTAGGTGAGAAATATATAACTCACAGACGTTTCTCATTATACATACAATATGCTATTTCATTTATTGATTTATTGATTGGTATGCATAAAATTTGGAGCGAAAAAGTGAAGGTGAAGGAAGAAAAAACTATTATTGCTAACAGTGGAGATTTTTCCAAAAAAGAGCGTAATTAATTATTTCTACAAAATAGGACTATGCTATGATAGGAATAAACAGATAAGAATTTGTGCAGGTCTAGTTATTACCCGACTAAGGACATATTGATTTTTTCTAGGAATGGAAAAAAATCGATAGCAGCGGTTGAACTGCAGCGACAATAAATAAACAAAACAAGAAAACTTGTATTTTATAATAGGAGACGTTGGTTCAACGACACATTATGATTTATAAATCAGGACCAAAACAAAAAAATGATTCGAATAATGGCATAGCTAAATAAATACGCATCCTATTAACAAGCTTAATTAATTAAATTAAAGTAATTTAATCAGAGGAATTCAAATGAAGTAAAACAGATGCCTAGTAGGAAGCACTCTTAATTAAACTCATTGAAAAAAGTTTCCATTTCGAGGAGTCTGGCGTTTCCACCAGGAAGCTCAGCTGACAGTGAATTAGTACCAGCATCCACCACCGTCCTGGTATCAAGCTAATCGCATGGTGGCAAATCTCCTTCTGATCCACAAGGGCGGCGACTGCCTGTCTTGGTGACGACCTGGGGCGGACTTTGGCCAGGGTGACCTCGGGACTCCAGGAAAGCACAATGGCTAAACCAGCAAATCTCCGAAGAATGGAGATTATGGTGAGGCCCGCACAACCAGTGGGAACGGGTCGTCCGAGAATCGAAGTAAGTAAGAAAAAAACCTTTTAAATGAGAAGAACTGTAAGTTAGAAGTTGTCATAAAGAGGAACTCCAATGTTAAACTGGATGAAATGTTCTAAAAAAATACTAATTTAAAGGAACAAGTTAGAAATTTCGCTATGAATAAATTATGCACGCAGTGTAAATCAACTGTTTAACGTATATAAATACAAGTACATATTCTAATTATTATTTCTCCCTAGCCACATATTTATGTCTGTGAAGTGAAAAACTACCCATTTAATCACTTAATCAGCTCAACTTGCGAAGCTGAAGCCTTAAGGGCAGAAAGAAAGCCCCTGCTGTTCTGAAAAACCTTTGGCAATCGATAAACGAAAACTATAAAGGTAGAATGAAATGGAACTGAACTGCAACAAACAAACCCTAAAAACCAACACAGTGAGCAAAAACTACTCACTGAATGTTAGCCGCAAGAAAACTCGTCCTAAAAGCGAAAACTCGGACATTGTAAAGAAAATCGTTACGACTCGGCCATCAATATGACGAATTGTTCCGTAGATGAACAAGTAGTGAGCAATATGATGGTGATGAGAATCGACACGAAGTCGGTTGATGTTGGACGGATGAAGCCGAAGAGGTGAATGAAGTCGGCGAGTAAATTTCATTAACGGCAACGCAGCCATCTGAAGTGAATAGTTGAGAGCGTTGGCATCAAAAAATCATTCATCTTTGATGAAAACGATGAGAAAATTCATGAAAACGATGAGAATGAGATGAGAGACAATGACGAAATAGCGCAGTTATCCGACGATATTCACCGATAATATAAAGCATCATTGATGAATAAAACTATCGTACATCTAAAAGAGGTGGGTAATTTTTAAGGCGTAGGGGGGCGGCTATTGGAAAACGGATGGATTAAGGGTTAAATACAAGGAAACCCTAAAAGAAAAATAATCGAAAATACAAAAAACGTGTGCAATACTGTGTTGAGAGAAGAAATTTTGAAAAGAAGAGGTGGGTTAGAGAGAAGACGAAGGGGACAAAAGGTAGTTGCGAAACTTATCGCAAGCGCTGATGTGTTGATAACAAGAAGAAACTTTTGCAAAGCAATACAGCAATAAAAAACGCTCAAACTGCGAGTGGGGGGAGTATTATGGAAGAAGAGAGGGGAAAAAAGGAAAGAAGGTGTCTTATTTTTTGAATAAGTGACCGCCAAAGGAAGAGGAGAAGAACAAAGAAATGACTTGGAAAGAATGACCAGAAGTACATTTATAGTCACTCATTGAAGCCTAAATGATTCGATCTCCAGCAGATGAACTCCGATGCTGAAAAATCAGTAGTTTGTCTAAGTAGAATAAGAGCACTTTTGTTTGGTAGCCTAAAAATTGTGGATTCTAATGATTTTTATCTGAACAGGGTTGAGTACGAGTTGAGAGATTTTAGCTGAAAGTTGGATGTTGCCATTATTTCAGCACTAGACGTATTGCATTCAATGCATGCAATGAGTTATGTGTTAAAGCAGGGGTAAATCTATTGTGCTAATGACTCGCCCAATTGAAGTCTGTTCGTTATGAAACGCCTACGAATTTGCATATGCAAATAATGTTTGATTTCGTTTCGAAATGACATCAAGAGATGAAAAAGTAGGCAGAAAACGAGGAATGACAACTAGTGAGGAAGAAGTAGGATGAACGAGAGGAGGCCCGACAATGACCGGATGAATCAGAGCAGGAGGGTCCTTTCATTGAGAAAGGGCGTCGTTATGAAATAACTTGTACAAGAGAAGACAGTGTCTCCACATGTACATACATATACATATATATATATATATATATATATATATATATATACATATATATATATATATATATATATATATATATATATATGCGAGGGCGCGTGTGTAGCGTAGTGTTTAGAGGTACACTGGAATACACATGGGCTCGATCAAGCGCTCCAAGCTCACCAAGCCGTCGACCCCTCCAGAGAGCCGCCATTTTGGTACCAGACTTATCTGGGAAGATAGCAACACTGATACATCGGTAGGCCACCGCATGTCATTGTGAAGGCCAGATGCGCATTCACTCACCTCTGAAGATGCTTGATGAAGTCGAATGCACGGCGCTTCGCTCCTGGATTGACCAACGCAGACAACACCTATCCTTTTTTATACATATGCAAAATGGCCCTATGTGCGAGTCTGGATGTGTATGCGAATGTGTGTGTGTGGTTGCAGATGCATGTGAGCGTTTGAGTGTGTTTAAATGTTTACGTATGTTGTATCTATGTATACATGTGAGTGATCGTGCCTTTGTCTGTATGTATGTATATGTAGATTTATGTGTATGTATATACATGTGTATATGCATATGAATGTGTATTTGTGTATGTGTGTGTCTACGGCGGACATGAATGAATACGTGCGTATATGTATACGTAGAGGTGCATGCATATGAACATGTGTGTAAACGCACATATGAACGTATACACGTATGTATGTGTGCGTGTATATAATTGTGTATATGTGTGTGTGTGTGTATGTGTGTGTGTGTGTGTGTGTGTGTGTGTGTGTGTATGTGTGTGTGTGTGTGTGAATGTGGGTATCTCCCATAGAAATTCGGAGTATACGAATGAGAAGCGGAGAAGAAAAGTGTAGAGGGAAAGTCTATTTACCTGAGTAGGCAGTTCTATGATGAGAAGATGAAGAAGAATAGCAAAGAGGAATTAAAGTATGAGAAGATGAAATAACGAATGACACTTCACTTATGGCAGATTTCATAAGAGCACTCATAGTGCCCGATTAGACGTAATGGACATTTCAGCGCATTCAATGAAATGAACGCATACCGTAGTACTGTGATGAAGGATGAAAAGAGGAGAAAAAAAGAATGGAATGATGAAAGAGATGAACCTGAACTATAAGCGTAAAAAATTCAGTTAGAGCTGCCGGCAGACAATTTTATTTTCATCTCTGAGGAATTTAGAAGAGAAAAATCCAGAAAACACTGAACTTTACGATTACCGTTGCAACCAATAACAACAACACAAAGTGAGCGTGTACTAATAATATGAAAGGTCATTTCAAGCAGCAGAAGATGAGCCATGGGGAAACGCAAATGTTTCCTACTTCTGCCTTTTTTTTTCGAACAAAAGAAAATGTCTTGTAGTCCAGCAAAAAAGCGAAGGACAAAGCTGCTTAGAAAAAACGATCAGAAGTAAACCAAGAAAAAAATTCGCTCGGTATTCAAATCGCACCACCCTATTTAAAATCATTAATCTTTCCATCTAATTTTTCATTTCGTTTCAGATATAAGGAGTGACTTTCATTTTCGGTAAAAAAAAAGACAAATTTTGCAAGGGAATTAACTCAACCAAAAAATGTGACCATTTCGGTTTTCGGAGGAATTTTAGGGTTTGACGATGGAATGATTTTCCCAACAGTTTTTTAAAAATCACATTTTTAGTAACTTTATCATGACTGAGAATATCGAAATCGGTGCCGATACTCTATTTCTATCCGTATGATAACTTTTTTCCTCCCAACGGTTTACCGCCTCATCGTGGCTGGTAGATGTTCCTCGGTGTCGGGCGGCGATGTACAGCGGGAAGATGATTCGTCCCCCCTGGGAGGGTCTCCCAAGCTGAGAAGGAGTCCGTCGTTTCCATCAGGGAGCCTAGCTAAGAGTAAACCAATACCAGGATCCACCACCGTCCTGGTATCAAAAATCGCATGGTGGCAAATCTCCCTCTGATCCACAAGGGCTGCGACTGCCTGTCGTGGTGACAACCTGGGGCAGACTTTAGCCAGGCTGTCCTCGGGATTCCAAGGAACCACAATGGCTTAACCAGCAAATCTCCGAAGAATGGTGATTATGCTGGGGCCCGCACAACTAGTGAGGACGGGCCGTTCAAGTACCAAGTAAGTATTCTTCATTATGACTAGGAAATGACATAATATGATTCTTGGATTTTCTACGTGTTTCTTTATTTCTTTTTTTGTTTTTTCTTTCCTTTAAATGGCCATGATGATATCGTAAAATCGTTTATTAACTCGTCGCCACATTGTAGAATCAGTAAATTACAGAAAAACCCACTCTGTTTGATTTTGGCCCATGTGATTTTTAAGAAATTTATCGTAAGTAGGTTTAAATCAATAGTCATAAAAATATTGAAAAACACATCATTTTAGCTTAGTAAACCAAAAAAAAACCAAGTCTGAAGGACGTGACTTTACTAAAATTCCATTCTAACTGTTAAAGGAACCATGCCTGAGCGAGCTTAACGAACTATATAAACTATATATAATCGAACTGAAACAAAAGTGTTTTACTAAAGCGCAATGATTTTCAGTACCCGTTTAGCATTGCTCTACACTCTTCCTTTCATAGAAAAACACATTGTAAAACAATATTATTGTTTTGATTGTTCTTCACGTTGGCCTTGATCGGTCAAGACTCACAATAGCAGGAATCTATGTCAGTTTGGAAGAATTCTAGTAGCAATCTTCTTCTACAGTTGCGAATCTTCCTACAATTCATAATGGCCAAGGCAACTGTGTGCGATGAAGACACCTAGGAACGCCCTAGCACGAATATCTTGGAATCCCTGAAAAAAAGCAGTGCTCGACCAGGTTTCTAGACCTCAACTGGGACACAGAGACAACAAATCCTCAAAGTGCGTGCATAGTAGTCAACGAATGGAACACCGTCGAATTCCACAGATGAAGGTTTCAAGTAGAACAACGAAGTAAAAAAGAAGACTTGTAGTTTGCATGACATGCGAATCACCTGTACCAGCTGCCGTCCCGTTGATCGTCGAGTGACCCATGCCATTAAATCTTCCATTTCTCCCTGTCGCGTACAGAGGTAACCCAGAGAGTTCTGTTTGTTCTAGGGGGCTCAATGAGTATCATGCTTTTTCTTCTAAGGTTTTCGTGAAGAACTGCTGACCATCGGGTCAGTGATATTCCTGCAATACGTTTGACAACCCGAGGAATCCAGTCACTAAAGACTCATGTCCCTTGGTTGTCGTCCGTACGCATTACATGTCCGACCCACCTTATTGTCGAATAATTTAGCATATAAAATGGAGTGTTCGATTTCTGATCGTTGGCGTAGGTCAGAGTTTCTATCGGATCCCTTCCCTCACTTGCGTGGTAAAGGTTACTCCTAACATCGTCCCTTCGACTGCGTGTTCTGTAATGCTGAGTGGCCTTGCATATTGCTTACGTAGCGACCAGATTTTTGACACACACATTAACGCAGCAAGGATCCCACAGTCAAAAAGGTGTGCCAGGAGTCGGCTGTTCATTTTTCTCCTCACTACAACCTCGATGCTCTTGAGAGCTCCCCAAGCCACTCACTTTCTTCTGGTCAACTTTGGGACCAAGCCGTTCATCATGTTGACTTCCTGCTGTGGCATTCGCAGTTATTCGTTCCCCTCAGCGTGAATAGGACATATGATACCAGTCGATTCTTCACGAACATCGTTTTTGTGAGAATTAGTCGAAGACTAATCTTTCCACAGGCGCTATCAAATTAGGCAATCATTCGTTCCGCTTGGCTAATGGTTAGTGTTATAAGAACGATTTCATCAGCAAAGCAAAAGATGGTGCAAATGTCAACCATCGATTTTCACTTCCGTGTTGTTCCACTCCATCTTCGTATGACGTTCTGGAGAGCAGCAGTACATTATTTTGGCGAGATGGTATTGCCTTACCTAACCCGTCTTTGACGTCGATGTTAATTTAGTCGTAGAATAGTCACATTTTGCTTGCAAAATTCATAGATTGCTCACGAAGAAACTTTATATACTGACAAGGGACTGCCTGACTGTCCAGGGCTTCCATGACTGCTTCTTTCTCAATTGAGTCGAAAGAGCGCACAGAAATACCGCTAGCGAACATCAAACAGGTCACAGTAGGATAAATAGTGTGGAAGAAAATTCAAGGCTAACAGTGTTAGGGAGGCATGACTCTCCCTGACGGTGCGCGCCCGTTATTAGAATTGGGACCGAGTTTCTCACCATCTGAAACCATTTCTAAGGTAACCTTGCGTAGGCTAGCATGTAGTTTATATGAGCTTCAAGACAGACTCCGAAAAAAAGCTAGAGATGAAACGCAAAATAGGTGCGAACCACACCAAGTGGGGGCCCTAACAATAGCCCCATTTCCTCACCCGTTCTTTAAACAACAAGATCCCAAGTTTCGGATGTTTACGAATGAAACTTTCAAAGTCCGTAATCACTATCGCGCGAAAAAAATACAGCTCCAACCTCACCGAAGTGCAAAAACGTGGTATGCGAGAGGTACGAGAGCTGATAAGATTGAAAAACATAAGACTATCCGTTAGTGATAAGGGTGGAGAGTTTGTTGTAGTTCCCCATCAGCTAGATGTTGAGATAACGAAAAAGCATCTTGAAGATGCTTCACTTCATTGCCCATCATCTGAGAAGGAGTTTAAAAGTAAATACCGAAAATTGAACTACGAATGGGTCAAAATGGCAAGGGCTGCTGATTTAAAACCATCACTTATCCCTCAACTGAAAGTTGACTTGCCAACATGTCCCGTCTTGTACTTGCTTATAAAAACTCATAAGCTAGTATCCAGCAATGATCTTGCGTCTACCGATCCATCATTGTTTAAGGTTAGAGCAATGATTAGCTGTGTAGACGGGCCAACGGATAGGATAACATGGCTTTTAACCCTAATATTTAACCAGTTGTTGAAACACATTCCAGCCCATCTTGCGAATACCCAGATGTTTCTGGATCGTCTACGTACGGCGCGGCCCAGCAGGGCGTGCGTGATGGAGTCGTTCGACGTTAGCGCCCTTTATACAAACGTGTCGAATGACTCCGCAATGCAAGCCATATTCGAACTCCTGATGCGACACGAAGGAGAAATAAACATGTATGGCTTCAAGATAGAGCAGTTGATGGCACTCTTAAAAGAATGCTCGAGCTGCTCAATCTTCAGATGGTCCGGAAAGTACTACGCTCAAATAAGAGGGTTGGCAATGGGACAACGACTGGCACCAAGTCTTGCCATTGCGTTTATGTCTAAGGTGGAAGCACCAGTGAACGATCTCGGGCCGTTACTCTACTGTAGATATACAGATAACTGTTTTGTCTCTTGCTCAACACAAGAGGAAATGGACAATTGTTTCGAGTTGTTGAACGAACAGTCAGAGTATATCAAGTTCACCCAAGAGAAACCGAAAAAAACTGGCTTCCATTCCTGAACGTCTAAATTAATCCATCAGAAAATGGCTACATTACGAAGTGATACCGAAAGCCAAGTAGTAAAAACATCTTGGTTCATCACCTCTCCTCTCACCCCTCTCACACAAAAAGGGCCCTTGTAAGAAACATGTTTCGAACAGCAACCAACGTGTGCACGGGAAGAGAGCAGGAGAGGGAGTCCCGGAACTTGGCACGGCAAATGGCCATTTCTAATGGCTACGAAACTGTAGCTCGGGATAGGTGTAGAGGAAATCCTAGCCCCCCAAACGACAACTTTAGCGATAAAAAGGTCCCGTATCCTGCCCTTCATCTCAAATGATGTAAATGCAGCTATAAAACGCTGCTTAAGAAGGGCGGGTCTTGACGATTCGGTAAACGTAGTTAAAATACCACCGAGTACTCTTAGGCGCCAGCTAGTTCGTAACCGCCTATATGACCGCCTATGTGCAACGCAAAATTGCATAGTTTGCTCTAATGGTAGAGATGGTGATTGCATGAGCTCGGCTATAGTTTATCTGATCTCCTGTAAGGCGTGCGGAGACGAATACATTGGCGAAACGGGCAGACCACTATGTGTCCGCATAAAACAACACCTAGTCGGCAAACGTAAAGCAAATACCCCATTAGGCACGTATAGGGCCCATAGAGATAACGGGGAGGACTTCGAAGTACGTTTCGCGATCCTCGCACAGGAATCGAGAACACAAGCGCGCAAAACTCTCGAGGCGTTTTGGATTAATTCCAAAAATCCGAAGATGAACCGCTGGGAAGAACGCCTAATTATCACGCGTGATATTGGGCAGTATATAGGCATGTTATTCTGATGAGATGGGTACATTACGATTCCATGTGAACTCTGTGCGGTTGGTCTCCACGCAACGTACTTAGTGGAAGACTCGTAGGAAGCGGTGAGTGTGCAAAGAAGCTATTCTGTGTTCAATGTGATTGAAATCTTGGTTTAGCGTTTTCTCTGTTTCGTTATGGAGGGATTGCTGTCAACTAGACCTTTCCAGGTCAGAGGAAGGCGAAATCCGCCAAACGTCAGCTTATTCGTAAATGAAGAATAAAAATTACACCTCGCGTTTGCTCAACAAGAATTCGATGAGTCGAAAAGATTTCTTTAAATCGAAGACAGTGAGACAGAGCGATCTCTTGTACTCTCGCGATACTTCAATGAGTCTTGTTGTAGAGTGGATCTGGTCCATCGTAGTGGATCGTTTTCGAAACCCTGCTTGCTCTTATGGCTATCCTTCGTACAGTGTTCTGTCAATCTTGCTTAGGATGAGTCGAGTGAGGATTTCATAAACGAAAGACAGTAAGCAAACTGCAATGTACGGCTGACTGGACCATGGACGCTGATATCGTGGAGATAAGGGCAGTCATGACAAAATGAAACACCTAATAATCTTCAGAAGTTTTTCTGGGTCCAATCTTAGCATTCAGATCTCTAGTTATGACCTTAAAACAGATAATATCTTCAGTGTGGAACATCCTAAATCGATCTAAAACGCTTTGACCTTGTCATGGTCATAGTGCGTAAATGACGAAGATTATCAGAGTCCGTACTGATCCACATCGCTTCAACCGTAATCGTCCGACCTGGGTTGTTAGTTGGTCGAACGAATCGATATTCACGGTCGGACTCGTGTTGACAAGAATGCCGACGACGCCAACTTTCCATCGTCAGATGTTTCCAGGAACAGTTCTTGTCCACTACCATAGCGTTGAATGACCGGTGTGTTCTCATCTCAGCCTATCCTCGCTGTGCGCACGATCAAGTGCTTTATGCTGGACTCAGATTCAAGTGAGCGTGCATTGCAGGCACAGATCGTCCGCTTAGTCCAGACCAGGAGATTTTAAGTCTTTCCGTACTCATCTTACCAGACGATACCGTACTGGGGGGCTCTTTCCGGGTCAGGGGAATGAAGCCCAAATTATTTTGCAGTGTTTGGCATTCGATACCAACGTATAGCCTGCTGAGCTATGAAAAGAATGGGGGGGGTGCGTATGCTCACAGGAAGTTTGCCAATCTCTCCCAGAGTAGATAAGAAGACTCCTAACCACGTCTTGTTTGATTTTTGAACAACGTTTGATTATGATTACAGGCTTTTTGGGCGAACTGACTCGTAGAATACAATCCGCACAAATAAAAAACAAGCCCACGCACGCGTGCATGAATACGCGTCATAAATGCAGAAAGTATGTGCCAAATTGGCGCAGCAGAAACAGGGAGTCCATCTTTTGGATCCATCTGCGTCCCAAGGAAGCAAAAAGTCGCTTTTGGTTCACGATTAAGCCCTTATCGGGCACCTAGAGACGTACGATGTTGCCTTGCGGATAACGGGCAGGAGATCTCCCTGTGAGCAGACTCATGGCGACATAACATGTGAACAGGGTCATATAAGTATTTAACCTACTCGTTGCATTATACTTTAATAAGGAATGCGTCTAGCGTGAGTTTGTGCGCCTGAAGTGAACTGCAATACATATGTGGTTCATGGTTCAGTCCCGGACATCGGGAGAACCCAGTAGATATTCAGTAAGCGTGGTTATGATCTGGAGTGTGATTATGAAGTAAAAGAAGAAAGAAAGGAATAAGCAAAAAAGGAGTGAAAAAAACGCCGGAAAAGAAGGGGAAAAAGACGAAAATGAATAGAAACTAAAGCACATACTGTAACAAATATATCACAGAATAATTCATTTCGAACTGAAGAAAATCCGAAGGAATCTGATCTGAAGGAAATCCGTGGAAAGGCTTTTTTTGTTAAGGAATTTTCCTGCGCTGCAAGTGGTAATTTGGCCGAAGATCACTTGATGGTTCGAATTCCAATATGAAAAGCCAGACTGGAGCACGTTTTGTTATGCTTCATAGAATCCATTGACAGATTGTCGCCAATGATTTGAATTATTAAAGTGCTCTCACGTTATTAAGGAAAATCAATCATATATATGTATATATATATATATATATATATATATATACCAGAAAAAAAGATAAAAACAAACAAATACTAATCTGTAAAGATGATGACTTTCAGCTAAAATCCTTTTATAAAATGAAAGGAAATAAATCAGAAGATAATACTAATGGTATATGAGTACTTCATGCATATGAAGAACTCCAATAAACGTTTCGTATGAAGTCCTTTGCCTCCAGGGTTTCTGAAAGGAGGACCGCCATGGATTGTTTACGGCTGGCTTTACACAAGACGAAAAAGGGCTCATGGACAGTTTATAGCATTCCTTCATATTAATTATGTTGTTGATTCGTCATATGATCAACCCAGAATTCCCTCACATGTCCTTGATAATCATTTAATTTTTAGGTTATGGCAAATACGTCGTCGCTTTTGGTCCGTGTTCAACCCGTTTGCGCCCCCATGTTGGCTCAAATGCTCTCGCGCCTAACTGGCTAGACGTTCGTCACATGAGCAACAGCCATGAATAAAACAACAGATAAGCATATAGTTGAATCCGATCAGCATAAATCGATCACCGAAAGTGGAGTCAATGAGCTCGTGACGTGACTGGTAGAACGTTTTCGGCTACTCGCCCTCGTGATTGGCCAAAATCATAGAGAACTTTGCAACTATTCACATGAACACAAATGCGTATTGAGAACCACATGGTGCTCCTATTTCCACCAGAAAATGTTTCACTGTAAAATTTTCTTTATTGAGAAGTCCAAAGAAGAAGAAAAAAGAGCTGCGTGTGTAAAAACCTCCAAAAAAAGTTAATTCCATTTAGAAGCTCGAATTCTCTAACTCGATGGTTTTTTCCAACACCTCTTTAAAAGGTTGTAGAGAGGTATTTCTATTGACGTTTGTCATGGAACTCGAGACACGTGGATAAGTTCATGTTATCGATGATGGGATCAACAACAGTGTGACGGCACTTCCCATTTGTACTTTCGTTAACGTGTTACAGTGACTATGGTTAAAAACTTATCAGCAAAACATCGCTACCACAACTTCATTTTCAATTAATGAAGTTGAGATAAGGAAATTTTGACTGCGGATTAGATCGTCGAACTTGAACCATCGAACAATGCCTACGATAATAAAGCCATTCGATACGGCATTATACTGTTCCTTGTAAATGTTTACAGTCTATATGAAATTGATGTTAAGATGGATTCGACTAGAAAGCATCCGTGATGATCTGAAATATTCGACAGCGGTCATTCATTCTTTTGAGTTGACCAATCAGAAAGCAGTTAGAAAATATGCATCAGTCAATCACAGTATTGTTTAGCACCTATTTTTTTCGTCGTTACGAATAACAATCAGCGACGATTAGATCCCGTTGATCGCCGAGTGACTCGAGCGGGACAGTAAATCTTCCATTTCTCCATGTTGCGCGCTAAACCCACTGGATTCTGCTCTCTTTAGGGAAGTCTTTGAGTATCATACCTTTCTTCTAAAGTTTTTCGTAAAGAACTATGACCATAGGGTCAGTGATATTCCTGCAGTACGTTTGACATCAAGAGGAATCCACTCACTGACGGGTCTTGTTGTTCATACCGCATTGTGCATCCGGCCCACCTTACCTTCGACAGTTTAGCGTTCGTATACATGGCACATTAATAATTGGATCGACTGTGTTCTCGATAAAAAATGTAATGGTCGAATAGAGTTTGAAAAAAATCTTCACATTAGTGTACCTTTTGGATTTCAATGGTGACTAGTGAATCACTAGTGAATCAGCGCGTTACGAAATTCTCGACTAGTTCGCCCTGACTACACTCTTCTAACAAGTCGGACTCCAATATGATACGAGGCAAAATCAACAGCATGTCGCCGTGATTTGCCGCAGTTAATCACTTAAGTAGCTAAAGTCAATCAATAATATTATTATTATTAATAAAATGAATAATACCAGTCTTCTTCAAAAAGCGTACCACAGTCCTAAATATCCAGAGTAGTGGCACTGGAAATGTCAGTATCAGTGAGTGGTTACAATTTTTTGTCCAGTTCTCCATTAATTGTTCTCTCAACGCTTTCGCAACGAAGCTGGTTTTTTTTCAACAACTGATAATTTTCTCAATCAATAAAGTATTTCGAGTTCAGAACCTTAAAGAATCACAGAAGAGACCTTGCCCTATTGCGCTAATCGTACGTCTTAGTTGCAAGGTACATAACTTTTGTACAGTATCTCTTAAAATTAAAGTCTGTTCAGAACTAGGGTTTTCAAAAAAATCGAGGATTAAATCTGTAAATTTCGAGATTTCTAACGCAAAACCGACAGCTGAACACATGAACGACACACTGGGGGAACACCATCGTGTCCTGTTAAGCGAAATTCTGCTTGCTCATTTGCTTCATAATTGAAATATGAGCCTTGGCGTAAAAAAACTGGAAGAAATGCATATCGTGGACTTCTGCAGATCAGAATTGCACCGTCGTAAAACAAAGGAACTTCTATCCTGATGGCAAGATTTGCAGATTTTAGTTGTTCTTATTGCAGTTAGTAAGATTCACTACGAACTGAGATATGTTGATTTAAAGTTGAAAACGGCTTTTTGTTTTCGCATCGTATGACTCCGATTGAAGTCACGACTTCGTGTAGGTGTTAGAGATATCTAATGGATTCCGGCCTTAGCAGAAATCCTTTCACAAGGAAGTCATTGCCAATCCGCCTGAATTTTGGGGAATAGACGTTTCGTGGGTGTCGAACCACTCAAATGTATGTATTGAAGCATGTGGGCGTTCATCTCCACAACAGCTATTCATCTTATCCGAAGTGGATTTCGTTCAACATTTTCTTTCGGAAGGCCATGCAATAATGAGCTAATCCCAGGAGACTCCATTATCCTAGAAAGGACCTCAGAAGTCACAAACGCGTTAAATATCCATACTAAGAAAGTTGAACGAAGTACATTCTAGAAATTTCTAGAATTTTTAAAAAGGATCCATTTAGTTAAGTGGAGAAATGCGATGATTTCATGGATATACGAAAAATAATCGTTGTTCAATAAAGTGCACTACTTTAGCGAATCACAAGAGATTGAGTCGTTTTTGTCTTCGCTCTTTTTCGTTTCCTATTCAAGAGATTTCCATTCTATACGAAACTAGCGAGGAATTTTGCTTTCGTTTAGAGTTTTTCTCGAGTTGGACCACCAATAGAAATGAGCACTCATAACTCATGTACCTATTCAAACATAAAAAAACAAAGAAATACACGACAACGTCCGAAAAGCAGATAAAACGAACGTATATTTCATGAATGCACGTCAGAATTTCATATATGTCTGCTAACGGGATGTAGAAGGGATTAGACGGCACTGAAGAACAGAAATAACTCACCATCGTTATGAAGAACTTCGACAGTATTCACTGCAAACGGATTGAGACATGACAGAAGAAGAAGCTGATGCTGCGGAAGAAGACGACGGCTAGGATGGTAAGATGAACTGCTTCAGCCGATGAATGTACTACTCGACGGTTGTAGCCGAATGGCCGAATGAAGTCGAAATCACACACCAACGTCGGATCGTACGGATTGATTTCCGAGTTCAGAAGAATCGAGGATGTCCGCCCACGTAAAGATAGACCAAATCAAATAAGATGCCTTTTCTCTACAGTAATAAGCTTTTGTTGAGAGTTCGACAATAAAATAACGATTTAATATTCCCATCCGATCGAATAAATAATGTAACAGATCAAAAACACAAAGAAAATATGGAAACGTATAACAGTTTCAAATTGCTGGAAAAAAAACCCTCTAAAAGGGGGCAAAAAAAGCTACCGTAGGCAGCATTTGAAAAAATACGAACAACAATAAAAAAAACTAGTACAGTGTCAACTTTTAAATAAATAAAAAATAAAAAGGGTTCATTGCCAATTTGGGCTCCCCAGATCAATCCCGTTGACGGGTGATTGCTGATGGCACTGATTGATAGAACTAGCTGACAGACAGGCAAAACGAAGGACCAGCATGGTGTGGTGGTGAACGCGCTACTCCCCGGGAAGAGTGATAGCGCATTCGTTCCTCACCGTATGCACCTGTGGTCCGAAGTTTTGCAAATATCTCAGCATTGTTGTGATTGGAAAAACTGGTACAGTTCATAATCTATTCCGATTAAATGAAAAACCTATTTATTGAATCTAGGCGGGGAACGATATTATATTTTCCGACGGATCGCTTTTTTCACTTAATGAATAAAAACGCCTACGTCCATTAGCAGGTGCCTTTTGATCTAGACAAGCTTGCTAAGCAAGAACAACTCATTAACTCATCAGGATTAAATAATAGTAGAAATTTCCTTGTTTCGCCCAATACACATGACGTTAGCAATATCGAGAACTGATAAAACGTGTGGGTCCAGGTTCTCGTTGTAGGACCTCATAGTCGAACAAGCCATATACCTGATTTTTTCAAAGTAAAAGTTTAACTAGTAAAGTTGTAAGGTGTTATTCACAGAATACTTACCATCATAATCCTTTCACGTTTAAAACCACCACTGTAGTTTGACGACTACACGGTACTTCACTTACATGATAAATCAACAGCCATTGGAGAGTTAGAAACTGCGAAACCGCTTGCCGTCGAAGAAATGAAGGTCCTTATAATCTGGGGTTAAGTCAAAGACCGCATAGATGAAAATGAGTGTAGGTAGTATTGATCCGCACTTGGGAGTGATGACTGAACAAGGCCGAATGTCATAGAAAGGACAACCTATAGGTTAAGTACAACATGAAAGAAGTGGCAATAAAATTCTAGAAAAAAAATAAAAGATATGAATACTTAAGGATGTTGAGAGTCTTCAATGCATTCAGGAATAAAAATGAAAACGCTGAGAGGATTAAGGACAAGACAAATTGCGCAAATAGGCCACAATAAGAAGGATTTTAAACAAACCGATGTTATGCGGACTTCCACATGTAGAGTTTGTATAATTCAGTTTTCAAAGACGTGTCATTTGATCGAGTATGGATTCGTTACTCGCCGGAATAGGTTACGAATATCACCTCCTTTCGTCGTTGTTGAGGTGAATTAGTATCGAAGTTGTAGTCTAGTTCGGTAACTTCTCTTACTAAGATTTCTTCTAGGGTATTCAAGTCCTGCAAGCGTTATTTATGAGCTTACAGTGACGACAAAGAGTAAGTCAGAATACGAACTGAAGTTGGACAGATGTTCTTCTTGGAATTTCAAGCAATGATATCCTGGAGAACACAGTGCTGAGACACGACACAATTTCACATCTTTCGCGAGTGGTGTCTCGCTTCTCTCCTCAGTTTTCGAATCGGTTCGCTATAAAAAGTGTACGTAAGAGTTGTTGTCCAAGACTCAGTGATGAAATGATGTCTCAGTTAAGAGACAGATAATTCCAACAGTGAACTCTTCGATTCAAATTAAACATCAAGAAGATATAAAATGTACGGCCTTCATAAATAAAAAGAATAAAGGATAGAGCTCCAATACCCTGAGGGATGCGCCATGCATTCGACTTCAGCAAGCATCGTTTGGCGGTGATTGAATGCATATTTGGCCTTTACAATGACTCGCGGTGGCCTATCGATGTATCGAGCCAGTGCTGCTATCCTCCCTGACAAGTCTGGTTCCAATTTGCTGAACCCGGAGGGATGGAAGGCTTGGTGGGCCATGGGCACCGGGATCGGTTCCACGCGTGTGTTGCAGGGCGCCTCCGACCACTGCGCCACATGCGCCCTTGCGACCTTCATAAAAAAGAAAAATTGAAGAATTCACGCGAAAGTCCTTTTACATAACCCAGTGGTTCTGTAATCTTCTACAGTTTCCCTTTGGATTTGTTTTTCTTTATTTACTGGCGAATTACGGCTGGATAGATATTCATGCCGTTGTATTGAGTTGTTTTTTCAGAATAGTATTTTTTTCGCATCCTCTGAATGACCCAATATATCTGTCGGATTTTCTCTGCCGTGAATAAAAATCATTCACGACGTTATTGAGGTGGAAAGGAAATCTGGAAAGAACCAATTTGAAAAGAAAAGAATTTTATGCCGTCTTTAATTGAGGTCTATTGAGCCATTAAATATGAGAAAATACGGAGTTGTTGAGTTGTCGGCTAAATCGACTTGAACACCGCCCCCTAACGTCGTCGTCGACGTCTTCGAAAAAATTCCATCGACTTCATTTCGGGACCGACACGATGTCAATGAAATCCGCGATGTTTTGGAGGCATTTCAACTTCTGATAGTATTCCATGAATTACAAATCGAACCATCGCAAGGATTCGACTTCAGGATCTCGGGACGTCCCGAACGAAAACTCTTGAATACGTTTTCCTTTTTGCAGGCTTTAGATGGTTTCCAGTCTCCTTAGATTCTTTAGAAAAGCCAAGCATTTGATACCAAGATTAGCGCGCAAGAATGGAGCAAGTTATTCATAAACAAATGGGTAAAAAAAGTGTTGAATATTGGCCTTTTTTCTTCACTCCCATCTCATTTAACAAAACTTCATCGAACTAACACATGTTGATGTCCTTTGAAAGATGTCCTAGAAAACTTCCTATTTTAAGACGGTCGACTTGTTGCGTTGCTCGGATGAAATGCCCTCTTATCTAGTAAAAGGAACTTGAATGAACTTTTCTGCGTAATTTTAAAATCAAGAAATGACCAAAAAATGCAGTTCTTTTGAAGTTTTAGTGAAATTTTAGGATCATTTCGCGATTCTGATTTGCAACAGTTTTCTCGTAGTTGGTCGAGCTTTTGGATGCCTAAGATGAAAAGTAGAGGATTCATGGTCTCTTTATAGTCATACATTCCAACTAGCAGTTCAGCATTCCCATCCGGTAGCCTATCTACGAGTAAACTTATGACACAGCAGAGCTCGACCAACCACCAGCATCATGTTTCCTCACAAGAGTAGCAAAAAAGGCATCTTATCAGAAGCTTGATAATCTCCTTTTTTATTCGAAGTTATCAAAAACTTCACTTGAAATATTCAAGTTCACAATGTTGAGTTTTTATTTACTGCCTTTTTTAAAGCTTTAACGGCAGCGTATTGTTTGTGAAACAACCATAATGATGATGAGATATTTGCAAAACTCGGACCGCAGGTGTCTACGGTGGGGAACGAACGCGCTATTGTCCTTTCCGGGAAGTAACGCACTCACTACCACACCATGCAGGGTCCTTCGTTTCGCCTGTCTCTCACAACAGCGCGTTCGTTCCCCACCGTAGAGACCTGCGATCCGAAGTTTTGCAAATATCTCAGCACCATTCAAGTTCGTAGTTCGAGTTATTTGATGACAATAAGATTAAAAGTAGGGGGCGCTGATAGCGCAGTGGTTAATGGTGCCGTCGATCAGGAAGCAAAAAAGCGCTAGTTCGATTCCCTGCCCGAATAGGTCGGTTATGTCTAGGAGTGCAAGGAGAATCCACTCGATCATCATTCTACGACATTCGTAGAGAAGAGGAAATCCACAAGGAGCAACCGAAGAAAAAAAACAAGCGAAGTGTTCGAAGACCTTTGTGGACGAAGAATGCGAGGAAAAACGAATCGAATGGAAAAAGTGCTGGAATTTGCACAGTAGGTGTGATGATAGGCTATGTTAGATATTACAGGCAACAAGAATGAGCAATTGACTTCTTTAAGCATCTTAGAGGTGACTGAACTCATAGGTGGCCCATACGACGACTTTCGACAGCCTACAGATACATCAAGTCAGAGTTTTTGTTCTGGCAGACAAATTTCGTGCTGATCTGCAAATCCCGGACAGGATCAGGATCGAACCAGAGGCAATGTATGTAGTACAGGGCCGTTTTAACCATTTCGCTAGAAACGTGTATGATTTCACACGGAGTGGAAATACATGTTATTTTAATTAGTAGTTAATGAATCCGCAATCTGTTACCTGTCATCACAATATTAAATGTACGATTCTGAATAGTAAATCTCTTCAAATATAGGTAGGAGATGGCACTATTGGATCAAAGGGATCATATCCAAATACAACAATGATATGTTGAATTTCTATTGAAAAAGAGTAGAAGTGAGATCGAAGGAAATTCAATTGATGCAAATGCAATACAGAAATCGGGTCAGTGGGGGGTCGACGACGACAACAACGACTCAAAAATAATACAATGAAATGGTTATGTGTCGTACTGTGACGGAAAGTAGTAACTGAGATATTAATAGGGATAAGGTCACGCAACCAGCATTAATCGTCCAACAAAGGATTTAAAGTTGTAAGAATTAACGCTGACGAAGTTTGGAAGATTTTCAAAGAACTACAAGAAAATGGTTTCACGTGAGAGGCGGTGATAAACTTCTAATTTAAAGCGGTACAGATTTTTATTCAGAACTGGCCATTCTGATTCGGAATTAGTGGCTACAACTTTGTAGCCCACTTCTAAGGATTCCAGAACAACATAGATATGACAAATAAGGTTCATAAAAAAGCAGATGGTCTTGAAAGGCGCGTTATTATTATTTACTGTTATCAATATTATTAATTATGACCGGTTAAACTTATTATTATTATTATTATTATTATTATATTATTATTATCATCATTATGTCGTTTTTCATTTATTACCTTGTACTTGATAGAATCCTCCCAACGGTTTACCGCCTCATCGTGGATGGAGGTGTTCCTGGGTGTCGGACTGTGATGTACAGCGGAGGGATTCGTCCCTCCGGCAAGGTCTCCCAAGCTGAGAAGGAGTCCAGCGTTTCCATCAGGAAGCCTAGCTAAGAGTAAACCAATACCAGGATCCACCACCGCCCTGGTATTAAAGTCGCATGGTGGCAAATCTCCCTCTGATCCACAAGGGCTGCGACTGCCTGTCGTGATGACGACTTTGTGCAGATTTTTGGCCAGGCTGTCCGCGGGATTCCAGGGAAACCACAATGGCTTAACCAGCAAATCTCCGAAAAATGGTGATTATGCTGGGGCCCGCACAACTAGTGAAGACGGGCCGTTCAAGCACCAAGTAAGTCCTTGATAGAATACATAAATGCACAATGAGTAAAATGAGATGTAGAAGATGAACGAAAGGAAGCTTCAAGTAGTAAAATTAAGGAAATGACAAATAAAATACGTGAAGGCTGTGAATTTAAGCAAAGGCAAAATACTTTTGTTATTAAAATATAAAAGGAGAAAAAGATAAAGCTCTGGCGTTGATCGATCCCTGAGGGATGGGCAATGTATTTGACTTCATTAAGCATCGTTTGTAGGTGATTGAATGCATACCTGGCCTTTACAATGACTCGCGGTGGCCTACCGATGTATCGAACCAGTGCTGCTATCCTCCCAGACAAGTCTGGTACCAAGTTGCCGACCCCGGGGGATGGAAAGCCTGTCATGGGCGCAGGGATCGATTCCACGTGTGTGTTGCATGGCGTCTCCAACCACTGCGCCACATGCGCTCTGTTAAAACGTATGATTACAATATTATTCACTATTATTTAGTTGCTTGTATACTCAGACTGTCCACCTTCTTGTCAAAATTATTGATGTCAGATCTTAATTCCCAATGTAGATGGTTCGTCCTCCACACGAGGAACTACTCACGTTCCAGATCAGTTCCCATTCAAGTGGTATTTTGTTGGACCAGTGAATTGTTATTTCTCCTGAGTTTCGCGATAGTCGTGCCTGAACGTCTTTGTTTAGGCCTCCAATCTAGATAATCCCTAATCGATAAGGATCGAAAAGAATGTGGTTTGCGGCCATACGACGGAGTTCCTTCCGGACTATAAGGGATTTCTTTGCATAGTTTTACGCTTAGATAAGAACCTAACGTGTTTGTTTGCCTTTTTTTTCACTAATAAATGTACTATGCCATATAAAATAATATCCATAGCAGGCCACATTTTGGTAATAAAACTAATAACAATAATACCACTTGTATAAATAGCCCAACTTCATCAGCATCGTGGTGTGAATTCGGTTGATTCTTGAGGATCTGTCACATTCCATCCTCATTGAAAACGCTCGAATTCCCGAAATCCCCAAGATATCCGTGCTTGCGCGTTCCCAGGTCTTCGTCAAAAGCGGTGAAGGTCTCTTCTAAATCGGATAGAGACTCCCTTCTTTGTACTTTTCAGAATTCTTCTACTACAGCAGCGATGTCTGGGACTAGTTAATCGGCGCCGGTCGAAGTCAAGGGTACGATCCAGATCACGAGGGACAATAGTGATTACATTGATCATGACAAATGATAACCAATGAAAAACAATAACAGCCATAAATAATATTAACAAAAATGCAAAAAACACGGTAAACAACCAAACCCCCCCTTCCCAAACTCGGATAACACTGTGTGATGCATGCTTAATTTTTAGTATAGCTATTTATTGTCAGATAATAAATATGTTAAATTTATTATGTATTGTTACTATTCGTTTAAGGGCTTTGCCAGTTGTTTTTTTTTCTTTTTGAAAGTCCTTGGTTGACGCGGTTAGGTGGCGCCGCCTATTTGTCCATCTATTGTCCACACAGAGAAAAAAAGCTTGCAAAACAATGAAATTACCAGTATACTGAAAAAACGCTTTTTCTCTGTTTTTTTTGTAGGAATAATTTCTACCGATTACGGTAACATTATGAAAAAACCTCGAACACGGCTGGAATCGGAACAATGAAAAGGTTGTAGCCGCCACTCTTCCAAATGTCAACGATAGTGCAAAACAAGAGAATGACAAGAGAAACCTGCCTGCTTTTTACTGCTATCGATTGATTACTTCAATTCTTCGTTCTTTCGCTCTTTCTTTTATTTATTTATAGCATTATTTTAACCAAATGTTCTCACCTATTCAACCAAATACTTAGCTAAACATTCAATTATTTATTGGGAAATCAAAGCTATCATGAAGGTTATCGTCGTTTCCGTAACACCGGCGTGTTTCTGCTCGCAGCGGGGAAACGCTAGCCATTTCGAGAGTTCAACGAAAAAATTCCCAAGTTCCTATGTCACGCAAGACCTCAATGAAACACAAAATGGACGACAATGGTATGAAATGGTGATCACTGCCGGAAGGACGGACGAACCGACGGATGTGGACGGACGGAATTCGGCAGATAAGCGGTCGACACAAGTAGATGGCCTTGAGGGAGGAGGAGGAGCAGGGAGCCTGGCGAGCAAGCGGGAGTGCAGAGAAGGGCGGTGTCCGTCATGCCATCCGGGTGGGCTTTAAATGATGATGAGGATAGAAAGGCTCAAGTGCTTCAATATAATACGAGAACTCGGATAAGATGCAGATGCAAAAGGAGGAGCACATATGAAGATCAATAAATGTGCAGCATATGCCCACAAGAGACATACATACATATATACATACATCTACACATATATACACATCTACACGAACGTTGGATACATCGACGGACAAAAACAGACATTGACATAGATATACAAATGCGAGAGAAGTTGCGATTTCGTGAAAAAGTCGTCGTCGGCAAGCGTTAGTTAGAACTTGATGAACTGGTTGAAGATGAAGATTTACTGACGAAATGATGACATATGCATTCTTTGCTGGTTGCCCAAATCACTCATCTATTCGATAAAGAAGAGAAAATAAAACAACAGAATTTCTTTGAAGAAAACTCGTCCAACATTTTGCAGAATTTACTGTTACTCTACCATTCTTTTCAGTTTAAGACACAACGTTTTTCCTTGCCATTTCATGACCATTGCCATAACTTCCTCCTTCGATGGATATGGCGATAAACTGACCTAAGCCATGAAGAAGTTCTATACCTCCATCTGGAAGATAAACGTTTAGCAAAGCAATTCCGGGAGTCAGCGCTGCTGTTGAGAAAAATAGGTCACAAAGTTTTGGACCTCTCCCCCGATTCAGGACAAACCCACGACCAATACCTGCACGCGGTAACGAAACGAACTGTTTATGTCTCAGGACTGTCATCGTCATACTCGAAGTAAAAAGCCTCTCCCAACAGTAAACATACTACCACTTAGATGGAGGAAGTGGTAAAGTTGCTACATAATTACTTTTAATGGCAAACGGACTCAAGTAAGAAAGTAGGCAATAGTAAAGTTCTGTCCCAGTAATAAGAGTTACTGCACTAAATGTGGTGGTACGACAAGGGCCAGATCAAATGCGAGTAAACGCTTTTATATCAGGTCACGATTTTTTTATTTTTAGTCATAAAAGAGAACAGTTAATTATTAATTCAGTGCAATAATGACGAAAATGCACGAAGAAATACTGATGGTACCATGTTATGGCAACAGCGAGACGACATGCTATCCAATACTCTAATAATTGAATGGCTCACTTGCCAGCACTCCTGTCGAATTCCCATTTGGCCATCAATTCGTTAGTTGGGAAAGATTTCTTTCACCAGGAAATTTGAAAGCCGCGCTAGCGCTTATGAAGTCGGCTACATTGCTTGTGTGACAATGATTTCTGGCGCTAGTCTACCAGTTTTAGCTGGGCCTGGATGGAAATGTCGAACTACTTCGTGTACACTGTAGTTCGATATCTAGAAACGTCCCAGGCCATTGTGGGTGGTGAACTATTTTGGGGACAAACCATCTAAAAACTTTGTTATTAAAAGAACACCAATGTGGTCAATAAATGACTGCTTATTCATCCTGAAATTTTCGTTTCTATTTGTTTTTCGTTAAAACTTCAATCAAGTAGGAAGTGTGGGAAGCACTAGTTATCAACGAGAGCACTTTAACGAGGCTGCCCAAGGACGGTGGACAGCTTCTATGGGATGACGTTTACAAGAAGGTGTCACGAGCAGAAGAAGAAAAAGTGCAGGGACTTACACATCATGCCAGTGCGAACCACCCTAATTATCAAAGTAAGCAATCTCCAAGAAAGTATATTTACAACTGTACTTCTTTTCGCACTAGTTGTAGACAGCGCGTGAATGTAGAGGTTCCGCACTGATATCGACCCATGACTATTTCAGGATACGTCGGTTTTGTAAATAGAAATTTTTAAATAGTACAGGAGGGTTATTAGTACTTAAAAAAACTACACTCTCAGAGCTATTTCCTTATAAAGGTTCAATAGCCCAGATTTGAACTTTACTCCGTGAAGAAACTGAAAGTTTGCATGGGTGAACACAATGAGCAGACTAATACAGTAATCTGCATATGCAGGAATAAAGAACAATATTTCCTGGGACATCCATCACGTCCATTATTAGGGTGAAACGCTAACCTTTCAAACTGTGGACGTAGACGTCACATCGATATCGAACTGGTGAGGAAGAAGAAATGTCTGGGGGCGAAGAATGAACCTAACCTACAACGATGTACGAACTTTGAGCACTCAATTACATTGTCCTATATACCGCCGTTCAAGGATGCAATATGTACTACTTATACGACTATCAACATAGTAAAACTCTCCTGTCAATCTTGGTCACAGAGTTCGACAATTTAAAGGCAAATAAGCCCTCATGTTCAGTTCACTAAGTACACACAAGAGAAATTCAGGTGATTTTTTGGGAGCACAGGTCTCCTTCAATATTGCCAAACATATACTACTGGTGGTGAGTGGAAAGCTTTCCCAAGATATTAATAGTAAAATTTACTCGCTGCAGGGACCAAAGTGGTAAAGACTACAAGTCCTCTATTAGTGAAGTAATCAATGGGAATTTCGATCATGTCTACTAAATATATTTGCTTCTAGAAAAGATAGAATTCAATGAAGAAAACAGGAGAAGCGTGTTGTTGACGCGATTCCCATGAATGACTAGATGAAGGGAAAAGCTCTTGAGTTCCTTAAGATGACATGACCTTTACGTTTACGAGAAAGCATCTTAATACAACGGCGGTTCTATGAGCAAATTGGGGGTTGGCCGTGAAAACCGATCGAGACATGCGACCAATTAGTAATTCCATTCTACTTTAATTCTTTTTAAGTAGTGCTAGCAGCTTTTTGCTGTTACACGGCCTTTTCTTTTCGATACGACTGTAGTCCAGCTCAACGTCGTTTCCAAGGACAGTTGGTAAATTAATACATAAATCACCCGTCATCTTCAGACCAGTTAATCATTGACTAACCTCCAAGCTGGCACTCAATAGAATCGCAATTCGTCCCTGTCGAAAGTGGCGAAGTTGCTCAGAGTACTAAACTAGCGTGAAGGACATGAACAGCATTGCTATTCTGCTACAAAGTCCGTCATGTTCTACTGCTTTCTGGCAAGAAAATAGGTAAAAGACAGCTTGCATAGCTCCAACGTAGCCTAGATTTTTAACTATCACATGTATCAGGATCCCAGAAATTCCTGCATTCTGATTGGTTTCTTCGGAACCACTATCAAGAAGGTCTTCAAACTTCTTTGCGCACGGTTTCGCTTGCCGTTTCAGAACTTCTCCGTTCTCGTCACGAGTGTCGTTGAATGTTGGCCGAGTCGATGTTTCCTGAAATTTTGGAACAGGCGTTTTAGGGTGTACTCACGTGGAATAGAGGAATACAGTTCGATTCAGTCTAGTTTAGTACCACTTTCCGGTCCCGGAAGGATGAGAGGTTTGGTTGGGTGTCAACAGCGTCGATTCAGCGCCTGGGTAAGTTGAGCCTTCCGCGTAATGAATGGGATCATCAGCCGCTCTCTGAATTTCTGCATACCGATGTCAAAACTGTTCTCTCAGAAAGATGTCGAACTCCTGCCTGTCTGCTTCACCGCGCTTCTAAACGAATGATAAATACCTGCTGCATATAGGTTCAACACCCAAGACGAACCGACTGCAGCGACGATGACATAAAAGTGTTTCGATGGAAGAAGTGGCATGGCTACATAAAAAATAGATAAAAAAGATAAAGTGGACAAGACGTTTAGCATTGATCTCTCCCTTTGAGATGCACCATGAACCATCGACTCCATTAAGCATCGCAGAGGTGATGGAATGGATATTTGGGCAAAACAGTGAAAAACTCTTGCATTAATTTGTCGGCACAAACGGATAAAGAGACTAATTTGACCAGACAGAGAGATTAAACTAATGACGATGTATGCATAGTAGGACATCTCTGACCACGGAGCTACAAGTACCCATACGAAGGAAGAGAAAAAGTAGTAGATAAAACGGTAGTTTTTTTAAAAAAATCTTCCTCTACGGAGTTCTTCCAGCATTCGTCTGACGTTTTGAAGTTCCGAAAGCCAAGCATTCAGCGTTGATCAATCCTTGAGGATGTGTCATGCACTCGACTTCATGAAGCACCGTTTGTAAAAGTGAATGGATGCAAATCTAGCCTATAGAATGATTTGCAGTAGCCTTCCGATGTATCAAGTCAGCGCTATTATCCTCCTAGAGAAGTTTACTAACAATCTGTCTACCATGAAGAAATGAATGGCGCTTCGTGTGCTCGAAGAACGGGTCGAACCATCGACCACGTGTGTGAAAGGCACCACTAACTACTGCGCTACACGAGTCCACATGAATGACACATGAGGAGAAAAAATAATGAATGCCGACGTGAAAATTCACAGTATTGAGCAGGAAAAACTGGCCATTTCAGGTTTCATAACTTTACACCCTTCTACATTTTGACTTTTTTTCTTCGATTTTCTTCTTTCTCTTCATCTTTCTGTGAAAATAGAAAGAAGTGAATAAATTAAATCCAGAATTGTTAATGAGAAGTTCTCACGAAATCATTACGTTCATTTCGCGACAACAACATGTGAAAAGTTCTGAAAGGATTTCTGAGAGTTCAGTGAGTTCAACGTGAGCTCACAGAGTTTACATTTTCTTAGAGTATGAAAAAGAAATAGAAAAAAATGTGCTAGTAGATTAAAATATACAAGCCCTAATATTTTTATCCCGCATAATTAGCGCTATTTTTATCCCTACTATCCATTAATAACTTCAGAAAGAGAAACAGCCGGGAAAAAAAACGTTGGAAAAGAACAGCTTGCATGTCACGTAACCGTTTCCCAATAAAAACTCCTATTTACAATAAATAAAAAATTTGTTAGACACGTTCTTCTTGTTTTTGGAATTTTAACTTTTAGCCAAAATTTTTCTCAGCAGATCATAAAACTCTTCCGTTCACTTAAATTCACACAAAGAAATCAATTAAAAGCCCATGTGGAGACAAAACACAAAAAAAACCTCCGTCGAAATTGAGCCGGCCGGTTAGCTATCGTCCATTATTGAAATGATGGTGAGTGAGAGGTCTGAGGGCATTTGTCACTGTCATCTGAGAGCTGGATCTGAAATGGATACGTTAAACCCCTAATGAACGAGCCCTTTGTTGCTAAACAGACGATGTGAACGAAAAGAAGAAAAAAATTTGAGGAAATGACGATTTATCGTGAAAGGAATGGAAAAAAAGAGAAGAAAAAAAACAGAGATGATCAGAAGAAGTGGAGGAAAAAGCAGAAGTTGAATAGATACGAAAGTGAGAACGAGACAAAAGGCGAAAAGGAAAGGACGAGAAGAAAGATGAAAACGAAAATGACGACCAGGAAGGAGTGACGGACGGAAGGAATCGCGTGGCGGCGGCGGTGGTGGCGGCGGCGGAAAGATTGATAGCCGTGGTTCAACGCGAGCGATTCATATTGGCAAAGCCACAATGAAAATAGAAAAATGTGCAGAAAAAAAAGGCAAAGAAAAAAACGAAAAGAAACTGGTAGTGAAACAGAAAAAGAAACGGTAGCGGAGAACAAATGATGCTAACGACGGAAATGAAACTCCATAAATAAGATTCAGCCTTTCTAAGGAATGAGAGTTCTCTTCTTTGTTGGCATTCAAATTGATTAGGAAGATGTTATAAAGTAAAGACCAAAATAGAATAGAATGTGAGCAAGACCCAATTGGTAAAATACATATCGATTAGGAAGACAATAGTTAGTTTCCCGTTCAGAATGTGCAGATTCAATTGAGGCAATGATTGGGACTGAAATACGACCAACGAACTTCCGAAAATAGTCCTAATCCAGTTGATATTAATGAAGAAAATAGCTGAAAAACAATGAAAAGAGGATCGAAAAGAGAATGAAACGATTAGTGACAGGATTCTTATAAATTCCGATCCGTGATGGAAAAAGTCACAAGTAGAAAAGAGGACTTTAATACTTCTCAGATATGTTCATCTCAAGCCTTTTTTCTGCAAAAAGCTAGTTTTCCAGGCAAAATTGATGGCAAAATAGTCCTAAACTGTCAATTGAGGATAAAGTGAGTGGTTTGAAGGACAAAAGTAATATGAAAACTTGGAGAAGACGCCAACGAAAGCGCTACAAAGTCTACTGAGAACAGGACAGAGATGAAAAAGTACTAAATATTTGACGACGACACAAAACGTTTATATCTCTTGAGATGATGCGTGATGCGTTTAAGAGATGCGGCAAACATGAATCTGTTACTAGCAGTTTTAATCTTTTTTTTTGAAAATAGTGCTTATCGGCCTAGAAGATCGAGGTTAAGGGATCAAAGGCTTTTTGTTCGGCAATACGGAGATCACAGGTGTATTTAAGGAGAATCCGGAGTTATTCAAACGAGGAACTATGACGAAACACTGAATACAAGCTATTTTTTCACATCATAGTTCGCTAGCCAGTTTTGTTGAAGTCACATGGTATTGTGACGAAAATCATATACAACGTATGCGGTTCTTCCGACAGAGTGTGATGGTTGACATGAACGAGTTGACGATGGCCCTGGCCTGCATCTACTGGCCCCGTTCACTTACCATCCACAGTCCACCGGTTATCGACCGTCAACATTCCGACATGCACACATACATACCATACAGACATACAGGTGCAGATGGACACATATACACATACAAACAACACATACATGTAACACAGCAAAGGTTTACATACATACCTATACGCATAAATCGACGGACACAACACACGTACAACAACCACACATACGTGTAGATACATACGCAAACGGATGAGCCCACAGACATACTGCGTAGATAGATGCATATATGTGCATATACACATACATACAAAATGCATGCATTTACATACAGACATGGACATATCACCACGCTGATGCATATATAGGTCTACATACACTCAAATCCACGGGTAAATACGCAGATACATCCATACGCACCTATATACACGCACATGTATATACATACACACACAAAATACATACATACATACATACATACATACATACATACATACATACATACATACATACATACATACATACATACATACATACATACATACATACATACATACATACATACATACATACATACATACATACATACATACATACATATACATACATACATATACATACATACATATACATACATACATTTACATACATACCTATGCACACATACATATACATACATACATATACATACATACATTTACATACATACCTATGCACACATACATACATACATACATACATACATACATACATACATACATACATACATACATACACATACATACATACATACATACATACATACATACATACATACATACATACATACATATACATACATACATATACATACATACATATACATACATACATTTACATACATACCTATGCACACATACATATACATACATACATACATACATATATACATACATACATACATACAGACATGCACATATACACACACATACACATACACATACACATAAACATACACATATACACATAGACACATACACATACACATGCACAAACACATACGCATACACATGCACATACACACACATACACATACACATACACATACACATACAACCACTATACATAAATATATTACATATATATGTATACATGTATACATTTTATTTTGAAAACGTTACCAGATTCACCAGGAATCGATGGGTCAGCTAAAATCACGTGACACATGCAAGAGAAAATAGGTCACAATGACGATTGCTGATTGTCATGCAGGCAGTCGTCGCGATGGGGGAAAGCGGTAGGTAGAGTTTTCCAGAAATTGAGGACCGGGTTCTAGAAAAAGGCAGGGATTGAAGAAGCAATAGAGATTGATGCAAAAAAACTACGAGAACGAGCAGTTTTCGTTAAAGTGGGACTTTGTGGGCTTAACTGAAACTGTTCAAAATCAGTATGATAAGACTCACGAGATTCGCAGATTCGGCTTTAATCTGAATATTTCAAGTATATACTAAATCTTCCCAACCGTTTACCGCCTCATCTTGGTTGGGAGGTGTTCCTGGGCCTGAAAAAGGGAGTCCCGCGTTTCCACCTGGAAGCCCAGCCCTAGCTAAACGAATACCAGGATCCACCATCGTTCTGGTACTAAACTAGCCGCATAGTGGCAAATCTCCTTTGATCCAAAAGAGCGACGATTGCCTCTGGTGGTGACGACCCGGGGCAGACTTTGGCCAGGCTGTTCTCGCGACTGCAGGAAACCACAATGGCTAAGCTAGCAAATTTCCGGAGAATGGAAACTATGCTGGGGCCCGCACAACCGGTGAAAACGGGCCATTCAAGTATCCGAGTAATTAATACTAAATACTTCATCAAATGTCGGAATAAGTCCAGAAAAAGTACAGGAACCATCCGGAAACGTTTGGTGAAACTTTTTTTTAACAATGAATAAACGTGGGAACATTGATTTATTGATTTGCAGTCAATGTTGTCGAAACGATCGATAGAGGTAGCTTTGCCTAGGATGAATAATTTAGGATAGATAGAAAACCAAACACTTATGGTAAGTACTTTACTGACAATGAGCATTTTTCAAGCAATTCGAATTTTTTTTTAGACGACATAAATACTGGTGGAATGTTGATGTTGTTGACCTTCAGGTAGCGGAAGGTGAAAAATTTCCACGAACAAGTCGACTTTAATCTCTCTCGAATCGGAAATATGGGCATGTTGATGGGCGTAGGGACCACAACAATTCAATTCGTGCTACTTGTTTATCTTTTTGCTCTAATTCAAATGGCCGAAACCTCTCTGAGAATTACAAATTTCTAAAGATTCCTTCTACCGATCCACATAGTATTTGGTCAAAACACCAAGGTTGAAATCAAGTATGAAGTAAATCCCAATTGAAAATTAAGTAGCAAATATACTTTTATGAATAAGAACGTAGGAGGCAGTTCGAAAAACCGTTTGCATACTTGCAAATCGCTCCGCCCACATCATCTGCGGCAGCCTTTCTCCCTACACCAAGTGGTTCCATGCTTGCTTGGATACTTGAATGGCCCATCCTCACTGATTATGCGGGCCCCAGCATAACCTCCTTTTTTTTCGGAATTTTGCTAGCCATCGTGTTTCCCTGGAGTCCTGAGATCAGCCTGGGCAAACTTCTGCCCCAGGTGGTCACCACCACAGAGAAACGCAGCGTTTATAGACCAGAGGGAAAATTGCCACCATCCGACCAGTTCGATACTAGGACGGTGGTGGATCCTGGTATTAGTTTGCTCTTAGCTAGGCTTCCTGATGGAAACGCTGGACTCCTTCTCAGCTTGGGAGACCCTGCCAGGGGATGAATCATCCGTCCGGTGTACATCGCAGCCGGACACCCAGGAACACTTCCCAGCCACGATGAGGCGGCAAACCGTTGGGAGGAGTGGTTCTATTGTCGCTTTAACTTTCGTCTTATTATTTTGTAATCTCTTTCATGAAACTTTATTTGTCCTCTAAAGTTTTTATCCAGAAGTATCAGCAAAAAGTTATAGGCGGACTGTTTAAACAAATGTTCCGCTGAAAAACCACGTTAAAGTATGAAAGCGAGCAGAACCCACTGAGCTACTCTTGCACGCAACAGGGAAAATAGAAGATTTACTGGCGCCCGCTCCAGTCACTCGACGATCAACGGGACTACAGGTGATACAGGTCATTCCATCAAGACTATTTGCACTCTGCGTAATGTAATTTTTTTAAGTGCAATGATTTCCACGGCCGAGATACATTTCTTTGATTATGCGCTTTTTAAGCGAGCTTGATTAGCTTTTTCATGTATCGTCCTTCCAAGGAGCGGGTAGCAAAGAAGTAGTAGTGTCCGTCATCCCAATCATGGTACTAGTTCGATTCCACTCCTGGCCAACCAAGCCTCTCATCCCTCTGGGGTGGGGAAATTGGTACCGGACTTGTCTGGGAAACAAATCACTCTCTCCAATCCAATTGGGAACGCTCCAGCCCTGCTATCGCAAGGACTCAAGAGAGAATCGACTCGACAGGCAATCTACAACATTCGAGATGAAATGAAAATCCTCAACAGAAACCGAAGCCAGACGTAAAAACTTGGAAGGTCTTCGTGGACAATGGATGCGAGGAAACTAATCGAATGTAAGAAGTGCTGGGATCTGCACAATAGACTTGAAGACTTTATAAAAAAATATCGTCCTTCCTCTAGTCACACTATTTATAACAGCCTATAACGCTGTTTGTAAAACTTAGAATATTTTGCAGAATAATCTGCGACCGAAAAGAAATAGAAGGAAGTACGGTACCCCCGTTTAATCAGATGTTGCAGATGTGGAGTGGAGTTGACAACTGAGCGTTATGAATCCGGCACGGATATCTATTTAGCACGCAGAATTTTGTGCTTGATGAACGATAAATGAATCAAATTACTTTTTTTTTGCAGATATCCAGATGTTGACAGGGGATCGGTCACATATGAGCACGTTGAGCGACAACTCGTCCACCAGCTGTCCGCAGCTGACGGATGTACGAGATACCTGTCGTTGTCAATTATCGTTTAGCTTCCATGAGAACTCGGTCAAACAGACCTTTCTTCAGTTCATTTCCTTTACTACTGCCGTTATTTACTTACTATTAATAATAATATTTTCGATAAAAAATGGCTCAGAGAATAGTATCAGCAAGTACACCTAGCATCGTACGAACACAGTGCAAAACGTAGACGAAGCATCAGGGGAACTACGGCACAACAAATTTCCCATGTGCTTTATTGGAAACAGTTTCAAAGAGTGACTAACATTCTCTGGTTTTCCTAGATTCATCACAGTACCCAACATGTAAGTTCGAGCAAATTAATAAATAAATTTCAAATCAAGTCTGCATAAATTTAGTCCGTCGTTTTCGATTTGATAATTAGAATACGTACCTTTTTATAACAAGCAGAGTTCGAATAGGCGGGTAGCACAGTGGTAGTGATGTCCGTCATCACAAGCATGGTGCTAGTTCGACTCCGCTCCAGGCCAGCCAAGCCTCTCACACTCCAGGGTCGGTAAATTGGTACCGAACTTGTATGGGGAAATACCACTCTCTGCAATCCAGTTGGAAACGCTCCAGCCGGGCTATCTCAGGACTCCAGGGGGAAACTGCTCGACCAGCATTCTGTGACACTCAAGATGAAATGAACATCCTCAAGCAGCAATCGAAGCCACACGTAAAGACTTGGAAGACCTTCGTGGATGATGGATGCGAGGAAACGAATTAAATGTGAGAAATGCTGGGATCCGCACAGTAGACGTGAAGACGGATCAATTTAAAAAAAAGGATTAGAACAGATATTAGGAAAAAAACAAAACAATTAAGATTTACCTAATAAAACTAAATTTTGAACCGAATTTTAGAAAACGTCTACTGTGCGGAACTTCTGAAAATCGAGAAAGTTGTTGAAATAGAAAATACGAAGCAGAACGTTCAAGGTGAGAAAAAATTTAAGGAAATGGGGGGAAGATGATATTGGAGAACAGTAACTAATTCAAAACAACAAAAAAATATCGAAACAATGGAGTGTCTGGAGCGCAGCGGTTAGAGATGTACTATTACACGTACCACAAGATTCTAGTTTCGACTCCACGCCTCGGGCTGACTAATCCATCCAATCCTTCTAGGAGATAGATTACTATCAAACTTCTCTGGGAAGATAAAAGTGATTACACTACTGATGGCTCATAGAGGATCTTTACGGGATAGATCAATGCCGAAAGTTTCATTCGGTCTATCTTTCTATGAGTTCGTTATTGCAGTCCTCCCGACGGTTTACAGCCTCGTCATGGCTGAGAGGTGTACCTGGGTGTATCAATACCAGGATCCACCACCGTCCTGGTGTGAAACTAGTTCCATGGTGGCAAATCTCCCTCTGATCCACAAATGTCGGCGAATGCCGGTGGTGGTGACGACGTGTTGCAGACTTTGGCTAGGCTGACATCGGGACACCAGGGAACTACAATTGCTAAACCAGCAAAAGTCCGAAAAAAGTGGAGAATATGCTGGTGCTCGCACAACCAGTGAAGACGGGCCATCCAAGTATCCAAGTAAGTAACTCAGTTATCGTACTATCCCATTGCGCGTTGTAATAATCCCATGTTTCATAGCAACGATTTTCTATGAAGGCAAAAAGACGCTTGTAAAAGCCGTAAATCCTATGAAAAAATGCATGAGTTTTCTATTTTCAAGAAAATTTTTTCACCTTCAAAGCAGTTGCGACAGTATATTCTAAGGAATTTTATGAAGAAAAGTTGTTAAGACAAAAAAAACCTCAGGAAGAAGTCTAAATATTTAATAGCACGTCGAGACGATCAGCCTCGTCTACACAGATTAGGATCGTTTCCAGTGAGAGACCACATTGGTTGTGATGTCGTTTGAACGAATTGTGCTGAAGATAGCATCTTGGCCTTGATGATGTGTAGCCGGTCATAAATTGAAACAGAAATCCATCATCAGAGGAGAAGAAAAACGAATCGCAAATGAAGAAGAAACGAAAGAAAAAAACACGAAAATATGTTAGTTAAAGTCGCATACCACAGCTGAAACAAGGAGGGTTTATGTTTAGATTATAACGTGGACGGAAGCAATTGCCAGTTTCCCATTCTACAGGAATTCCGGAAACTAACATATAGACTTTTTTCAAGAGGAAAAATCTATTTGCCGTAGACATGTGATGAAGTGAGACATTCTAGAGATGAAAGATACGATTCTTATCTGATTACTTACGGCATGTGTGGCACAATGGTCGTCGGAGGCACCCTGCAACACACACGTGGAATCGATCCCCGCGCCCATGGCCCACCGATCCTTCCATCGCTCCAGGATTTGCGAATTGGCACCTGACTTGTCTGGAAGGATAGCAACACTGAATCGATACATCGGTAGGCCACCGCAAGTCATTTTGAAGGCCAGATATGCATTCAATCACCTCCAAACGAGCTTAATGAGGTCGAATGCATGGCACATCACTCAGGGATTGACCAATGCCGAAAGCTTTATTATACTTATCTGATTACTTGTATACCCCTGATCTTCAAATTTTTAGGCGAAAAAAACAGTAACTCCATCGGATATTCCTGATAAGTGATAGAAGGTAAAATATCTAGTATGACTCTATTCTTTCACCGGAATGAGTTCAGCGCGAAAGGAACTGTAGGTGAATAATCTCAGACCATAACTGGTTTTTAAATGGACTATTACTATGCAGCCACCACTACATAACAAAAAAATTGTCTGTTGGTCATTCGGTAACTCTCGAAAATATGATTGAAAATGTTCGAAAGCAATAGTAGGCCTGATCCACTGAGTAGAGGATGACGAGAACAACGATGAGGAGGCAAATAAGCAGTCGACCAACAAACATCATCAATAACCTGAAGTCTCATCTGAGCACATCTTAGGCTGTGATCGTGACCATTCTTATGATGACGGAAGCAATCAGGTGTTTTGTAATAAAAAAACAGAAGAAGAACTACCATGAAGAAAACTCCATCATAACTGAAAAATGGCTAGCTTTTGAGATAAGCACCATCAAAGCTATGTATTTAGCACGAAATAATCGGAGTCGGTTAAACCATCTGTAGAAAACCACATAGTTCAGTGGTTTATCGGTTTCACAGCGAGAACATCTGTCTAATTCTTTGAGTTCCATTGTTGACGGAAATGTGATTTTCGCCTGGTACCTGGGCTTGCTTTCACGATACCACCCCAAAAAACTTAACAGCTATACTGAATTGCTCTCCCTAAACTCGCTTTCTTCGGAGACTGTGTTTCGTGGTGGTGGTTAAAGCAATAAGTGAACAGAATTTAGAAAGCAGGACACAACACACTCTATTTGAAAAGCGAAAATCAAAATGACTATGGGGTGCCAAGATCATCTACTGCTTGGAAACTTTCACAATAGCAAACGTTAACGATGATGAACGACAGAATTAGACGATTCCTACATGTCTCGTTGGTTTTTCGGCTTTGCGTTCAATGACATGGCTATTGAAACTCGGCCATGGCAGAGCCGGGACTTCCTGTCGATCTGTATAAAGAAAGCTGGATAAGGCACTGTAGGCGATTACGGACGATTAGGTGAAGGCACTGGGATATCAGGACTCTATCATCAAAGAACAACTTCACATGAATTGACGGTTGAGAAGGCAGCTTCTCGGGTTTCAGCACGCCAGTTGTTACCACTGCATCTGCACAGAAATCAGTTCATGAAGAATCCATTGACGAAACACGGATGATGGGCACATCACCCTCACAAACACGCTTTGTACTTCTGGATAGGGTTTATCGACTGATCGCTGATATGAGGGTAAAGTGGTGACGATGAAGGTTGTTCGCATCACTATAAATTTCGAATGCACGTGGCAGCAGAAAACGCTTGGCTGAGAAACGGCTTCAATTGGCCCGGGCAAAGTTATGTCCGATTTTTATCGTTTCTGAAACCTGAAAAATTACCTCCACGACAAGCACTTCGTCATAATAGACGTGAGCAAAGCTAATCTTTTCCAGAACGACTGACAACCTTAGCTATTCAGTTATAGGTTGAAGTGAATTCGTCTAAGCCTTATGTGATAACTAAGTAAAAAAAAAGAAAACTTTTACAATTTTCCACCAGTCACATAAAATTAGGCTAGTTATCGTATACCACCCACAGCGAAGCACCATGTTGTTGGAAAAACTCTCATTCCGTTGTACTTTGGGACGAGTTTCCTGTTTTCATCAAACAGTTGGTTCCGAATATCGACATTTTCATTTTTATCGACGTCCTTAATCTTGTTATGAATTTCGATTTAGGTTAATGACAAACACACTTTGTCATCGTCGTCGAATGAAAATTCCTGTAGACGAAATTACCGGAAAGCATTCGATTAAAAACTACGGCCATTAACTTCGTTTCTCGTTTGTGCTGTTCTCGCATATATTGTTCAGAACCGCAGAAAACCTGATTGGACCTGAACTAAAAGATATTATGTCAGTTTCTCTGAATAAGGGGGAGATTGGTTGAGGTGGAAAGGGATGAACAGCCTAATAAATGAGAGTACGCGATTCCCCCTCTACTCTCACTCATAATTACTTATCACTCACTAATTCCAGAAAAAAACCCTTCCTTAAAATTTATTTGCTAGTATTTGTGAATTATTTTATTTTGCATATAGCACTCTGACGACAGCTATTTTCCATTGGATGAATGGCGTTATTCATAACAGAACTCCAACTGTACTTCGATGAACGGCCCAACCGATGAGATGAAGGGCACCAAAATTAATGTCATTCATATTGGTATTGGCTCCGCCACAAGAATAGACTCAGTCCTGAAGCCCCCCAACTGTCTATGATGAACATTTGGGACTACCATAGCACGGATACTTTGGGATTCCATGGAAAGCTAACCTTGCCTTCAACATTTCAATAAAGTGGTTCTTAAGCCGCAACCGAGTCCACACGGTAACCACACCACCTACTTCTATGGACGACAGCTCTAAGAAAAATAACGAATGGAAGAATGCTAGGACCTGTACAACGTGTGACGATGAGTCTTCAAAATTATTATTTTTCATTATCACTGGTAACTGTACTTATGTAGTCATTATTATTACTACTATGGTACTAATACTATTATAACGAATCCGCTAAAAGGATGTGGTCAAAAAGACCAGAGTTATGATCGTTAATCCCTAAGTGTTGTGTTTAATATTATATGAGAGGTAAAATATTAAGAAAACATTGAAAAAACTTGGATACTTGGATGGCCCGTCTTCACTGGTTGTGCGAGCCCCAGCAAAATTTCCATTCAGTCGGACATTTACTGGTCTAGCCACTGTGGTTCTCTGGAATCCCTGAAGTCAGCCTAGCCAAAGCCTACCTCAGTTCATCAATTCGTCCCCATCCCAGGCAGTCGCCACCGTTGTGGATCCGAGGGAGATTTCTCACCATGAGATTAGTTTCATATCAGGACGATGGTGGATCCTGGTATTGGTTAACTCTTAGCTGGGCTCCAGGATGAGAGTATTGGACTCTTTCTCAAATCGCAATGCCATGCTAGGAAAATGAACACTCCGCTGTATATCGCAGTCCGACACCTAGAACACCCCCCTAGCCACGACGAGGTGGTAAAAGTTGAGAAGAGATAAGAAGAAAAAACCATTAAAATCATTGTAACTAAAAGAACTCGGTGAGTAGCGTGCTACTGAATGTTTAAGGAAAAGTAGAAGGAACAGTTCTGACTGAAAATACGGTAAATCAGCTGTACAACCGCCAAGATAACACATCGTCATGACCATCAAAATATGTTAGCATTAGACCGACAACACTACAACGACGAGGAGGATGATGATAACGACGATGATGAAGGTGATGTCATCGATGGATGGTCTTGTATGAAAGGCGAATGAGATGTCGGTGCAGTGTACAGAAATGTGTCGTGAACGGCCTCCCACCACACCATCGGGCTTCGTGCGCCTGAACTTACCGTTTTCCTGTACAAATTCGACATTGATCGCTTAAATTCTGTTGATGGATGGTGAGAAGTACAACTTCTACCACATGATTGCGCCATCTGTCATATCAACGGCATTCCGTCCTGCTATTTTCTAGACGTGAGAAGCTCGCGAACCCAACCTTTCTAGTTGACTTTGAACTCCGTCGTAGCCGTTCGATTCTTTCTCCCGCATTTGTAAGGTTTCTGAAGAACGTACTTCATTTTAACAATAATCAGCAGTTTGTCATAATTTTCTTTAGTATCGGGCAATGCAAACTTTGCTATCCTGGGCTTCCAGGGAAAACCACCCTCGACCAGCATTCAGAGCGTTTATGAGGGAAAATAATAGAGATTGAAGTTGTAGCCGAACGTTGTAGCTCGACCACCTATGCAAATGATGACCGCAGGAAATGAAGCCTGTGGAAAAAGAACGATGAAACCCATTTGATATGTGAAGATGGTTTATCTAAGTGTCTAAATGAGTAGGTAACCATTAGGCATCTGCGTAACTTCACAAATGTTCGCCAGAGTTCAACATATCGATGATGACGAAAAAAGAGGAATACAATACAGCAATGAAGACACTAAAAAATCGGAGGAAAAGCTAGTGTGATGAAACTGTTACCACATTACGGATAGCTGGAAAGGGAGAAGAAAAGCGAGAAAACACATGGAAATACAGCAGCTGCAGACATGCTTCCGCTGGAGATAAAACTGTTTTAATTAGCTTCTATTTTATTTCAGAAGACCTGTTATCACGTCTACTATGCTGATCCCAGCACTTCTTACATTCGATTCGTTTCTCCGCATTCATCGTCCACAACGGTCTTCGAACATTTCGCGTTTTTGTTTCGGATGCTACTTGAGGATATCTCCTTCTTTATGAATGTTGTAGAATGCTAGTCGACTCGTTTGTCCTTGAAATCTTGGAGATAGCGTCAGGGCGGGGGATCGAACAAGCGCCTTTGCTTCCTGATCGATGGATCACTAACCACTGCGCTATCCCCGCCTTATAACTGTTTTAGTTTTATTACTTCCGAAATGTGAGTTTAAACAGTGTGTAAGGACAAACTGACAATTTAAGGAAATCAGCGATGCTAATTTTGCCCAACTGAATGAATTAGATTGACTATCAAGGATTTCAAAGCAGTAGATGAAACATGAACAATATACATACATATATACATATATATGTGCATATATATGTTGATGTATATATATGTATATACGTATGTATATGTATATATATATGTATATATATATATATATATATATATATATATATATATATATATATATATATAAATCAACTGACCACTGGATTCCAGCAGTACACAACAAAATTCCTGAACATAATTACTCCTAGCGAATGATGTCGACATGGTTCGGCAGCAGAGTCAGACCGTGTCCTTCAATGTTTTGATGCCGAAACAACGTATACTGTGGCAAAAAGAATAAATACCATAGTTGTTATGAAAAAGGCGCGTGTAGGGCAGTGGTTAGTGTCCTTCAACACGTGGTTGGTCATTTGGTTCGATCCCATGTCTCTGTCTAACCAAGCATTCATCACTCCCTATTCAGGAAGTGTAACCAGACTTGTTTGGGAGAATAAAATCCACTGATTTAACACATTGGTAGGCATCAGCAAATTATTTTGTAGCACAAGTATGCATTCAATCATTTCTGTGATGTTTACTGAAACCGATGACTTGTGGCATATTTCTAAAGGATTACTCGATGACTTCAAACGCTTTCTTTTTCTAGTGGCTACTTTTTAATGGTTAGTAGCAGTTAGTAGTATTTTAACTGAAGAGTGTAGGCGAGAATCTGAGGCGATGAACACAAATGATGACGTGGGAGATGGGATATGGAAGAGTCTGTCTGGATGGCTGAGTGGACCCATGGTTGATGTGCCGACTGGCTTGCACCCTCACTGCTGATTTTCCACTCATTGAAAACTGCATACGAAATTAACCATACACCTCAACATCAGTCCATGGGTGAATTGATTTGGCAACACAACGACGTCAAACCCTTGGGGACCACAGCGAGAGCAACCAGAGCAGCAATCACTCAGAAAGGGCGACAAAACTAACTAAAGAGCATTTGCGAAAAAGTGTAGGAGCAAACGAACAGTTGGGAAGAAAAACACTATCCATGGTACAAATCTAATTTAATACAGAAGAAAAATGCTTAGGTGAAATCTTTTTTTTTGTTCCAAGCCGCAAAATTGGTACCCTACGCTTGAACAAAGTTGCTATGCTTCAGTAAAGTCTATCTAATGTACATTAGAAATATAAAACGTCCTGGAATAGGCATGAAAACTGGAATTTTTTCTAAATATATTTCTCTAACTGGCTACATGGGTGTGTGGCGTAGTGGTCGGAGGCGCCCCTGCAATGCTCATGGAATCGATTCCCATGCCCCCCAGTCCATCGAGCCTTCCATCCCTCCGCGGTCTGTAAATTGGTACCAAACTTGCTTAGGAGGATAGCAGCACTGGCTCAATACATAGGTACGCCACCGCGAGTCATTGTAAAGGTCAGATAAGCATTCAATCACCTCCAAACGATGTTTAATGAAGTCGAATGCATGGCGCATCCCTAAGGGGGTTGGTCAACGTTGAGAGTTTTATCCTTTTTTTTTAACTGTCTACAAAGTTTGTTTCTGTATCATTATGAGTTTATATAAGATCTAAGAGCTTTTTGCCTGGCCTTTGTTATCTCTTTTTTATCAATCTATTTCCTTTCTGCCTCTTGGTTTTTTTCCAAATCCTACCATTTGGTGATGAATTGTAGTAGATCCGGAAAAACCGCTCACGGTAAGAACACAGTAAGAAAAACCAGATAAATGCCTTGAAAATAATATGTCCAATACTTCATACAGCTGCCAAACTGGTAACTTTTCACTACTTCTCACATCACCGCTCCCGCTTCCCGTAGTTTATTATCTTGTCATCGCTTAAAGTTTCCAAGGTGTCGAGATACTATGAGTAGCGGGAGCTCATCCCTTCAAGGAATCACCTAAGCTGAGAAAAATCTTGACATTTCCATCTTGTTTAAGAATAAACCAGCAGCTTGGTATTACCGTCATTGTGAGGTTATCGCGGTCCTAAGCTGGAAAATTTCTCTCCCATCCACAATGGCCACCAACTGACTGCTTATCAGCACAACTTAAAAAGATTTAGTATAGGTAGGATCTTGAACGGAAAAAGCATAGACCTGCATATCTAAGACAATTAAAAAAACCTGTGTACATCTAACATTCGTTCCATACGGTGATCATCGAATGTGCTACGGTAGCAATGTGACTACGCAGAAATTCGATGACGTCGACGTTTACCCTGCCATCGTGTCGGACAAGAAACTCAGACAATGAAATAATGATGGTCAGCAACGGTGGTGAGTTTTCTGAAAAGGTAGAAAAATAAGAGAAAATAGTAAAATTCGATAAGTCAAGGGGAAAACGATAAAATGCGGGTTAGAGGACAAATGAGAATGAAAACGAAGGAGATATTTAAAAAGGAACATTGCTTTAGTACGTAGTCATTTTTCTTTTCTGTCGTTCTGAGTTCCCCCTGAAGGCAAAGTCTGAGCTCTATTGTCGGCAATATTTTACCGCTTTCAAATAACTTCGTATTTTGTAAGCGATATTGTCTATCATCATCTAAAAATGCTTAGGAAGAAGACTAGCCGAGTCACACAGACAAGTCGCAACTTCATAAATTATCAGAATTTTTCTTTTACACAGAGTGACGTGTGTGACCCATATTTTTTGAAGGTCTTATGATTTATTGGAATACCCGGTTGCGATTCCAGCCAAAGCGGATCGAAGAAAACATCAAATTTCGAACCAGAAGAGGGAGATGAAATTCTTCCAAAGGTCCGTTCTGTGAAGGAAAAAGGAAAAAATCTTCACTAAAAGGCAGTTCCACTGGAAAACCGCTGGAACAAATAAGAAGTGAAGAATCGACAACAAGACTTCTTAAAGAGACCGACTAGCAGACTTCCATCTGGGAAGCAACAAAGTCCACAGAGGAAGGAAAGGTCTGGCCATGACAGAACGAAATTCTGTAATATTCATTTGAAGAGAAAATACTGTGAAACGGGAGCTTTGATTTTGAAAATCACCCCTCCTATAAAATTAAATTTGTAATAAATCCCACGTCCGACTTTCTATTAACCTCGGCATTGATCTAGTGATTCATCCTATTCTTGTTGAGCAAACACGAGGTGTTATTTTTTATTCTTTATTCACGAACAAGCTGACGTTTCGGAGGATTTCGCCTTCCTCAGAGCCACTTTCTATGAGTCTTCCACTGAATATGTCGCGTGGAGACCAACCGCACAAGATTCACATGGAAGCGTAATGTATTACGTAATGTATTGTATTAATGTATTGTATTACGTTACGCTTTCATATGAATGCTGTGCGGTTGGTCTCCACGCGACACACTCAGTGGAAGACTCATGAGAAAGCGGCTCTGAGGAAGGCGAAAATCCGCCGAAACGTCAGCTTGTTCGTGAATAAAGAATAAAAATAACACCTCGTGTTTGCTCAACAAGAATACGAAGAATTACTTAAATTTGGAAGTAATTTTGTTATTCGACATATGAATTGAATTTTCTGATATTTGTTCTCATCAGTCCTTTATTACAGGAGGAGATTTACTTATCTGGTACGGTATCAACTAGAGGATTTAGAGAGTCAGACACATTTAATGACAGTTTTCCTACGTGTCTCTAACCACTTCAGTGCTTAACACAGTGCATCCAAAAAAAGTACATCAAAGTGTCTTTGTCTGACCACCGCTAACTAGTATTCTCTACACCCACTTAAGTTTTCTCAACCAGATGATTCTGAAACCTTGACCAACATGTAGGAAATAGCTCAGATATGTCAAACACTTCAATAACAACGTAGTAAATTACAAATCACTATACCCTTCCAGGCTCTGAAGAAGGCGATTCTGCCGAAACGTCAGCTACGATTGTGTTGTATGTGTGCTATTGTATGGAAGTAAACGTATGCTGTTTAAAAAATCTCGCGACTGCTGAGAGAGAAAACGATGAACTTATAATCCAATGCCGAGGTTAATAGAAAGTCGATCCTGGAAACTCTGGATTATCTTTATAATTCGTGAGAACGGCCATTCTCGATGGTTGAAACCCAGCTGTGTTTCATTGATGTACGCTAGCCTCCGGAAGTGACTGTTTCGAAACTCCTAGTAACCTTTGATGTACGAAAGGTGGTTATTCCCTATCGCGGTCTCCTGAGCTAGGCAAGAGTTTGAGTTTTGCATCGGGGAAACCAGTATAGGTTTCAGGGCAGAGCCATGCTAAGCTACCCATGCCTACCTTCTTGTCAAAAACAGTAAGAAGTTCACTGTAACAAAAGGCTGATGCTCCTTAAGTTTTCTGTTTGATTCCGATGTCCGATGAGGACAAATGGAGTTTACTGCTGCCAGCTGGAGTTATTCGATAGTTGAGGAGACTATAGGTGATACCATCAGCAAACGCAAATGTAGAACTTCAACTGGAATTTAAAAAATCGACTTTAGTCAAAAGACATTTTCCATATGTCGTATGACACTTGGAGAAGAAGAATATCAGAAAACGATAGCATGGGTATTATAATCAGGAAATAAGTGATAGCTTAGAAGCGCAAAACAAGACGGAGTTGGTTGGTGGGATGGGGGGATTATGGTTGATAGAGATGAAAGACTTGGAGGAGAAGGGGGCCCTCAGGCAATTCCTCATCACTCATTGCAAAGATGACAACATTGCTGTGACAAGACCAGATTAATATCAACAATCCTTCATGAAAATTTGCATGGGAAGCTAAATCTCCGGCCATCTGGTTCAGATGACCATGTCGATTGTGCATTATGAAGCTTGTACTTCAATGAACTAAGCTCTTTATCTCATATAAAGCTTTAACTTACAAAGAACGTATAAGTTCTCCAACTTTTTTCGGTCATGCTTCTGTTTTAAATATAGTAAAATTAAAAGAAATCATTGAAACTTTCGTGACCACTATCTGCTTCGGTCACTTAGCTTGAAGGTGTCATTCAGGTGGTCCCATAACGAAGTAACTCGGATAAACACATTCGTATAACCAAAATCGCCACCGTTTCTATTATTTCTGATACCTGGTGAGATATTTCTGAACTGTAACCGGCTTCTTTCGCTCTATTTTGTCACGATGGACATCAGAATATGGTAATCAACCAACACTGGCACTTACTAAATACTTATTGATGACTTATCATTTGCATTAATTGTACCGCTCCCTTAATAATTAATCCAAGTGAAGAGCTATTTATTCCAGTCGTAATCCATAGTGGCTTGTTGGGGTCTGCTCGACCGACAAAGTGGAAGAGTACCGACTTTTTATACGCGGTTCTTTATTTCTATGGTTGTTCGCCAGATGGCAGCGATAGGTAGTTTATTGGAGAATGCTGCGCCTTTGGATCATTCCTATCGGTACTTCTGTTTAGAAGTGTCAAACTCCTTAGGTTAGATGATCCAGTTGGGGCCAACCGTTAGAGATTCATGGCAGTTTTGTCACACACTGAGGCGCTGAACCACTAGTGGTATTCAAAGCAAACCATGACGCATCTTTCGTTTCTTATGCACCGATGAATTAAGCTGAATGATGAATTAAATAAATTAGACAAATCAGATTAGATCACATCAAATTCATCTTTTGCATCCACTCACAGCTATTAGACCATTTAAGTGGACAGTAGTAATGTCTTCATCCAGCTGAACTTGTATGTCGTACGACTTATCCAATATGCTCCGCTCATTCTGAAGACATGAAGATCATCACATAGTTCCATCCAGGCTTGCAGTAAAAATGTGTCACCAATCAATTAATGGCAGAAGACCACTAGAAGCAAGGTTCACTCTTTACGGAACAGACGTACAAGAGTTAGATTTTCATCTTCAAACAGGAACAGGAAGGGAAGTAATGTAAGAATGAACATCGATTTCGATGCGAATAATCGCCATCAACGTCAGGCGAACATCAATCGCCTGAATCATTTTCCTACGGTAAATCAAGATAAGCCATCTTTGACTGATGTAACGCGGATACTTTACGTTCTCGTAGAATTTAAATACGCTAGAGATGTTCAGTCACTAAACGATTGCCATTATGTTTTTTCGGCATGATGCTAGTAAATGACGACGCAATTGAAGGGGTTCTTAATCGTTGCCGTTGTTGTCATCGTAACACTTCATTTACTATTGGAAAACGAATACAAAGCATCTACTGACGATGTTCAGAATATTTAACTAGTTTTGGGTTACTGTCAACTCTAATTAGCGAGCCAAAGTGCGAATTTTGGGCTTAATGCTTTCCAACTGCATGTAGCAATGGCCTACCACCATTGTAACGCCAAAGTAGAAGATTCTGAGACTAACTAACTTAAAATGTTTCGCGCCTGAACCGTAGCTCTACTGTATGCCATATTAATAGTAGATAGGTGAAAACAGTCATAAATAGAGTTTCTGAAAGTTTTAATTTTTTTACATTTAATAAAACTAATGGATATTTCGTTATATACATTGAGCCGCCTCGCAAAATAATCTACTATGAAGTAAGAACATTCTTGATTTTTTTTGGACTTTCTATTCTCCCTATTCATCATATACTCCCTATACAGGTATAAGGTAATCCGTTTTTTGTGTAATGCAAACTGGAATACAAACTACAACATGTTGATCAGATCAGACTCTCTTCATTATTCCGACATTCTTGAGGAACTTTTCTTAGACGAATCAGCGATGTTCCCACCATCGCTCACCAATATTTATGATCGAGCAAGCAGAAAAAAATCATCTAGCAGGGGAATGGTGAGATGTGGCGCTTCATCATAAATTCCAGACAGACCGTAGAATGAAGGCTGAGCCGATGGCCTCCTAGCTATTCATAAGAATCTTACTGTAGCGGTTCCAATCCCACAGCAAGAAATAGTTACGCAGCAGTGCAAAAAATCGCCGACGAAAAGAAAAACAGAAAATGTGGAGCAGAATAAAAAATATGAAGAGGCAGAAGTAGAGAAAAATGCAAACAACACGGATAACATGCATAGAAATGGAGGAACAATGAGAAGAAAAATGAGCAAGATGGGAGGATGAAAGTGACTAAATTTGAAAAAAAAAGAAATACCAAGGAAGAAGAAAAACATGACTTCCACCAAAGGAAACGCATGCTTGTTACATGTCATCCTAACGGAACGAGTTTTGAACTGTTTCCTTGCTTAAGAGTACTAGAATAGTGTAGAATAGAATAGGAAAAACAATACACAATGGTGTCCATGTACTGGATACATATCGATTCTTCGAATGAAAATAGTGAGGTAGTACGCCGCGAATTAAAATAAAAAGCTATAATTTTTTTTGATAAAAGCTTATGTTGTAATCGAATAAACGGCTTATAACAATCAGAGAGCGGACATCGTGAGTTACACTAGGAACTGCTCGTAGAATATAATGGGATTTGAGAAAAAAAGAAGAAAAAACACACTCATTGTAGGGAATGCAATTACCCTCTAAATTCGTGTCAGAGATGAAAAAATGACATACTGGCAAAAAACTCAACCTATCTCCCAGAGTTTCTTTAACGACATCATAAAGGACAGTTCCAAAAATGTTACCATATCCGTCGGTCAATTTTTTTGGGCATACCGTACTGATCATGAGAGTCAGTGAACGAATGAGCGCTTAAATAAACTCGAAGCACTATTCCTTAGAAATCCGTCCACCGCTGTTAACATAACTTCCAGCGCTTGGTGAGTAGACTATTTTCACTCCTGAGCCAGTTCCTAATAATACTGCTACTAAACTATTTATCGATTCGAATTCCATAGTCATTACGTATTCTATGGATAAACGGTGGCATCGGATTCCTTCTGAATGTTACTAGTTATTTTCGCGCTTCATTATGAAGGATAAAGTGGTAGAGCTTTTTAGCGCTTGTCAATGCTTTACAGAATCATGTATTCGGCTCAATTCGTACCATCGTAGAGCTGATTGAATGCATATCTGTCCCATATTCAATATGCAATCACTTGCGGCGGTCTAACAATGTGTCAAGTAGTGCTGTTAACCTCCCAAATAATCTTGTAGCAATTTGTCGGTCCTGAAGAGATGGAGGGATCGATTAATCCTGAAGTCGAACCAACGACTCTGTGTGCATTGAAGGGCAGCAGTAACCACTACGCCAACACGCACCCTCAATCATCACATACTAGCAATAAATTTGTCTTATATCTGCATAAGAAATCAATTTATAGGGCGATGGCGTAGTCAGCACCAATTTCCTTTAGCTTGTTTATAAAATTCGGGGAAGGGGTAGCGCTGTGGTTAGTGATAATGTCGATCAGGAGGCAAAGGCGCTAGTTCGACCCCTTCTCTAACGCACTACCCCAACCCACGTTGAAACGCTGTAGCCTGGCTACCTCCAAGATTGCAAGGACAATCGAGTCGACCAGCATTCTAAGACATTCATAAAGAAGACGAAGTCCCTCAAAGAGCAGCCGAAACAACACGCGAAATGTTCGATGACTCTTGTGGCCGATGAATTAGCGGAAAACGCCAAAGTAGATGCGATGACAGGTCATGTAAAAAAAACGTAGATTTCGAGGTTGTTTCCTCTTTTCGTTTGCGAAGTTATTTGGTGAATCGACAATGTGGTGAGAAGACTGAAAAACAGCAGATGGACTAGATGAAGAATGAAAAAGAGCGAGTCCTCAGTGGATTCAATGGTCTCATTCGGGTCCTGCTCCTACTCTTACTTAGAATATGGGTAGATGTCGTGGTGGCTCATGGCAATCAGTTGTAAGCCACAACTTGAATAACACAAACAGAGCTATGAATGACTACGAATTCAAGACGTTAGCGTGTACAAAAAGCTATGTAGATTAAGTTCATGACAAATTGAGACGAAATCATGGTGGAACCGACATGAGTCGTAAGGATTTGAAGGCCCACCCCAGTATTCAAATATATCTGGACTTCTTCATAAGCGCTCTTCTGCAGAAGTTCTTGTCAAATGAATAGTGAAGGATCCATGTTAAGATATGATTTTATCAAAATGCTACACTGCGATAAACATACATCTCTTAAAGAAGTATTTAAATACTTAAAACAATTAATTTATGGATATACTACTAAAAGTTGAAGAATATGTAATTCCCTCGATGTATAGCCGTAGTTATGCTTTCCTACAAATAAGAAGAATACTTCGTGCTGTTTTTGTTCAGCTTCAGATGTCCCCGCCCGCCCCCCTTCAGTTTAAACCATTTAAATTTCATCTTCAGAGAAATATTCAGTTAAGTATGAGTGTCAAAGAGAAAAATGATCACTTGTAAACAGGGGAACGAAAAGAGGCAGAGCCCTGAAATAATGAGGAAAGTGAGGAAAAACATTGAGGAAAACAATGGTGATTTATGAGGACAAGAATGTAATCCGAAATTTCGACCATAGAATGTCACTAAAACCTATGGCTTAACGCTAAAGCTTATAAGCTACGTAGTAACTGCATATTTCCTGGCGAAGAATTTCGAGAACATACGCAATAGTTGCAGGAAGAGCATACTGTAGATGTATGTGTGGGTCCCGTAGCGAACGACAAGAGAAGAAAAGTGGGACTGTCAGAATAAAAATATTCCATTTTACACGTAAGAAATACTTAATAGCGAGCGAAATTTTCCCTAATGGTATGGAAATCAGTTGCAGTGAAACATAAACGGTGTTCTGCTACGTACAAATCCATTGAAAATCTTCCGAATGACGAGTGATTGCTGGTGGCACTGGTATATAGAAAACTAGCAGAGAGAAATGCAGAGCAAGGGCTTCCCTGGTTCAGTGCGTAATGCGCGAGCCCCTGGAAAGGGTAATCGTGGTTCGATCTTCCCCCGGGCTCCAAGTTTTATGAATATCTCAGCATCGTTGTGATTGATTTCGCATAATACCTGTCGTGAAAATTGTAGTTGGCAGGAAATAAAAAAGTAAACATTAATCTCCATAATTACTATTGTGCACATAATTATCAGATATTCAACATGTTTACTCGAGAAACTCATCAAGAAACTACACTTTAATACAATAAGGTATTCCATATTTCTCTGATAGATTACAATAGACAAAGCTCTTGGCGTTGATCAATCCCCTGAGGTATGCGCCATGGAACCGACTTCATTAAGTATTGTTGGAGGTAAGTGAAGGCACATCTGGCCATTGCAATGACTCGCGGTAACCTACCGATGTATCGAGCCAGTGTTGCCATTCTACCAGACAGGTCTACTACCAATTTGCTGAACCCGTAGGGAATGGAGAGCTTGGTGGGCCATGGACGCGGGCACCGATTCTACGCAGGGCGCCTCCGACCACTGCGCCACACGCCCCCTTAACAATATAGTATTTACTAGAATACGCAGATAAAAGAAATAGACAAAGTTATCCAGGTAGAAGAATAAACAATGCCGTAGTGGTTTCCAGAAAATTCTGTCATTTTCAAACTGAGATGAAGATGTGGAAGGGATTGGAATGACAACCAGTAATCTAAACGACCATCACTCCTTGATTTTTCTTGGTAAACTTCCTTTTTGATCATTGGCGGGTGAATAACTCATCTTCATAAACATTTATATAAATGGTGTGTTGCTGTTCGTGAAAGGACTTTTTGCCTGATAGTCGTGCCAGGCCGTTCCTAGTCCGATGACCGCCTCTGTGAAATGTTATGGGGAAGGTTTGCCACCACTATGAGGCTTTGTTTCTTCTAGGACAGACGTCATTCTTGGCATTCGTTCGCTTTCAGCTGGGATTTTGAATAAAAATGTCGAACTTCATCGCAATTTTGGTGATCCTGTCTGCGAGTGAGGTGAAAGCGGATAGAATCCTGTTCTACAATGTTCCACAACAGTAGTTCAACACCCTGAGTAAAGCTAAAGGGCTAAGACGGTAAAGTATCCGAGCGATTTTCGAATACTCTCATCTTATTTTCCCAAAACAAAAAATAGAGTAAAGGTTTGCTTCACACGACCTCTCTCTCATATCTACTTTGCCGATTCTAACACTTCTAGCATTCAATTTCCTTTCCTCACATCCATCACCCTCGAAGCTCTACGAACTTTACGCATGTGGATTCGGCTGCTGCGTGCGGATTTTCCTTTCGGCATGAATGTCGTTAAATGCTGATCGAGGCGATTCGCCATAGAGTCCCGAGATAGCAGGGGCTAAAGCGTTACCACATAGACTACAGAGCTAATCCCATAGAATCTGAGAAGTCTGGTACCAATTTCCCGACGGCAGAGGAATGAACAGGCTTGGCGAGCTCGGTGTAGGTCGAACCGGCACCGTGTTCGTGACGAACGGCATCACTATCACTGCGTTATCCGCTCTCTTTTAATAGAGTAAAAAAGAACAAAAAACCACCTCATCGATATTATTTGGGATTTTTCGCATAACTTTCACGATTGCATCTATCCAGTCTAATGCGCTTTCTGATTTCATGTACTTTTATGATTTCTTCTAACAGTCATCACACGCATATTTTACGCGATATTGTGTGAAAACAATCACAGGAAACAAAGAAGAAAAAATATCTCACGAAGCGATAATTCAGCTTGAAACTTATTATTAAATTGACAGAAGAACTGAGGAAAAAACGTACTACGAGGAATTTTTAGGCTTTTGCTTAGTTTTGTGCTTAAGTGTTGAATAATGAGAAACCACTACTACTAGTACTACTTCTACTAGCAGTACTACTAGTACTACTCCTGTTATTACGGAAGCATCATAAAAAACTGAAACGTGCGAGTCCAGAGCGATCGTTTGACATCGTGAAAAAGAGGAAAAAACCACGACGGGCATTACGCATCGCCTAAGACGAAGAGATTTGTGTAAAGAAAAACAATCGACCGATCGACCAACAGACCGACCGATCGACCCATCGACCGGCTTGCAGGCTGGCTGGCTGGCTGATACACACACACATACACATATACACACATACAAACATACACACATACACACACACAAATACACACATTCATACACACAGTGCACACAGATATACATACTACACACATAAGATACATAAGTGCACACGCACTAAAACCCTGGGCACCCACACTAAGTGTGCTCTCGGTAGTAGACGTTAAATCGTCTAGTGTTGAGCGGTACTGGTTCTTTCGTTTTCTTTTTTTTGAACTGTACTTTTATCATTTCCATTGACGCCTAGTTGAACTCTCATTTAAGTATCTAATTAGTGCTTTAAAATAAAAATTGCTATTTAAACGAAGTCTACATGATACAAGCAATTTTAAATCGATTTCTGGAATAAAATGCGCTGAGTTGATTGGAGTTACCGATTGACTCTAACTGCTACGGTACTATCATGAAGTCCTTTTCAGACATAATAGAGTCATGACAGATTCAAAAAACAAGACAATGACTATGCTGGGAACAACGACCAAGAACTCAAGTAGGAATCAGAAAGGTTTCGGTTATGATCGTGAGCAACAAGACTGCGGATGAAAAGAAAATGATCTGACCTTCTTCCGTTATTCTTTGTTTTTTCCCATATTCTTCTAAATGTTTTCATGAATATAAAAATTAACCAGAAAACCTTTCAAAAAAGCGATTCACAAAAAGATGTACTACTCGTATGGGCGCATATCGGTAATTTACTGTAGGTAGCCCTGAAATTTCATGGATTTGCACTGACCCTGGCTTGAGTTAATCGCTCTTAACCATCTTCGATGACCCTAGATCAGGATTATCCCCATTCAGTACGTTCATTTCCATCGTAACGATGTTCGCACTTGAGTCATTCTCTTCGAAATTTGTTAGAAAGCGCTTAGTTGTTTCTTCTCAGGAATACTATTTAAACAAAAGCAAATCTATCCTTTTTAATGCTCGTGTCAAGGAAAAAGTGACCCATGATCTATCAGAGACGAATTTCTCTCAAAACAGAGAGACTGTGTTTGTCACGAGAAAAATTGATAAAATGTTTAAAAGATGAGAAAATGGGACATATGAAAAAAATCGTGATTAATAAAAAGGTTCTCTTTTTATTTTAGAATTGCACTTTTAAAGTTAATGATTGGCCAGTAGATGATCAATCTTTGGAAGCGATGCAATCACAGGAATGGTTGCTATCTTTGAAGAATTCTGGTCTCAGGAAATACACCTACCTGATCCACAAGGATAGGCGGCTATCTGTAGTGAAGACCTGCACGGGTTTAGGCAGAGAAAATCACACTCGACAAACATTCAACACTTCGATGACGAGGAAATAAGACAAGAGATCTTTAAGCTGCAGTCGAACAACGAGCACATAGGTAATTCTTCGTGAATAATAGTGGTACAGTGGTAAAACAGTGATAGTGCTGCTGTGTTCAAATCATGTGAGAACGAGCTAACAGAAGCCTTAAAAAACATTTTATAGAGAACGGTAGTTCTTTTTAGGATCATGAAATATTTCTCATAATTCAATGAGGTATGGGACTGGGTAGCACAGTGGTCAGAGGTGTTCCGTCATACACACACGGGTTTTGGTTCTAAACCTAGAGTTCACGAACGCTTTATCCTTTCACGCTTTACTTCAATAAAATAGGTTAGAGTTCTTCATTCCGTTAATTTTCGTCGCACACCGTAGTGGTTCAGAGTATATAAGTCTTTCTAGATGTCACCGACACATTTCTGTTTTATACACAATGATAGTAAAGCTGGAAACGATCTTGGCATTTTCACCAAAAAGTAGCTTAGAATAAATCGACGTCAGAAACTGTAGTCAGCCTGAGACAATAACTTAGACGTAACCCAGGAAATCCTCTTCTGTTCCACGACAACCAGGAGTGGACCACGCTGTGGACAGCTAGAAATGATTTATAAACACGACGATACGGTCATCTCAAGATTCCAGAAGGAAACACACGAACATTCAACAAGATATCAGTTCGATTTCCGATGAGAGTATATCCACGTTCTTCAGCGTTTCGTTCTTTGGTACGAAAATCTTTGACAGGGAACTGAAAACGGTAAAAGTGCATGCAACGATCGGAATTCGCATTACGGTAGTAGCACAACATTTTAAGAGCATTCAACTATACAACCACTATTGTTTAGGGCAGATGAATAAATGCCAAGCTGAGTAAGCGTGACATGGCTCACATTTTAGCAGTTTTTAGTTCATCGTTCAAATCATCATCGTTGATTATTTGCCCACGGAATGGACAAATGCCATAAATGCCAACGAAGGTCGCCCCATCGATTCGAAGGTGTACGACAATGGCAGATTCCGTTTCTTACCGCAGTTCTTCACAAAAACAAAAAAAAATTTCATGCATTTATGATTGTTCGAGATTTTTAGACAACTTCTGGCCATTCCTCAGTAACTTCAGTGCTCAAGAAACAGAACTTTTAACAGCACTACGGAGGAGGAAGAGGCTTTGTTCTATCGTATTATGGATGATTAGTGATTTGTGTAAAAGCTGTTCGATTTTAAGATTTTCTAACTACGAAATTTTAATAATAATTGATGTCAGGAAAAAGTGTGGAAAAAGAGATTTGAACTCCAAAAGATTAGAAATTTGTCGTTATAGAACAAAAAGGTCCGGATCTTACTGAAAAAGGCCTTCAAACCCTAAGCGTTTTTATTTAAGCCCACAGAACTCACTATGAACTGAGAGGTGTTTGCTTAGACCTGGAAGACTCGACCAACTTCGAGTGGACATGTACTTAAACAAATACGCGTTGTTGCGAATCCATAGTACCAGCAATATAGTAATTAAAAGAAATGACGCCATAGAACAGTTTCTAGTATTAATTTTATACAATTTGAAAGTGCTGCCGAAATAGTTATTTACCTGATACTTAAATGGCTCGCCCTCACTGGTTGTGCGGGCCCCAACATAATCTTTATTTTCCGAGATTTGTTGGTTAAACCATTGTGGTTCCCTGGAATCCCCAGGACAGCCTGGACAAAGTCTGTCACCACTACAGGCAGTCGAAGGCCCTGTGGATCAGAGGTAGATTTGCCACCATGCGACTTTGAAACCAGGACGTTGGTGGATCCTGGTATTGATTTACCTTAGTTAGGCTTCCTAATGGAAACAAACCCTGCCAGAGGATGAATCCCTTGGTGTATATCGTAGTCCGACACTCAGGAACACCTCCCAGCCACGATGAGGCGGTAAACCGTTGGGAGGAACTTTCATACTTAGACTTATAAACCTACTTTTATGTATTAAAGTCATGTCGATCGATTCGATCGATTAGTAGAAGAATTACTACACAAGCGAAAATGAAATCTGGCCACTTCTCCTTGGTAGAGGCGCTGCTGGTTTGGCCACGGTAGATGACTGAGCTACCGTGGCCAAACCGGCACCAACCAACCGCAATCTGACCCAATCTGCCAAAGTTCAACGCAACGTGATGGCAGTAGGCTGAACGATTTCATCGTGAAACAAGGGACTAGTATGTTTCTAGAACACTGCTTATCAACTCATGCACCGAAAGTACAACTGTACTATTTGAAAGGACATAAAGAACCGTTTCTGTGAGGTCTCCTGTATTGCCACTTCTGAAACAACAAAACAATGTTCTTTGAAACTGTCCTTCCTCAGTTTTTTTTCTAGTTTTCAAAAAATATATCTGGTTCTGATTTCTGACGACTACGAGGCCTGTGAGGAAAAGTCTCATGTTTCACGTGATGTGTGGTTGTCAGTATGTTCAGTAATTAGTTTTGTTGCGAGTATAGAATTTTTTGTCGTGACGAAATGTTATTACATTCAGTATTATATGTCCGTCACTATATTTATTATTATATATTGATTGGTTATTTGTTTTTTACACTTTTTTCTCTAATCTCTCTTACACTTCTCTTCTTTTCTCACACATGCCCTCTAGTTCTTCTCGTTGAACCTGTTCTGTTCAACTATTGTCTCTACAGTTTTTTTCGCCACTGTTTTTTTTAATACGTGCTCGTTTTTCTTACCTGTATATCGCTACGTTTCCATCCTTAGTTAGTTGGAGCAGTAAATAGCGATCTTTTTTTTTTTTTTAATAAGAGATGATAAAGAATGGGCAAATAATTTGATACATGGATACTTGGACGGCCCGTCCTCACTGATTTTTGCCTGTCCCAGCATTATTAACATTTTTTCGGAGATTTGCTAGTTAAGCCATTGTGATTCCCTGGAATCCCGAGGTCAGCCTGGGCAAAGTTTGCCCCAGGTCTTCATCATCACAGGCAGTCGCCGCCCATGTGGATCAGAAGGAGATTTGCCATCATGCGACTATTTTGACACCAGCACGGTGGTGGATCCCGGTATTGGTTTACTCTTAGCTGGGCTTCCTAATGGAAACGGCGGACTACTTCTCAGCTTGGGAGACCCTGCCGCGGGGGATGAATCCTCTCGCTGTACATCGCAGCCCAACATCCAGGAACACCTCCCAGCCACCATGAGGAGATAAACCGAAGAGTTAATACCTAATATAAAAATATACTATTCATTTTTGTGTCAAGTTTCTTTTTTCTAGGAGTATTAGAGATTTGTTAGCCAATTTTAGAAGTTCATTGACACCCAGCTGTTGTCCAAACTTCATAAAAAGAGTTTTGTAAATGGTTCGTCACGTGAGCAATAGTATTTACTGGAATTATTCACTCTTAGTTTTATTCATTATATAATACTTATATTTAATGATCTAAGCAACAGATGAGAGAGAAATAACCCTAACCAAAACCGTGGGTAATTTTCCCTCGTTAATGGTTAACGAGGAATAAAAACAAAGAGAAAGATGGAGGAAAGAGAAAAACAAGAAGAAAGCATTGGAAAAGTCGAAACGACCGTTTTTTGATATAATGGATTCTCCATCATTCATCATTTCTCTTTTAGAGTACAATTCAAATTATGTCCAAAGAGAAAATAGAAAAGGATTGAAAGAAAAAGAAGGAAGGGGAAAAATACGAGAAAAAAGCGTGAAAGACTGATGAGAACGGTGAGAGACAAAGAGACAAGGGAAAACGAGAGAGTATTTGGTAAAAGGTCGTGGCGTAAAGCTAAGATTTCTATTTTTAGCGTTATTATGTGGAAATAAACAAATGAATTAAAAGAAAGAGAAATATGAAAGGAGGAAAAGACATAGGGAAGAAGAATAGAAGAAATGAAAGAACATTTCTTGAACATTGTTGCTCCCACTCATTTACTCTTAGTTGCAAATGTGCGTGGAAATATTGAGCTCTTTCTCAGCCTAAGAGATCATGATGGTGAATAAACGAGTCTGCATCAACCTCAGATACATTGAGGCTACCAAGAAGTAGGGGCAACTAAGGCCAAGATTAAAAGGATGACGACAAGTTTAACAAACTACAGAGGAAGTAAAGCTACAGCAGAGTAATTTAAAGACAGATATGGTGGTCATCCAACGTCTCAAGAAAAGATAGATGGAAAGAAAAAATAAACGAAAAACGATAAAACATCAAACCAAGGTCGAACACATTAAATATTGTTATAACAACGTTGTGTCGGCTCATCAAGGAAACAAAAACCTGATTTTCAATGTCAATGTAGGTAGAAAGCCGATCTGAACGAATCGCGTATCGCATCGTACCAACCAAAAACTTAAAATGATGTTGTCTAGGCAAAAACTCACTAGAAATTGTAAAAACACCTCTAAGTTAAGAAAAGAAACCCAAAAAAGCTTTCCTCATATTTTGCTATCGTTGCTTGCAACTAATCATTCTGTCTCAGAGCCGATGATCTGAGTCGATGTTTCACTGACTGGCTCTGACGAAGACGGAACGGTCGAAACGTTAACCGAAATAAATATATTTGCAAGCCTCTTGTAAGTTTATCAAGGAAAAAATACATATAGTAATGATTTGTTTTCTTATTCGTGAGAATCCTTAGAATTACGGTAACCAATAAAGGATAAGGGATAAAGCTCTCGGCGTTGATCAGTCTCTGATGGATGCGCCATTTATTCGACTTCATTAAGTACCGTTGGAGATGAATGAATACATATCTGGCCTTTACAATGGCTCACGGTAGCATACCGATGTATCGAGTCAGTGCTGCTATCCTCGCAGACAAGTCTGGTACCAATTTGCCGACCCCAGAGGGATGGAAGGCTTGGTGGGCCATGGGCGCGGGGTTCGATTCCACGTGTGTGTCGCAGTAGCGCCTCCAACCACTGCGCCACACTCGCCCTCGGTATCCCATATACTGCAAAAGTAGCTTAAAAAAGTTGCCAAAAAATTAAAAAAACCGAATGGCATGACAAACAGTGAATAAACTGGAACGTCTGCACAATTCTTAGGAACACACGAGAACCAACTCTACTAACAGGTACTATCTGCAGCATTTTTTTTTAATTCCATCATCGTTCTCCGTAAGCCAAATGTTCGATTTGGATCGCTTCAGTTTTGGTTTGAAAGCTAGTTTTCTACGATCTTCCTTTCAAAACTGAAATTGGCCGTTAATTGATATGATGCCATCCCCGTCCTTATTGGTTATCACAGGTTTGGAACACTTGTTATACTGTATATGATGCAAGGCCGCAATGTGACCCAACGGGTTCGGCTGGCAGTTTTTGCTTGTCGGTTCTCTCCTCCTTCTTTTTCGTACCACGACCTTCAATGGAAATATTCAAGCTCGGAATTGGTTCGACATTTTGATTCGAATGCTCATAAGAGTCCGATAAGCTACCAGAAACTAAATTTCTCAAAAACGAGAAAAAAAAACAAAGTGCTTCATGCAAAAAGTGCGATGTGCACTTCGTGCTTTCGTGCCCTTTTAGCTGAGAACGGTGACGGACTAATAGATAGGTAACTGGTTCTGGATCGAGCTGCCCAATGATTTCGAAGACTATAGAGCTAAAAAAGGATACTTACGGCACAGGTTTTCATTGGCCTTTGTGCATAGTGTTATTGATAGCGAACCGAACACAATTGAAACGCTTTTTGACTAGAAGAAAAGGAAAACACTTATCCATCTTGATAAATCTTGATCAAGGTGCACTTTTACCGTACTTCTCATGACTCAGAATAATTTCATGATTCAATGAAAAAAGAACTCAGTCGTCACTGACTCGTAGGTGGCACACATGCGACGATGTAATGGAGGACAATGGGCGAGTAGGGTGAGGAATGGGGTAGTGGGAACTGGGAGAAAGAAACGGAATAGGAATATGTCAGTACTTTGGCTGTTCCATTTGTTGCCCTGCATTTTTCAAACAGCTAGACAGTGTGGAAATTATATACGAATGTAATTTGCCACAAAACTCGTCTACCACATTTTAGACATATCACCATTTCACACACCACTATGGACTGTCTAATATTGGCTAATAGCATGCTTCGGGTGTGGCGCAGTGGTCAGAGGTGCCCTGCAACAGACACAGGGGATCGAATTCCGTGCCCGTTGCTCACTAGGCCTTCCATTCCTCCGGAGTCGGCAAATTGGTACCAGATCTGTCTGGGAGAATGGCAACACTGGCTCGATACATCGGTAGGCCACCGCAAGTTACTGTAAGGGCTAGATATGCATTCAATCACCTCCAACGATGGTTAGTGAAGTCGAATGCATGGCGCATCCCTCAAGGATTGATCAACGCCGAGAGCTTTATCTTTTTTAATAGCATGCTCCAACAATCCTACCAAATGCAGATAGGTATTTTTTTGGTATTTTGTTAGAATCACAAACATGTTGATGTCAGCAACAAAACAGAAATGAGTGGACTTCACAAACTACGCTTGGGAGTTAAAGGTGGACGATACAGTTCTCTTTGAAGTTGGAAAGGTTAAATTTTGTCAACTACTGAGGCAAAAACGTTTAGAAAACAAAAAGTGTTCTGTTTCAGATAGTAAGTACCTGGAGTGTTTCTTTATTTATCTGGACTCGCTCTGTCATATTAAGTTCAACCAGTCATTTGGATACTCTCAGAAATCCCTACAGCTCTGGAGAAGCTCCAGATGGTAGCCAGCAAACTTTTAGCCGATTCACCAGAGTTGGTGTTCTTGGCTTGGTGTTCTTGGAAGCGATCCAGTGGAGCTACTTCAGGATTCCAGGAAAATCGCGACTGACTAGGACTCTCCATTACAGTAGAGAGAGGTGATGGCTTGCTGCCGTCCCTTATCCAAACTCACAGACGACCTAGTCCATCCCATTTACGAAACTTTTAAACAGGACAACGAAATAAATGGAAAAGGTGCTAGGGCGGTCATGACATTTGGCGACGAGCCATCTAAGAAAGTATTTACCATCTTAGTTTAAAATTCCTTAAACTATATAAGCTACCATAGCACTTACCTATCTCATTGATCGTATCGATCGAGTCGACCATATAATGCAACAACGCCAATCTGCGCGTCACCCTATCACATTTGCATAATCTCGCAGTCACGCGTCAAAACAAAACACAGCTGAGCGAAGCGACTCAACTGATTAATCGATTGGCCTGTCAATCAGTCAATCAGTTAATCAATCGATACCACGATGCTCAAAATTATGAGGAAGTGGTTATAACAACTTACTAAGTTGTAGATGCGAGCGGTTAGATGAATATAGCAAATAAAACTTGGGAAGCAATAATACAATTAGAGTCGAACTTCTGAATACTGCAATGGTTGGACGGCAAATCGATTGTGAATACTAGTAAGACTGATCTAGGGATTTAGGATTTCCCGAGAAGCTGCCAATTGACTGTTTCATCGAATTATCGATCGGAAGGGTTCAGTGAATTGACATGTGACGGTAATAATCGATGAGATAGGTCGTCGACAAATCTTTAGAGAAAAAACGCTACGGTAGTACAAAAAGCATTATGTGTTGTTCGATGAGCAGTGATCCACTAAAAAAATCGATAAAAAACCCTAGCAGTGCTGAACAGAGTACATTACTGTCGAGACCGTTGGAGAAAGTCGCTAACAGACGATAACACAACGATAAGCCAGAAACGATAAGAAAATGATTTGAGCAGAAAAAAAGAACAGGATCGGAAACAAGGAAAAAATCTGACAGGAACGAAAAAACCCATAACGACTAATGAATTTCAAGAAATACTTGTAAAGAAATAGTAACTACAAGACAGCTATACTGCTCAGACAACACTAGTTATGATGAGGTCCGATTTGAAATTATCAGACAAAAATATGGAAAAATTAACCACAATGATGCTGAGATATTTGCAAAACTCTGGACCGCAGGGGTCTGCGGTGAGGAACGAACGCGTTACTAGCTTTTCTGGGTGCTAACGCTTCCACCACTACACCATGCGGGTCCGTCGTTTTATGCATCTGCAAATATCTCAGCATCATTGTGGTTGAGTCACATCTGCAGTGAAAAATCGTAATAGGCAGTAAATAAACAGTTAACATTGTGGAAAAATTAACCTCATGGAAGGAAAAAAAAAGACGAGAAGATGAAGAAAATGGTGAACGAATGAATAGTTACGAAAAGCAAAACAAATAGGAAGATTACATTTAAAAAGTGAAAACAGATTTTTTAGATTACTGATGGCACGAATCGATAGAACTAGTTGAGAGAATGGCGAAACGAAGGATGCGCATGGTGTGGTGGTGAACGCGTTAGCCGCCGGAAAGGGAAATAGCGTGTTCGTTCCCCACCGCAGACACCTGCAATCCGGAGTTTTGCAAATATCTCAGCAACGCTGTGGTTGTATTTTGCTTGATAGCCTGCCGTAAAAATTGAACTAGGCAGAATATAAGAAGTGAAACAATTTTTAGAATTGTTTCCGTTTCTAAAAATCAATAATACACATTCTAAGGTGTTCATGGATTACAAGCCATAAAATATGGACATGGTTTGAGTTGGCCAGATATGGCCCGTTGTGACCACACCCTGTTTCATGGTTAAGCTGATCCTTCCCCTACTGAAATCAGCCCAAGACAAGCCAGTTTTTGTAATCCGTGGACTATTCATCGTTCTAAGTCGGCTTTTACTTCACTAACTTATCGTGCAGGATGCGGCACAATTTCCATTCTGCTGGTTATCTATTCATATTTGCGTCCCTGCTCAGGGAAGACTTTATCGAAGTCTCGAGATGGTCTTGCTAAGGCCTTCTGAATCCGCCTTCAGCACAGGAAATCGCTGGCATTTGCAGACTGCAGGAAGAATTACCACCTTACGACCAGGTTGCTACTAGGACGGTTGTGATAATTGAGATTAGTTCTTGTCGGCTGAGTCTCGCAAGAAGAAATAGTACTGATTCCTTGTTTGTGAGATGGAGTTGAAGGCCCGACATCCAGGAATTCGCCCGAGCTGAGATGAAGTGGTAAACAACTGAATGAAAGAGGGGTCTACTGACAGAAATCGAGTTGTTCGTAATGAATTTGGACTGATGACAAGTGACGGCTTAGAGAGCAAATAATTTGCATAGGCATCGTCAAGTGACCGGCACGATGACGATGTGTTATAGCTCTTATTTAGTTGAGGTACCGATCAATACGCATCAGATACGTAATGAACATAGTCCAACCCCTACATAATGTTTAGGAAGCAGTTTTAACAAATCCTTGCTTTTTCTGTTGTCCAAAGGTCTAGTGCTAAATTTTTTAAGTTTCATAGTTTTACGAAAGGTTCCATGAATAATTTATGATTTCTATTCTGATGAATAGACTAAGGCAAGAAAAAACGAAAAAGAGCAAAGAGTTTGTTTAAAGGTGGAAGAGTAAGATGACGAGAAAAATCTGAAGAGAACGAACTACGAACTCCAATCTTGGAATGAACAAGTAATTGAAAAACTTGTCCACCACTTCAAAGTATGTTCCATAATGGGAATATTTTAGCAAAAAAGTTGCAAAAAATCAATCAATAACTATCGGACTGAACACTGTAAAAAGGGTTTGTTAAGGATTTCGAGCTAACCATTACTGTAGCGAAAACATCTGCTTTTCTCAATTTGATGTCCATTGCTAGGAACGAATGACCTTTTGTTCTAGAATCTTGTGTTATTCAAAAAACGCTATCGATTTATTAGAAAATTCGCCTCTGCAATGTTTGGTTTTGGAGAATTTCTCGTTTTCTACAAGTAAATAAGATAGTAAAAAGTAATAAAGTTATTCGATCTACATTCCATATCATCGAATGAAAACCTCTATCCAGAAGGCTCCTACTTTTTCTAAGCGATCAAGCACGAATCGATAATTGGGCGACTGAAATATCAATCCGAAATTCCCTTTCTGGATTAAAGATGGCTCAGTGGGATTCGACGTACAAATAAAACGCCATCTCTCAAAGTGCTACTACATGAGCTTTTCGCTTCAACAAGTTTTTTTTCTGAACCCACAAGATACCCATGTTCCAGGACGTCTCCAGTTTGTCACTAACGGGTAGTTGAACCAATAAGTGGCTAGTCGTTGGTTGAAAGAACATTCCCACTTTCGACTTCTTAGGCGAACTTACCTTAGATGGGTTCCTAGAAGAGAAGACATGGAACATCAGGCTGAGTGGCTGGTGGTCATGAGCCTCACCCTCACATGACAGCGAGCGTCCAGGAATACCCCTACTCTGAATCCGCATACCGCTGAAAGTGATTTGGTAGAAACTAATTCACTACTTAATTCCCCATCCTATAAGGAACATCTGATTTTGTTGACTTAAATCACTATATCAATCGATCAAAATTGTTCAGGGAGCAGAGCCCCTACTTGGACCCCTTCCCCCAACGCTTTCCTCCAATGCACACGAGGAAAGCCTTAGCTCGACTATCCCCCAAGACTACTAGAGGAATCGGCTCGACCAGCACTTTATCACTTTCATAAAGAAGAAGAAATCCTCAAGCAACAGCTGAAACAACAAGCAAAATGTTCGAAGACCGTTGTGAATGCAAGGAAAGCGAGTAGAATGCAAGAAGTGCTATAATCCGCATAGTAGATGTGATGACGAGTCATGTGAAGTAAAATAATAAGAAAGTAATTGGATGTATAGAAAATAAATCAAATTTACAAGTTAAATGCAATAATTATTTCAGTAACCAGTATCAAAATGTATAAGATCAATACTGAAAACTATCCTGGACCATTGCCTCCTTCCTGTGATTACTTCAATCAATATTGGTCAACTGAAAACTGTCCTGGACCATTGCCTCCTTCCTGCTATTACTTCAATCAATATTGGTCAATTATCCTGCAAGAGAAAAATCAATAAAAAAACGGAACACAATGAGGTAGGGCTTATCGCCGACAGAGTGCAGTAAATGAATTCTAAGCCGTACACGGACTCAGTGCCGATTAAACAAATATTCCCGGTGAGGTCAGTAGAAAAAAAATGCCTGGCCTGCGGTAACTTCACACCATCATCCATCGATTTACGGACAGAGAGCGGGGGTTTGAAAGAAGGGGTTAGGCAAAAAATTTGAGCTACTAAGACTCAAATCAGTTTATATCTGCAAAGGGTAAAATAGGATAGGAAAACAAAAGGTCACCAGAAATTATTTCGAATGCTTCTACAGTATCTTAAAGATTTTCTTATATGATACTTGAACGGTCCGTTCTCACTAATTGTGCGGGTCCCAGCATAATCACAATTTTTTGGAGATTTGCTGGTCAAGCCATTGTGGCTCCCTGGAATCCCGAGGACAACCTGGTCAAAGTCTGCTCTAGGTCGTTACCACGACAGGCAGCCGCAACCCTTGTGGATCGGAGGGAGATTTGCTACCATGCGACTAGTTTGATACAAGGACGGTGGTGGATCCTGGTATTGGTTTATCCTTAGCTAGGCTTCCTGATGGAAATGCTGGACTCCTTCTCAGCTTGGCAGACCCTGCCGTGGGGATAAATCCCTCTGCTCATCGCAGCCCAACACCCAGGAACACCTCTCAGCCGCGATAAGGCGGTAAACCGATGGGTGGAAAGATTTTCTCAGCAGAGACAAAATAAAACGAAGACACTTGAGGTGGTTCACGCAAAACTAACTTTCATAGTGAAAACGGTAAGCGTAAAAACCACAAGTAATATTACGAAAAAAGCAGCAACTCTGTTAGTCACTGGGTAACACGGGCGCTTAGCAATAAAAGCTCCAATCGCCGTTGTCGTGCATCACTCGAGGGCTGCAAAAAACATCACACGCCGATTGGGAGGCTTTTTAAATTGGCTTTTGTAGAAAGACAACTTGCCGGATTGCATTAGTGAAATAGTATGCACTCTCATGCCAGTTCTCATGAAAAATCTCGAGCTCCCTATAAACTTGTCCTAGCGTGGAGGAGCCACAACGAGATGATAAAGTTGTAGTGTTAAAATGTATTGAGATCTACTGTATAGGTAAACAATATGTGGAGGTCTTTAAAGGAAAATCAGTATAGAAGATTTACCAATATTCTAATGAAAAATCCGACACTGAATATGATCAGGAGCTAAACACAGCACTTGCAAATCCACGAATGTCAGTAAGAATGCCTCATTACCGACAATGGAAAGGTTTTTTTTTCACTGAATGGGGTGCTTGTCTTCACTCAGAACCAAGGCAGTAATCACGACCACCGCCAATTACGTCGTCGACATTCAGAAGGAAGGAGAAACATTCATTTTTATTAAATATTGACTTCTAGAAATGCTCATGATATTTTACTTAGTTGGATACTTGGATGGCGCGTCTTCACTGATTGTGCGGGACCCCGCATAATTTCTGTTTTTTTCGGAGATTCGCTGGTCTAGCTATGGTGGTTCCTTGGAGTCTTGAGGTCAGCCTGGCCAAAGTCTGCCACAAGTCGTCACCACCACAAGCAGTGGCCGGTCTTTGTGGATAAGAAAGAGATTTGCCACCATGCGACTAGTTTCAGACCAGGACGGTATTGGATTCTGATATTGGTTTACTCTTAGCTGCGCTTTCTGATGGAAACGCTGGACTCCTTCTCAGCTTAGAAGACCCTGCCAGGAGATGAATCCCCCGCCAGGAGATGAATACCCCGCTGTACATCGCAGCCCGACACTCAGGAACACCTCCCAGCCACGATGATGCGGTAAACCGCTGGGAGAAATTGGTATTTCAAGTTCAGTAAAAGCCGAAAATCGTTGCTATTTGATTTCGCTAGGCAACGGTTCTCGTTTTATTTGAGAAAACAACATCCTATTGGCAATTTATAACAACGGTGACAAATTTAATGAAACTAAAAAAAAGTCTGGCATATGACTAAAATATATCAATTCCGCCGTAATCGAGTGGATAGCTGATGTAATAATTCAATTTTTGTTTCCTTCATGCCTGTCTTGGCTTTTTTTAAAAATTTCCTCGTGAGAATAACCCTCTACATGAAAATAAATTGGTATTCTACTCTCATTTGGTGTAATTTATAAAACAAAGAGTTAAAAAAAATAGGATAGGGCTAAGACTTCTTAATTGACCCTTCTTAAACCAAAATCGATAAATTGATCCCGCAGAATTACCTTCAAAGAGGAGAAGCACATACAACTTGACAACTCTGCTACTTAGGTAATACGATCACCTGTATCACCTGTAGTCCCGTTGGTCATCGAGTGACTCGAGCGGGCGCCAGTAAGTCTTCCATTTTCCCTGTCGCGTGCAAGAGTAGCCCAATGGGTTCTGCTCGCTCAAGGGACTCCGCGAGCATCATATCTTTCTTCAAGGCTCTTTGTGAAGAACTCTGACTTTCGGGTCGGTGGTCTTCCTGCAGTACGTTTGACATCCCAAGGAATCCAGTCACTAACGGCTCTTGTCCATCGGTTGTCATTCATACGCATTACGTGTCCGGCCCATCTTACCTTCGATTGTTTGGCGTACAGAACGGTATCTTTGATTTTTGATCGTCAACGCAGATCGGAGCTTCGGATCCCTTCCCTTACTTATGTGGAACGGGATACTCCCTAGCATCGCCCTTTCGACTGCGCGTTCGATAGCGCTAAATGACCTTTCATCCTGCTTACGCGGCGACCAGGTTTCTGCCGCATACGTTAGGGCAGGTAGTACCGTTGAGTCGAAAAGGTGGGCACGGAGTCGGGTGTTCCTTGTTTTCTTCACTACATCCTCGATGGTCTTGAAAGTACCCCAAGCCACTCGTTTCCTTCTGCTCAGCTCTGGAGCTAGGTCGTTCATCATATTGATTTCCCGACCTAGATAGATACAACTGGACATTCGGGGTTATTCTTTCCGTTGAGCGTGAATGGGGCAAACGAAACAAATTCTTTCTTCATAAACATCGTTTATGTGAGAATTAGTCGAAGGCCACTCTTTCCACAGGCTTTATCAGAGTCGGCCAGCATTCGTTCCGCTTGCCTAATGTTTGGTGTTATAAGGACGATGTCATCAGCAAAGCGAAGATGGTGTAACTGCCGACCATCGATTTTCACTCCTATATTATCCCATTCCAATGTTCGCATGACGTTCTGGAGGGTGGCGGTAAATAATTTTGGCGAGATGGTATCGCCTTGCTTAACTCCTCTTTTGACGTCAATGATATCGTCGTATAATGGTATTACCTTGGTTGTGAAATTTTTTGTACAGCTCACGAAGAATCTTTATGTACTGAGTAGGGACTCCTTGACTATCCAGTGCTTCTAAGACTGCTTCTATCTCGACTGAATCAAAGGCCTTTTGTAAATCAATGAAGGTGAGACAGAGCTGTCTTTTGTATTCGCGAAACTTCAATGAGCCTTGTTATGGTGTGGATTTGGTCCATCGTACTAAATCCTTTTCGAAACCTTACTTGCTCACGTGGCTGTCCTTCGTCCAGTGTTCTGCCAGTCCTGTTTAGGATGACTCGAGTGAAAAGTTTGTAGACGACAGACAGCAAGCAGATTGGGCGGTAGTTGCCGATATCCTGTAGGTCACCCTTCTTGAACAACAACACGGTCTTGCTGGTCTTCCAGTGGGTAGGGACCTTGCATTCGGACAGGTAACGTGTGAAGAGCCGAGCCAGTGTGTTTACGAGGATTGACGGAAGGTTCTTCAGGTGTTCTGATCTTACCCTGTCGGGACCTGGTGTTGTTCGATTTTTCACCGACGAAATCGCATGTCGGATTTCCGAAGGGGAGAAGGAGGTATTACGATATTTGCGAGAAATTCGTATTCAATTATGGCGGTGTTTTTTTTATGGCGGAACAAAAAATAATGGCACCATAAACGTAGGTGGTTCTGAAGAATTCTGAGAACATCTGCGAGATTCTTCAATGAGTTTTGACTTTATAGGCAGAGCATTGTTACATTTTCTAAAGCTATACGACCTCGATCGGTTATAGCGCAATGGTTAGGAGAGCCCTACAAGTACACATTGATTGGAACGGTCCCTGGTACGATCTCGTGCCACGAGCTTAAGTCTTTCACCCCTTCTGGCTCTGAAAATTGGCACCAGACTTGTTTGAGAGAATGCCAGAAGTGAATGGATACATCGGTAAGCCACTGCAAGTCATTGCACAGGACAGATTTGCACTCAGTCACACCTACGAAATTAAATGCATGGCACATCCCTTAGGGATTGATCAACGCTGAACGCTTTATCCTTTATGCTTTATATCAACACAACTGGTTTTCACGTTTGCAAAGCTCCACTGGTAGAATTTAAGCGCAGAATAGCTTCAGCTAAAAAAAAGCCAGAGAACATCCAGACGTTCTTTGGAACTACTGTAAACATATTTGAAGGATATTAATACGAATATTATGAGATATATGGATTATTGAGCTTACACGGTACTGATAAAAAGCTTTATTCAGCCAAAGTTTAGGCATCTTCTTCTTCCGAACCATAGACTCCGATGATCGGCTCTGACGAAGATGAGGAAAGGAAAAGGAAGACGTCGAAACGTCAGCCAAATAAGCGTCTTATGATCTTCGCGTTATCTCAGTAATCCAGAATGGTATTGGCTATGAATGCCGAGGTTAAATGACAGTTATTTGAAAAATAGTGATTATGAGCATTAGTGCAGCAGCTTTATGATTACCATATCATTAAAATGATTTTGGAAGAATTGCAGCAAGTGGTAAGAATGACATGACTGTTTATGCGGTCATGACAGCAGTGCAGCTTAGAAGGTTGCATAATTAAAGATGGAGGTGACTGGGAGATGAAATGTGGAGCATTCTGACGTTACTACCGTATTTTCTCATTTACTCTGATAATCATTGTTTTACCACGACCGCTCAAAGCTGAACCGTCGCAGCACGTTACAGTGGCTTAGCACAGAACACAGAAAACCACTGGACCAAATAAACGAGTATGGGATAGATTGACATTTCCTTTCAGAGATTCGAAGAACTCAATTCCGCTCTTGTGAGTTCCGTTTATTTCCGTATTCCGATAGTCGTCTGTGTTGGCAGAACGTCTTAAAAGTGTATAATGAGGTCTCCATAACTGGGGTAATGGCCCGCATCTAAATATGCCCATACAGGAACTAAATCTTTCGAAATCAATCTCTGGGCGCAAGATCGATTGCGGATATCGAAATGCTCCTAGAAAAATCCTAGTTCTAAGGTATCAAATTCACTTTTGATCATAAAGGGCGATGAGTGCAAGTGGCAAAGATCTGGGAAAGCCTCAGCACAGTCATTTCAGGATTTCAGACAAAACCACGCTCAACCAGTACTTAGTTTGCTAACGAAGAGTGAAGACGACTGACTCAAGCCAAATCCAAACTGAAGCATTCAAAGAAGAGGGAAGATGACAGACTTAAGCCACAGCCGAATCCACGCACAGGTTAGAGTGCCATCATGGATGGCTGCGGCAATGAAACGAATCGAATCGAAGACGATCTGATGCCCGCACGACATCCCAAGAAGGAGTCAAAGCATCTATGTATACATATTAATAAGGACCAATACTCCTTAACATCCAGTAGGAGAGATAATAGTGAGTGATACTGTGATGCGATGTTGAGCACTTTCGCCTAGATGGTGCCGACTCGACGGAAAACATTACTTACCGCAGTAATGGAACTCAGTGGGAACAATATGCAGACGTTATACAGCCATGACGACTAACGCGGAAAGTAAGTTCCTTTAAAAAAAATCATATCCTTAGCGAGATGTGCTGACAGAATTGTGTTCGTTTCTTCACTGTAGAATTTTTCCATCGCGATCGAAGCCTGTGATCAAAGTAAAATTCATAAGAAGATATGGCTTCTTGTGGTTATCAGGAAACTAATTGCTCATGAATTCCGATCTGTCCGTTACTAGGATATCGGCATTTCTTTAGACTGCAAACTTATTCGACCTTCTGCGGATTTCAGGGCACCGAGTGACAACACTTTTCCAGAAGGATGCTCGCCCAATTTTTTCAATGGTTAATGGGAACCAACAACTCCATCTGATAAAAGTACATCGGATAAAGATTTCGCTGCTATTCAATGTACGAACGATTTACCATGCACTCTACTTCATCGAGATCGTTGAGGTAATTGAATGTATCTGGTCTACACAATGCCTTCCGGTGGACTATCGATGTATCAAGTCAATGGTGCTAAGCTCCCAGACAAATCTCGTAGCAATTTTCTGACTACGGAGGGATAGAGGGGCTTGGTGAAGCTGAGGCGCAGGATCGAACCAAAGACCAGGTGTGTATTGCAACGCATCTCTAACAATTGCGCTACTGATGTCCGATTCAATCAAAAAATTCTTAGGTAATGGCTTTGAAGAAAGATGAGCTGAAATTGAATAAAATGCCCCAAAAACTTAATTTTTTAGACAGCCGTGCTAGTAAGTGTGACAAAAAGATTTCTCTTCTGGACAACGAGGTAACTTTTGGCTTGTTTTCCTTGTAATTCCTACCTATATACCTTACTAAGAAAGCATGCTTGAAAACAACCCGTTCCCTTTTAGGCAAAGGTCGTAGAAACTCTCAGATGATTTGGCTATTCAAATTCTCATGTCCACGGAAGATGAAAAAAAAACCAAAAAGAAGAGGAGCAGTGCAAAAAAATGGAGCGCAAAAGTTATGAGGTCCTTTGTTGTCGTCACCAATCGGGTAACGTCGTGGCCACAGTGAAACCGTTAAGCTTTTCTGAATTCAGCGTTTTATCATTGGCCAGTAAGCAGAAACCTTTCGTGCCGTGCCCATTATTCATGGAAACTCTGATATTGAAAGAATTATAGAAAAAAATTACACACTTTAGAACACTGCAAAAAAAATGGACCATATGGTAATGACACATGAGGTCTTGGCTTCGGACAAGATGAGCCTAGGCTAAATGAATATCGATTTTAAAATAAAATAGCAACTATACGCAACTGCTTTCAGCCTTTTGATAGATGGAAAAAAGAAAAAACAACTCCAGAGTTGTAATGAAACTTCGGCAAAAATCTCTTGTTTAAAAAATTAAAAAGAATGCCTTACTCTTGATAATACAATGCGCTCGTGTGGCGCAGTGGTCGGAGGTGCCCTGAAACACATACGTGGAATGGATCCGCGCACCCACGGTCCACCAAGAGTTTCATCCCTGCGGGGTTAGCAAATTAGTACCAGTGTTGTCTGAGAGGAGAGTAGCACTGGCTCGATACATCGGTGGGCCACCGCGAGTCATTGTGTAGGCCAGATATGCATTCAATCACCTCCAAACGATGCCTAATGAAGTTGGATGCATGGCGCATCCCTCAAGGATTGATCAACCTTCAACTCCGTCCATTCTGGACACTCTTCACCGCTTAATTATGAGAAAATAATGCTCAACTTATCTTATTTCAGGCATAGCATCTTCAGATCTGACCTGAGGATCAACAGTGGCACTGTAGTAGATCCACCTCCGTGACTGAGTAACTCAAGCTGGAAACGAGTTCGACACTCCAGCCCCAAGTTCAACTAAGAGTAGACCAAATGCGTAAAGAATCACCACCGTACTGAAAGAAACTATGTCAAACGTCCTTCAGACACGTAAAGGCCGAAGAACGCCTGTGATGACTTCACGAGAACCTGACGCAGGTTTGTTTCAGGATCCACATCAGAACTTTGCCAGATAGGCATCAGATCGCTTAAATGGCGAAAGCGTTGATCTAGAGTCTAACTTGTAACTGAAGAGATTATTTACTTATATGTCGGCGTGGGAAAGAACCGTATCGAAATAAATTGTAGGTGGCTCTTCGGAATTTCTCACTCAGTCGTGAAATCCAAAGTAGTGTAGAGAGAAGCAATAGTTTTTCGTAAGATGACGAAAGCTGTTGTTGATGAGATAAGCTTATCAGTACACAATGTTTCAACATTATAAAGGCAAAGATACACTGAAAACCACCACCATTATCACATGACTTTCACATTGTTACGAAGAAGTAAATGTTCAGGGAAGAATCGTACGGCCATTATCTCACTAGGAGTTGACGACTAAGAAGACCTATGGAACAGAAACTCTCTTAAAAAATAAGATTTGGAAAACATGTTCTGAGAGATGTCCAGACCATTTGTGCCGATTCGCGCTTCTCAGATCAATCCCGCTGACGACTGATTGCTGATGGCAGCGTTAGCTAAAAAAACTAGCTGAGAGAATCGCAGAACGAGGGCTTCCGTGGCGTAGCGTGTAATGCGCGGTCCCCCTGAAAGGGAAATCGTGGTTTGACCTAGCCCGGGATCCAAGTTTTCCGAATATCTCAAGACCGTGTGGTTGTAATTTACATCATACCCTGCCGTGAAAAAATTATAGTAGGCAGAAAATAAATGTTAATCAGACCATTTGTTTTAAGATATCGTCACATATAAAGCGCTCTTATAATAACAACGATTCGAAAAGATTTTTTGATTAAGTTTCATATAGAGAAAAAAAGTCGTCAAGGGAAAGTCCATAGGCAAGAAATTTCGTCAATTCTCACAAGTCTTCGAATCACCAAGTATCGTTATTATAACCGTTCTTAAGCCACTTCAGCACTTCGCTCTGAGTTGGGTGACGATGGCTGACGATGACATTTGGGAAAAGTCAAGTGCGGAACGAAAACACTGGTGATTCATACGACCGTCTCTATAAAATCGATAACACGTGTAATTTTTCAAGAAAATAAACAAGTGAAATTTGATTTAGATGAGGTGACAACTGGAGGCGTCGTTGTCTGACCGCCGACTATCGGCTTGCGTGCATAAGATACGAATCGATTGGACCAGTATGATAGGCACATGTTTGTGAATTGAGAGCTTGGCTCAGTTGATTAGTTAATGAGGCCCGGTGGCGTTTCCGTTTTTTATGACATAACTCTGGCAAATTCCAATGGCAACAAGTGACGAGTGATGAATGATCACCATCTGGTTACCGTAATCGGCTACAATCCTGCACAACGGCAGCAAATTCCCATATCTATTTGTGTAACAGAAATGAATGTATAAATGCACCAATTCTAGTCATTTTGTTATAACAATTCAGTATAGAAGCTCAAACATCACCAACAATTACGAAGAACACCGTCGTTATTTAAACGACTACAGAATGTGTAAAAAACAAGGTATTAACAAAAAAACAAAGGCACTGAAATCCATTATGTCCAAAGCTTTTCGTCGACAGTTCTTTCCTTTGCAAAAAATGCCATTTACAAATGCTTATATTGAATTATCGTTAGCTTTCATCTACCTACCAATTTACTCCTCCAAACGTTTTACCGCCTCATCGTGGCTGGGAGGCGTTACTAGGTGTTGGGCTGCGATGTACAGCGGAAGATTCATCCCACCGGCACGGTCTCCCATGCTGGAAAGGAAACCGGCGTTTCCATCAGGAAGCCTATCTAAGAGTAAACCAATACCAATACTAGGATCCACTACCCGTCCTGGTATTAAAGTCGCATGGTGGCAAATCTCTCTCTGAAATCCATTAGAGCTGCGATTGCCTACGGTGGTGAAGACCTGGGGCAGACTTTGGTCATTCTGAACTCGAGATTCCAGAGAACCACAATAGCTTAACCAGCAAATCTCCGAAAAATAGAGAATATGCTGGGACCGACACAATCAGTGAGGACTGGCCGTCCAGGTATCCAAGTATCAATTTACTTGCCTATTCTTTTTTCATCTTTTATAAAAAAAAGTCGCTATTTACTGTTCCAACTTACTAAGGATGGAAACGTAGTGATATACAAGTAAGAAAAACAAGCACGTATTAAAAAACAGTTGCGAAAAAACTGTAGAGACAATAGTTGAACAGAACAGGTTCAACGAGAAGAACTAGAGGGGCATGTGTGAGAAAAAGAAGAGAAATGTAGGAGAGATTAGAGAAAAAAGTGTAAAACAAATAGCCAATCAATATATAATAATAAATATAGTGACGGACATATAATACTGAATGTAATAACATTTCGTCACGGCAAAAAATTCTGTACTCGCAACAAAACTAATTACTGAACATACTGACAACCACACACCACGTGAAACATGAGACTTTTCCTCACAAGCCTTGTAGTCGTCAGGAATCAGAATCAGAATTACCTTTGAAAACTAGAAAAAAACCGAGGAAGGGAAGTTTCAGAGAACATTGAATAGTACAGTTGTACTTTCGGTGCATGAGTTGGTAAGCAATGTTCTAGAGCATACTATTCCCTTGTTTCACGATGAAATCGTTCAGGCTACTGTCATCACGTGGTGTTGGACTTTGGCAGATTGGGATAGATTGCGAAAACATATTTTTTGACGACTCTTCTCTGCTAACATTACATATTTTTGATTTTGGTTTATAATCAAACAACATTCGACTTTGGAACCGTAGACCGATGGTCTGTATGGTTGTCAATGTTCCATGAGCGAAAAACCGTACCACCGATCGTTCTCATATTGGAAATCTCTCCTAGGCCGATTGATCAGAATGCTACGTGACGGAGGAGTCCCTAGGATACCGATAGTAGATCAAATATGAAACGAAATTAACCATATACTACGAACACCGTTGCGAAGGTGGAAGCTTCGACCAAGAAACCGCCTGTCCGGAATGAGGTTTATCTTGAGCACAATGTTTACTCCGAGAAAAAACTAAGAAGTTACCGAGAAGTTACCTAAGAGTGAATCCATTCCTTTGACGAATCGCTGCGGAACTACATGTGAGTACCTTTTCGTTACAAACAATAAAGTGTGTGATTAAAACGAATGCATCCGGAAAGACAGAAGAAAGAACACGGTCGTACAAGTTATGTCTTTCAGAGAAAGGAACATCAAAAAACGACACTTGGAAAAAACTCAAAAAGTGCTGACGCGGTAGGTGTACCAATGGAAACGATATGAAGTAGGGCGGGGTCACGAGCATAAAACTCCGCCCCATGGACGACATAACGCAAATCTGAAAGAAACAGCAGAATAATTGAATTCTATAGTGCTGATGTTGGGAAGAATTGAATAGCTGTTGTATTTTTTGCGATGAAGGAAGTTAATGGCGGCAAGCTGGAAATTTTTCTTGACCGACATTCGAATTCGAAAGTGATTAGATCGAATAAAATTAGGCGTCAGCTAATCCCATAGGTGTAAAATCTCTCACTGAGTCAATTCTGGTGAGATTCAGCTTAACCATGAACTGTGGTCTGTTATGCACTCTGAGTAGCAGGTACATGTAGGAGATCGGATTACCAACTTTGCTGTTCGGAGTAACTTATAGCTCCCATATTTGCGCGGATCTTCGTCCCCGATCGTAGGCGGATCGTCTCCTACAGGTTGATTCAGCCATAAGTTTTTAACCAGATGATTGAGAAACCCTCAGAAGCCGTTTTAAGTTGTCTCTAACTCAATAATCTACTCAAAGTGAGGTGACAAGTTGCTTGACTTTAGCGATCTCCTACGGCAAAGACTAGTGAGCTACCACAGTTAACGTCCCACAATGAAAAAAGTGAGTAAAAAATGGGGAACTCGTAAGCAAGTAAAAAGGAAAAATTTGTCTTAAACTCTTAAGTAAGCGGTGCCAAATGGTAGGATGTAAAGGTGAAACAGAAATAAAATATTTAATAGAATATCAGCCTTATAAGTGATAAGGCGGTGATACCGACTGATTTTTAAAGTGATAAGTTAACGTTCAGAAGAAGGTTTCTAATTAAAAGTCGTCATCTTCCGTTTCATTTTTTCGAAACGTTATGGTTTATTCTGAACGTTCCGGATAAATGATCAGTGAAAAAATAAAAGTAGGATAATATCACAGCGAAGTCAAACAATGAACCAGAAACCGAATCCCGCAGTAGTTCAACCCCGTGAATGCTACAAATCTGTCGTGATGTCGTTTTGACAAGTACAATAGTAATTTTCTTTTACTAGTACAAAATTCTACCGCAAAAAATATTACGTTGGAGGTGGAATGACTATACGGGTGCACTGTAATATGGATAGTTTGAATTTCAAGAGAAAGAAAAAATACAGCAGTTCGAAAATTCTAGTAAGTTGAGGTCTTCGCGAGTCGTGAAGATGAGTTGCTATGGTGTCGAAAAAATGTAGTTAAATGCATTCTTATGGTAGAGTACATCTTTAATAGTAAAAATGCAACAATAAAGTTGACGTAGGGAGGGAGATGGAGTAGTGGCAGTGATCCCATTCACTATCTGGACGGGCCAACCTGCCCAGGAGCCGGTCCAACTTAGCGCTGAGCTCATCGAGGCGAAGAATTGGTACCAGGCCTGTTCGGAAAAAAGTTCGAAAACCATCGTGGAGAGTGGAGGCTAAGAAACGAATGGAATCCAGAGTGTTGGGATCCACACAAGGTGATACATGGTATTTACACGGTATTTAGAGTCATATAATAATAACAAATATAATAGTAATAGTAGCAATAACCATAACTTGACGGTAACATCAAGTGAGGCTTGAAACGTAGCCGCATTTCCGGATGAATAAGCCGGCCTTGGAATTCAAATGAAGATAGATCATAATGTTTCCATACACGTCCTTCACGCAGTCGCAAAAAGGTGTGTGGAATATCCGGCCGCTTCCGTTGGCGTTACAAATGGCATGGACAACATCAAAACGCCTAGGTGGGTGGCCCCATACTAGTCAGAGGTCACGGATCAGCTTGCTTTGCCAATTTTCACGAAGCGAAAAATGAGCAACCACTTCAGGATCCGAATTACAGATTGTTTTCTGACGTCCATAAAAACAACTGGTCAACGATCGTCCTCATTTAGATAAAAATAAAAATCTGTTCAGGATTAGACACTCTCAAACATCCAAAATGAATCCTAGAAAACCCTAAAGCAGATGATTTAGTTAAAATCGGAGCTCCTCTTGGTCATTTTCGACCGTCATCATTGAGCTTATTATTCCGCTCTAAGTCGTGTGTTTCGTTAGGATATCCTTCAGAATTCTTTTCCCGTTATCGATTCGACCTTCCTATTACACTCCTTTCATCGTTTAACTACTTCTTCAAGGACGTTCTCTCCTCATGTACTCAATGTTGCTCACTCGAGCATAACTCGAGTGATAAAGTACTAGGACAGAATTCTATTATGCTTAAATAGGACTTCAATTCCAATATTAAAGGGATAAAAAGCTTTCGGCGTTGAGCACTTCTTAAGGGATGCGCCATGCATTCAACTTCATTAAGTATGGTTGGAGGTGATTTGAATACGTATCTGGCTTTTACAATGACTCGCAGTGGCCCACCGATGTATCGAGCAAGTGCTACTATCCTCCCAGACAACACTGTACCAATTTGCTAACCCCGGAGGGATGGAACGCTTGGTGGACCATGGGTGCGCGGATCGATTCCACGTGTGTGTCGCAGTGGTGCTTCCAACCACTGCGCCTCACGCAACCAATTCCAATATTAGGGAAAATAACTGGAAATAGAGAAAAAATAGACGAAAGTGACAGCAGGATAATCTTTTGCGTAGGACTCATTCATTGCACTTTGAGGATTCATCCTATTTCATCCTTGAGTGGTCACAGGCATCATTGAAAGGTGAAAGGTGGATGCTCCCAGAGTGAATCATTTTTTTTATCGAAAACAGTTTTTCTTGGCAAATATACCGTTTATCATGGATTAGATTTGCTTCAGAAATCTGATATATAACATCATTTCATCGACTGAAACCCCAAATACGAATGATGATGAAGAAGAATAATTTATTTCTATCTTCTTCTTTCCTTAATTCCCACATGCCACACATTGTTTAAGTAAAAGGATGGATTACTTTGACAAAATCAGAAAAAAGATGTTAATCAGAGAGAAAAAAGTGGAACTCAGCTTGTCGCTTAAAGCCAGGCATTTTTTTTGGATTTATAATGGTTAAGCACCTAAATGCTATAGAGCGCAATGGCTCCACTTCCTAGATTTGAGAAACCGAGCAGGAAAGAAAGAAAGAAAGAAAGAAAGAGGGAAGGAGAGAAGGAGATAGAGAGAGGGAGAGTGGGAATGAGCGAGAAAATCAACAGAAGAAAGCAGTAGGAGGCGAAGAGGTGAAGGCAAATGCGAAATACCGGTCCGTACCAGCGTCACTGTACTCGTCAAGTGGAGTGAGGAAGCGGATATGAATAACTCAATATCATCACTACGATGACAAATAGAAAATCGTTTGAGACGACATGAGGCTGCACCGAGGGACTGAGCAGCAGCCGCTCAGACTCGAATACCTCTAATGTCGAACTATTCGATTAACGAATGTCTGACTAGCGTAGTTATTATAATTGTAAGCATATGACAACGCCACATTACAAAACTAATAACACGTTACATCGTTACAATAGTAAAAATAGCACGAATGATTTCGAATGCTATTCCAGAAGTGGAATGAAGTATTCTGCATAAGGGAATTGTTGAGCGTTCAAGACCAGGAACAAGAGAAAATGCCCAGACGAGATCCAGTTGAGACTAAGTAACCTGGAATGACAACAAAAACGCGATTTCCTGGCAGAAACATGGTACGACTACGTGTTCTCTCACGCTGTATCTCATTATGTACGTCGACGGACTGATCAGCATCAACAAGCTGACGAATCAGTCCAGGTTTCGTTGTCTACGAGCTCACCTCCACGCAGTAGTAGAGCAGATCGCTCTATAAGCGTTAGTTTTGTAGAGGAAAATCCAACACTTACAATCTCAATAGCGTGTGGAACGTCTTGGCGACAGATTCATCGACGACAAGAAGTGCATCGTCTAGTCTACTTCGATCTTGATAAAAAACACCTGGGTAAAAGTGGCATTTTCTCCCTCGTTTTCAACTCCTTTTTTAATACGGGAGTTAAAGTCAACATGATAGGATTACTATTACAACCATTCATTCATGGTGGAAGGAAAAATCCTCAACCAGCAGCCGGAGTTACACTTAAAAAGTTGGGAGATCTCAGTGAACGGTGGATGCGAGAAAACGAATCGAATGCAAGAAGTGCTAAGATCCGGACAATAGATGAGAAAGAGCGGTTGTGTGAAAAAGGATTTTTTTATTAGAAACTACAACAATCAGTAATAGCGTCATCAGATAGCTTGGCAACTATTCTAAGAAAAAAATATTCGCCAATAAATCGAATGACATCGAATAGAATCGAATACATTTGCGAATATTCAACAAATTATTGATCGACTCTTCTTAAGAATAAGAATGAATCATTTAGCCGTTCAAAATATCGAAGTGGAGGCTTCAGAGATGGTAAACAAAGTGTGTTTTTTTCTCCTTCCATCAATGCGAATCTATGAAGGGCAATGAATAGCATTAGAAACAGATGTTGCAAATGTGGCTCAGACATAACACACACGTCAAAAGAGGGACGAGTTTTTCGGGGGATGGTAAATATTATGCGGTTTGTTTTACTGCCTAGAGCCACCCATAATGTTCATAGAAATGTGCCATCATATCAGTTCAATAGCTATCAATTCATGTGTTGGATGAAAAAAAAACGATGGCTAGATCGTTAAATCGCGAAAAATCACTAGCATAGTTTGTTACTCGCGCGTAATCTCGTCCATTCATTGATCAAAATGATAAGAAGGGGGCGTGGCTAATTGCCATTCACCAACCTTGCGTAACTGGTTCGTATAAAAAGAAGTCGAAGAGCTAAACTTATATGAGCCGTGATATTGCCTCTTTTTACTGGCCATAACCCTAGGGTTTTATGGGACCCAAATCTATTAGAGTGAATAGTTTTGTGAGAGAATCATGATAAAAATATATTTATACCTATTTGACCGTTGTCCATCTCAAGTCTTCAAGAAGATTTTTGCGTTCCTCAGCACATTCTGAGTTTATTAGTGGTTTATTAAGACTTTCACAATGAAATCCCTAAACGTTTTTGGCAAGGAGTCCATGGAACCTTACCAAGCGGCAGCCGAATGCTCTTGAGGATAGAAGGAAGGTTTGCCATTTTAAGATGAAGATTTTCCCAGGATAGCAACGGACTCCACGCTTTTTTCCCATTAAGCTAGCATTTCGAATAAAAATGTCAACGCAACGCTTTCTTGGATTTCATGAAGCATTTCGAAGAATAGACTCTGTTGTACACAGCAGTCCCACACTGAAGTACTCAGGCGCTCAAATGAGACAACAAAGCGGTAAATCCCTGTTTGGGGGTAAGTATAAAGCTTACTAAAGCTTAGAAAGGACAAAGAAGTCTGGTGTCGTCCGGATGAGGTCGGTTCTAGTTACTTATTAAGGTTTTATTTATGATCGATTACAATAACTCGAAATTTTTACTGGGTAGCCTAGCTCAAAGTATTTCTATGTTACGATTGCCACTCTGTCGTCTTTGAAAGAGACGATAAAGTTGGTTCTTATTCACAAAGTAGTAAAATTCAACATAAATATAGCTAAAATCGAAGCGTTTCAAAGATGTAAAAAAATTCTTAAAAAGGTGGAGTTGTTAACGTTTATTGTTAGGGCACAGTAAAACAGTGTACTTTAGCGAAACTAAAGCCAAAGAAAAAATAAACTCACAGCACCATTCACTGTGTTTGTTCATCTGATTATTGTTATTTGATGAAAGAACTATGCGCTTTTTGTTCAGCTATTCAATCTGGCAGTGCCATTAGACTCATGGTTCGTTCCATGCAAGCATTCCCGAGTAAGCGGTAAGGCTACATAGGTGGCCTATTGGAGGATATCAAGGAGGATCAAAAGCGATGGTCCTGAGATATGGACGGATTTAGAAGGTGAGGAATGTATTTTTTCTGTTCCGAAATCGCTTATATCTCTCGTGGCCATACTAACGAGTCCATGGATGTGTGGATCACGCGCCACACATTGTATCCTAGAAGTCAGTATTTAATAGGTCTGTTCTGAAGAAACTCCCTTCGTCATCACGATAGCCGCCTTCCCACGGTACAGAATTCGGTGAGCCACCCGTCTGTCTTCTCAAATGGCCTCCATACGAGGAATATACTCCCATGGTGCTCGTAGTATCTTCCAGCTATTGAAAACTCACTGCGCAGCTCTACAACGGCATAGGGAAAGTAGTGGAACCTTTAATGTTGTCTTCCTTTCCACCTAACTTCCGGGTCGCTTGACTCAGCCTATAGTGAACGTGATCACAGTTGACAAATGAGTACGGTTTAGAGCAGTGCAGGCACACTGGACTTTGTACTGACCAACAAATAACTTAGCGTCTGTACATTAACAACAAATTGATGAGGAAACTCTAGAAGAAATCTAAATTTTCCGGTGCGAACGCTTTTGAACTCAGATTTAAAGAAATCCGAAAACTCCAACAAGTCGAAAAAAACTATTCTTCCGACGAGGGTTGTAAAATAGGGCTTATTTTACTTGTATTTTTATACGACGCGATATCATATTGTGCCGAATTCAGATGTTCTTCATTCCTTTCGTTCGCTCGCATTCCTTTGTCCAAGTAGGTCGTCAAACTTTTGCGTGTGAGTTCGGTTGCTGTTTGAGGAGGTTGGTCTTGCACATAAGTATTGATGAATGCTCATCGAATTTATTCTCTCTCGAATTCTACAGCGGTTGTGTTAGTGGGTTCCTAGGCTTTGTGGGCCATATAAAGTTCCACAGGCAAGTATAGCATCAATTTACTGATGCGGAGGGTTGGGAAGGTTGGTTAGCATGGCATTAGAAAATTGGGAATGTTCGAAATATCTGGTAAAACAGCCACCTTTCCAAGACCTGCAATTGGACATATGTTAACTAAGAAAGCTTATTTTATTACTTCGTGGTGTACAGGTTTCTAAAGCATTCAAGTGCTCCAAAATTGTGAATAGTCCAATTTTCAAGGTGTTTTCAAATGTCGAAATATTCGAGATAGAAATACTCGAGAATTCGAACTTGAATATAAGTGTTTCATCGGACGAGTCTTCATAAAGATAATAGGATAAAGCTGTCGGCGTTGATCAATGCCTGAGGGATGCGCCATGCATTCGACTTCGTTCAGTATCGTTGGACGTGATTGAATGCATATCTGGACTTTACAATGGCTCGAAGTGGCCTACCGATGTATCGAGCCAGTGCTCCTATCTTCCCAGACGAGTCTGGTACCAATTCGCGGACGCTGGAGGAATGGGAAGCTTGGTGGGCCGTGGGCGCGGGGGATCGACTCCACGTCTGCGTCGCAGTGGCGCCTCCAGCTACTGCGCCATATGGCGCCCTACGACGAGACTTCATAGAAAAAGAAATCACACACTTTTAAGCACTTTACATACTTTTTAATTTGCCATTAACAATAGTAATGAAGATACTGTATTAATAGAATAGGGTGCCTATAATCCTTGGACTAGGTCGTTCTATAATCCTCTTAGTCATCGAGCAACTTAGCCAGATACCAATAAAATTGTCATTATTACCTTTTCGTAGTGCGTAGAGTGTTGCAGAACACGGAGGCAAACACATTTTTGGTAAGAGGACTTTCATTTTTATTGTTTTAAAGGACAGTATAACTACACGTACCCCACTGAGCCCTACCGTGATAGTTTTATCCTTAGCTGGGCTTGGTAAATTCAACATGATTGGTGTGATGTCTATTAAAAGTATTGATGATGATAGTTATGGTGACGATGAAGACGACTATGATAGGTATGACAACGATGATGAATGTGATAGTGAGAACGACAACGATGACATTGATAATGGTAGTGATAATGATAATGATAGCATGCCAAAGTGAACCAGCTAGGTTAGCGCTAATGGATAATTTAAAACATGAATGATCAATAGTTCCCTATCGTCAGCCACCATTAGTGACGACGGCCGAGCACGCTGATGACAACATAGGAATCGATTTTTAGTTAGATCTAAAGATTTGCTCTGAAGAGTTCTTTGATCTAGATTTCCTTGCATTTGAAGATTCTCTAAAGAACTAAATAAACATCTTTACCAACCTCGTTTTTTCTAGCAATCCAGGAAGGTGAAGACTTTCTCTATTTTCTTGATCAGCGCACAACATTTTTTATTATAAGAGCAAATATTATTTTTATTATTTTATATGACCCGCCCTCACGTCTATTGTGTGGATCCGAGCACTTCTCACATTCAATTCGTTTCCTCGCATCCATTATCCACGAAGATCTTCCAACTTTTACATGTGGCTTCGGTTTCTGCTTGAGGATTTTCATTTCATCTTGAGTGTCGTAGAATGCTGGTCGAGCAATTCTCCGTGGAGTCCTGAGATAGCCGGGCTGGAACGTTCCCCAAGTGGAGTGCAGTGAGTGGTTTTTTCCCCATACAAGTCCGGTACCAATTTCCCTGACCCCAGAGGGACGAGAGGCTTGGTTAGCCCGGAGAGGAATCGAACTAGCACCATGGTCGTGATGAAGAACATCACTACCACTGTGGTTTTCGCTCTCTTAAATAACAATAATAATAGCAATAATGACAATAATAATAACAGCCTCGTGTGTGGTACTCAAGAAAGTAACAAATTATTCGCCGAGGTTAATAGAAAGTCGGTCTTGGGAACTAAGGGGTTCCTCTCTCGATTTAAAAATTTTTTGAGTTATTTCTTCTTCCAGGCGTCAATGTTGAAAGAGTTCCACATTATTCTTCCCCCCTTCATGTCCGAAATTTTTTTCCGGACCTATTTGCTTTTCACGTGGATTAATTGATATCAAACTAAGCGTAAAGGATTGATATGCCGTCTCAGAAGTGTTTACAGTAGATGCTTCTGATAAATCATGTGCGTACACCAAGTACTATTGTATTCGAATTGATATAGTTGAATGTAATTCGACCCACTCAAAATTACTCCAACGTACAGAGTGGGAGAAGACTGTGGTGCCCCTCTTGTTCGTCAAAACATGGGAACCCGTTGGGCCATGGTTTTAGGTGAGGGGTAGGGGGTGGGTGAATGGCAGGTTAGAACGATTGCTAGCTAGGTTAGAAAACGATTAGAGGATTGAAGATCATGCACGTAATAGACAATAATTCGGCCTACTCTACTGTTCGTCATTTCGAAAATTCGGTGCACCACATTCCAACTTAACGATAAGTACGAATTTCCTGACATAGTCTGAATGAATGTGATGTATAGAAAAAAAAGAAACGTTAGCGTTCGATTTTTTAATGCTCAATAGCTAAAGATATTCGATATTCGAGTATTCGATGTGGGCGTTTGATAACATTCGAATGGCACAGTGAATAATTCACGAATAAAAAAAGTAGTGGCGTTAACGGTGATGAGAACTTGTTAAAAGAGATGGAATTTTTGCTGTATTGAACTATTCGAAATTCGATCCAGAGCTATAGCGTGTTCGAATAATCGACGTACGAGTGATCCGAAAATGCCGAATAGTCGATCGAATATTCGAGATAACCAGTAGCACCCGCCGCTTGACAGCAGGTGAACATGTTCGCATTTGGATCAGAGTCAGAGCTCATATGCATATAAGGGATTAAAAAAAAGCTCTCGGCGTTGATCAATCCCTTAGAGATGCGCCACAGATTCGACTCCATTAGAGATCGTTTGGAAGTGATTGAATGCATATCTGGCCTTTACAATGACTCGCGGGGGCTTACCGATGTATCGAGCCAGCGTTGCTATCCTCCCACACAAGTCTGGTACCAGTTTGCCGATCCCGGAGAGATGGAAGGATTGCTGAGCCAAGGGCGCAGGAATCGATCCCATGTGTATTGCAGGGGCGCCTCCTCCCACTGCGCCAGACGAGCCCTTTATGTATATGTATATATATATATATATATATATATATATATACATATATATGCATATGTATTTATATGTATCTGAAATTAGTTAAATAAGAAACAGTGAATAATAAAATAGAAGTCTGTTAATGCAAACTCCTGGACGGAAAGTTGAAAACATCAACAAATATTGCATTTTTTAGAAAGTGCTCTGTGCCCAACATTAATAATGTGGCATTTGGTACTCACATTGCACTATTGTTGACGAACAGAGTTGACATCATCGATTGCATGTTGACTTTCGTCTGTCGATTAGCTGGTAAGTAATCGATAATGCATCTATTTATCGTTACTCCCATCACTGTCGTCGTCATCATCAACTGCTAATAAATGCGATATGATCCGATTGTTACTATTTGTCGAGGTGAACTAGTTTGTTGAGGAACAAAGAGCACTGAATCACGTGGGAAATCGACGTCGAGGTACCGGCCTCTCAATGACCAAGCCGAAGAAAGAATCTCTTAGGGATGCACCATGCATTCGACTTCATTAGGTATTGTTTGGAGATGAATGAATGCATATCTGGCCTTTACAATGACTACCTACCGATGCATCGAACCAGTATTGCTATCCTTCCAGACAAGTGTGGTAGCAATTTGGCGACCCCGCAGAGATGGTAGCTGTGGTGAGCCTTGGACGCGGTGGTTTGCCCCATACGTATTTTCAGCGCGCCTCTGACCAAGCTACATGAACCTCCACTGTGGGTGATATTATTTTTAAATTCACTGGCATGGAATGAAGGTCCGGGAAAGAAAATCTATTAGTACAATATAAAAGAAATAAAGCATATTAGCTCTATGCAAAGGGCCCCACCGATATATATATATATATATATATATATATATATATATATATATATATATATATATATATATATATATATATATATAAACTAACGGCGACATGTGTATTGAAAGACATCTGCAGTCACTGTGCTACACCCCCTTTAACCAAAGGACCATTATTATTAAGCTCGTTTGCTATACAGCTCACCTCTCATCCCGATGATAGCTCCTCTATTATAACATAATATCTCCGGCATTATTAATGTTATAAAATAACGAAACTGTTAATGTCGTGATGTAAAATGACGGCACGTTTAGCGCAGTGGTTAAAACGCCTTTCAGTACACAGTGAGATCATTGGTTCGATCAGGGTATCTCAGGCTAGTCAAGTTTGTCATCTCTCTGGACTATTGAGATTGAGGGCAGATTAGTTTTCGAAGATGAAGAACGTCGGAAATGCATCTGGGGGGTTTTTATCAGGTCATTGCATTAGCCAAAGACTCAATCAATTACCTTTACAATTCTATGAATGGAGTGGAATTTACGGCACCTTCTTGGTCGATTGACGCTGAACTATTTATTTTTTTGTTAAAATAATGAATTTAAAGACATTAAAAGCAAGTAGTTCAAGTATTAGCGTCGTTCAATATTAGAAGAAAAAATTCTACTAAATATGTCGACCAGATCGAATAGGTCGGTGAAGAAGCTGAACAAGTGGACGGTTGGAGAGCATCTCCATAAACGAAGAGAGCGTGACGAGTGCTTTAATGATGCTGGACGGAAGAAGGCTGCCGATGCCAAAAAATGACAAAAAGAGTCCTCCCTTTTTCTCCAGACTCCTTATGTAATTCTAATGGAACACTGATTTTAAAAAAGATGTTAGAAGAGCGAAAGCCAGAGTAACAAAAAAACTGTCTTGTTTATCAGAATTTATTGTTATATAGTTGTAAACAAACATTTTTTGGCGGCTCTTTGTTGAATTCTATGGTTGTTCATGTGTTCTTTGTTATTTCTGTTTAAGAGCTTGCGATGGAATTTTGTATTGATTGTTCAGTGCCAGAAAATTCTCTCCATTTTCGTCCAATACTTTTTTTCCCATGTATTTTAAAAGGCGCGTGTGGAGCATTGGATACAGGCGCCCTGGCAGCACTCACGGGGTCGATCCCACGCACCAGCCTCGCCCAGCACTCCTACACAAAGCCAGTGAGTAACGAATGTTCACTTCTACACATTTTTTGCTCAACTCGAATTGAATTTGATTAAAGAGGACAGCTATAAAAGACTGATTATTAAGAACGACAAAATTTTAGTGCTTTAAATTTTATTTGTTCTTTCGGATAAAGTGATGAAGGAACAGTTGAACTACATAAAATTTACCCTAAAGAGACCGAAGGAAAACTAGCTTCCATTTCTGAGCGTTCAAATTAACCTATTCGAAGGCGGGTACGTTACTAAGTTGTACCGAAAGCCAAGTAGTAAGAACATAGGTTCATTACCTCTTAGGTTCATTCTCCTCTCACATTACTTCTCCTCTCACCTCTCACATACCAAAAAGGCTCTTATAAGGAATATGTTTCGAACCGCCACCAGCGTGTGCACAGGTAGAGAGCAGAGGGAAGAATCCAGGAAACTGGCGCGGCAAATTGCCATTTCGAATAGCTGCGAAACTGTAGCTTCTCGGCCTAGGGCATAGAGGAAAAAAGCACGCCCCAAAACGACAATTCTAGCTAAAACAAGGCTCCGTTCCTCTTGCCCTTTATTTCAAACGAACTAAAGTGCAGCCATAAAACGTTGCTTCATAAGGGCGGGTCTAGAGAATTTGCTAAGAGTGATAGAAATACCATCGGACACTCTGAAACGCCAGCTAGTCCGTAACCACCTGTATGACCGTCTGTCCACAACGAAAAACTGCATAATTTGCCCTAAGGGTAGAGACGGTGATTGCATAAGTTCGGGTACGGTGTACCAAATCACTTGTGAAGCATATGGGGACGAATATGTTCGTGAAGCGGCTAGACCGCTGTGAGTCCGCATAAAAAACACCCAATCGGTAGATCTAAATTGAAACCAAATGCCCCCACTATGCGTGCATAGGACACAGGAACACAACGGAGAAGATTTTGAAGTAGAAGTCACTATCCTCGCACAGGAATCCAAGACGTCGGCACGTAAAACGTTTGAAGCGTTTCGGATCAATTCCAAAAATTCCAAAAAATGAACCACAAGGAGAAGTGTCTTGTTATCACGTGTGACCTCGCTCCATACCTCAGGCTGATTCAATGACCTGACACAGGCACAGTCCTCGCCCATGTATTACTCTATGCGGCTGCTCTCCACCACTTAATAGAAATACTTGCCAAGAATAAAACGGTGCGTGTTTGAAAGAAGTTGTTTATTACGAGAATGCGAATTTATACGTTAAGTCTTGTCTGCTAAGGCTATGGAAGTGTTTGGCTGAGTAGATCGCACGTCAGTTCGAGGTTTCCAGGATCTGAAGAAGTCGAAACTGCCGAAACGTCACCCCATTGCATGTTAATAAATTCTACAATATCAAACTCGTGTTTGCTTATCAAAGAAAAAACGGTGAATTACCAATCAATGCCAACGTTAAGAAAAAAGTAGGTCTTGGGAATTGATTCATCTTCATTGCGTTAGTTTGTCTTTCACGCACTCGAACCTAAAAAATGTCTAAAATCTGCGGTTGTTTGTGTAATCCAGATGTTTTCTAACCCAGATGACGTGAGTGAATATGTCAGTTAGCTTGTCAAGACGTCACTGGCTCAGTAACAAAGCTATATATCGACCATATGGGACAAATATCTTTGTCTGGTGATGACGGACGACTCGAGCCAAACCAGTATTACTGTACGGACATCACGACCACCTCTGTTACTCAATAATATTGGTCTATTATTAGTTTGTAATATAAATGATTAACAGGTGATCGTATCTTCTTCACTAGCACAACGATGGGTCCAAATTTATTGGTGGCTTTTCTTGTGCTGCTCCTTCGTTTCCGAAAAAACTGGGGAAGTGAACAGTTGTATCGATTTCATCTAATTCTTGCAATAAATTACCAAGTCTTAAGTGAATACATTATTTTATATTTCACAAACCGACTTTCCTCTAGCCTATCTATGACTAACCGAAATGTATCCTTCCAGTAATAAGCTAACACAAGATTACGAAGACCACATCGGAAAAAAAGAAGAATTGTGGACAATGGACTCAGATCAGTCCTGCTGTGAGAAGGAAAAACGCGCCAAGACCTTAGCCGAATAAGGTTTCTTACCAGCTTCGTGTTAGCTTATAAATGCAAAAAAAACATTAAATTATGTTTCTTCTCGAAAACGGACAAAAAACTGCTTACTGCTTTTAACTTGTGCTTATTATAAAAAATCGTAGTAGAATAAAGCAGTCGACCGTAAGAGCGCTGAGAACGAAGCTAACGAAATTCAGTACGTTGATGGAACGGGAAATTACGATGAAACGAAATACTGAAGGAGAAATTTATATCTCCCCTGTTCTAAACATTTTCCTGTCTTATTTGCACTCACAAAGGCCTGCTCTACATCACCAGTACGCCACCCGCTTGCCTATGTAGATCGGCTAACCACTGAGAGGAAAGTAGAATGTGAATGCAAATGAAAGCTAAAAGATCTCGCCGTTGATCAATCTCTTAGAGATGTGCCATGCACTCGACTTCATTAGCTTCGTTCGGAGGTGATTGAATGCATATCTGGCCTTTACAATGACTCGCGATGGTCTACCGATGTATTGTTGCTGCTATCCTCCTAGACAAGTCTGGTACCAATTTGTTTGCCGACACCGGAGGAATGGAAAGCTTAGTGGGTCATGAGCGCGGGGATCGATTCCACGTGTGTGTTGCAGGGCTCCTCCAACCACTGCGCTACACCCACCCACATTTTCCTAAAGTGAATGTTATGTACATTTGCAACATTAAAGGACAGATTTTAATATATTTAAACAAGAAGACAAAAAGCATTATCGTTGAAACTCCGTTTCCTATCTCATCTCTGTTTCACACTTCTTTTTTACTAGCCTCTTCTTGTTCATGTTAATAAGTTCCTTGGCAAGTTTTGATTGAATGAAAACCTCACGTACCGTATAATAAAGTCGGCTAGCATGAGTTGAGCACAACCTTTTGTTGCTGATCGAGTTTGCTTGCAACACATTCATCGCTAGAATTTCGCGCTATTCATCGCGACAAAGGCGCCACAGCTAACGGATTTCTGGTTGATCGTAACACAATTGAAATCGAATATACTCTAAAGAGTACCCACATTCTGGCCATGAAGCTCTATTTGGGAGAACGAAAAGGCAAAGGGCTTGTAGCAAAGCATTTTTTTTCTTTTTGAACAACGAGCGATATCTATTATATTTCGAAAGGCAAAGTTACTGAAGTGGAGCTTTAGAAGATCTTAGAAAGCCACAAACGATGAGAAAGTGTGATTCAGTTCCACCGATATCTACATTTTTTCTTCATTGTGCTTAATTCGTAAGAATCAGTCTCACATCGTTCTTGAGCAGTCGGTTAAGTGACCACTCAATGGAATTGCTGCCGTCTCTGGAAAAATCTTAATCGCAAGGTGGCAATCTTCATCCGATCAACAAAGACCTGGGATTGCCTGGAAACGAAGATCTAAGAAATGATGGGTTCCAGAAGAAGCTTCAAACGACTTTATACGCAAACTTCACAATTCACTGGATGACGGTTTCAAGACAGCTAATCGAATAGGAGATATCCCGCCGTTCCCATGACATTTGAGGAAGAAATCCTCATTTTCATTACAAATATGTAGCAAGTAATGACTTAATTTGCATCACGACACATATCTTATAAATTAATTAAAATATTACACTATGAGATGCTACTTAATCCTTCAATGCTTTATCTGTTGTGACATATACTTAGCAGTCCGTCGTTAAATTCGCAGCAATGATGTTTCCTGTTGATGTAGAAGCAGCACTTTTCGTGCATTCTTTTCGCCTCTTCTAAAACTCTAAGCATCGTCAGCTAAGCAGTAGACAACTTCGGAGTGATTTTTTTCTTTCTGTAGTTCATGAAAGATCGAGAGAAATGCAACATATTTGAAAAAACGCTCAGGGTTTAAAACGAAAGACCGATTTTCACTTAGCTCCGGCATGAATGGGCAATAAAACCCTACTTTTTTGTTCAAGCTAACGCGAAGTTCGTATCTCTTCCTTTTCAGATATGAAGGCTGACATTCCGGAGATTTGGCTTTTCTTAGAGCAATTCAACTTCCTACAGCATAGTCATACATTTAATAAAATCTATGAGAACCTTCAAAGAATCTTAGAGGTGTGGAAATTCTTTAATTAGTGACACACCACATCTGAAACAGGAATCGGCCCATAGAACGTTAACGACCTGCAAAGCAAATCTAGTTGTGAAGCATTTCTAGCATCTTTGATGAACTTTGTAGTGAATTCTGATTTCAAAGACATTCTGTCTACAACGATGCTAAGATATTCGCAATACTTGGACCCCTGGGCCAGATCGAAGCACGATTTCACTGTCCCGGGACTCGCGCATTACACGGTGCGCCACGAAGGCCCTTCCTCTACGTTTCTCTTAGCTAGTTTTCTACCTAACGCTACCGTCAGGAATCACCTATCAGCGGGATTCATCTGGGGGAGCACCATTGAACGATCTGGCCCGGGTCCAAGTTTTGCGAATATCTCAGCATCGTTATGGTTGTACTTCACATCATACCCAGCCATGAAAAATTGTAGTAGGCAGGAAATAAGAGGTTAACATTACGATTTCGACTACGGCCTCGGCTTAAATGGGTTCACTGCTGGTTTGTGCTCCTCAGATCAATCCCACTAATGGGTGATTGCTGATGGTACCGTTAGGTAGAAAACCAGCTGAGAGAAACGCAAAGAAAGGGCCTCCATGGTGCAGTGTGTAATACTCGAGCCCCCGGAAAGGGAAATCGTGGTTTGATCTTGCCCGGGGTCCAAGTTTTGCGGATATCTGAGCACCGTTGTGGTTGTAATTCACATCATACCCTGCCATGAAGAATTGTAGCAGGCAGAAAATAAAAAGGTTAACACTTTCTGTCTACTTACTAATCATGAAAGAAGTATTTATGTTTTACCATCGTGGGCTTAAGGACAAAGGTGTCCGAAAATTATAAATCATAAGAAGTGCAATGTTCTTTTCCATCAAGCTTGAGGTCATTCCTCTGTATGTTCGATCAACAACGCTCACGTAAGTCAGTGGTTATAGGTCCTCTGTAACATATTCGTTGTCGTTGGTTCGAGTAAGTAGCTCAAAATGCCTTTCATTTTTTCTGGGATCGGAAAAACTGGTACCAGACTTTTTTTGGGAGGATGAAAAACACCGATATATCAATCTAGGCAAGCGCAAGTAATTTTATAAGGCAACAAGAATTCAATTACGTCCAAGATGTTTCGAATGTATTGAAATGCATAGCGCATCTCCAACGAATTGTTCAAGGCTGATAGCCTCATCCTTTATTTATCGCTTTTAACATCGACCAATATAGATAAATATAGCGGCTAGTCTGAATGAGTAGAGCTCTGTTCGAAGTTTAGATGGGGAGCATGCATTGCATATTTCACCGGCTCCTAGTAGATCCTTCTCCATGGTGGTGTGAGATGAAGGCTCAGTTTTACTTCACACTATCCGTTCCGCTGAACCGTTGTTTGGTTTCTTGAAAAGAGTTTACTGGGATTATTTCGAAATCACACCCACCATAGCTTAACAGGGCATCTTTTGGTGGCTTGTCATCGTTGATTAAGCAGAATGTAGGAAGCGCCAGTTCATTTGTTCATCTTCTACTTGGTCACTTTACCTAAGTCAGACGGTACTATGTTTTATTAGCTTATCAAATATGGGTGAAATGTTGTAAAATGAAACAATGAAGCATGATGTGACGAAACGAAATGAAGTGTGGAACTTACACATAAATACTGACTTGCTCGCTAAAAAAAATAGCGTTGTATTTCAGCCGACTTTGTTCCATTCTGGAGGTTTTTTTCTTCATTTACAGTGTTAGAGCTTCTGAACACTAGTTTTTCTTAGGTTCTTGTCCAGAGGTGCACGTGGCGAAGTGGTCGGAGGCGCCACTGCGACACACACGGATCGATCCCCACGCTCATGGTCCGCCAAGCCCTCCATCCCTCCGGGGTTGAAAAATTACCAGACTTGTCTAGAAGGATAGCATCACTGTCTCGATACATCGCTAGGCCACCGAGAGTCATTGCAAAGGCCAAATATGCATTCAATCACCTCCAACGATGCTTAATGAAGTCGAATGCATGGCGCATCCCTCAGGAATTGATCAACCCCGAGAGCTTTATCCTTTATCCTTTTTATTTTCTTATCCAACAAAAAAGTCTTGGATACAGAGACCACTTCTCATGGAGTCGTGCAAGGCTTGAATCTCAAAAGTTGTGCGCCAGTGCTGCACTTGAGTGTTGTGCACCATTTCTGCTTTCTGGCTGATTCTCAAATGAGGAATTAATGTCAGTTTTTCCTTGCCGCTTCATACCTAGAAAAAAACTTTCGAAAAACCTTTTCGCTAACTTCGCGTTTTATCATCGTTCTATATTTGGTGGCTCTTACCAAGGTCGCGTGAAGAATCGGAATAATCACTCAGAATAAGAGCTCTTCTACTTTTTTTGCAAACACGACCTTATTCAGAATCGAAGACAAAATCGTTAAAATCACATTACAGCAGATTTCCTAAATGAGGAAAAAAACCATTTTTCAAGTTTTTTGTCTTATCACTGCTATGACCGCCATTGTTGCTGTCAAGTCGTAGTGAAGAATGTCTAATAGTAGATGTCACTTTCTTCTTGTCGCCTGACTGGTTCTCAGCTTTGTCACCGCCCTTGAAATCGTCGCATATTCAAACGAAATAGCCTTAGACACATAAAAATGGCTTATCCTGATTGAAACCCTATTTCAAGGACGACACGATTTAAAAAACCATTTAACCATCCGCGGCTTGGCTTATTCTCCGCCTTTCTTTTCAAACTGAAGAGTTCCTCTACAATACCGCCTTCTGACAGAGAAAATGCTCGATTTTTTACGCAGTCATTTTCGACCTTTTCAGCCCCTGCCTTTACCCCTGAAAAAGTCTTCAGACCTTTCAATTTTTTTATATCTTTTGCTCGAAGATCATCTAAGAAACACTCATAGCACAAGTCAAATGCTCGTTACATGGGTTCTAGCTGTACTTCCTGTACCACATATACCAGCTTTGAACTCTAATGGACCATAAAGTGACTGAGAGAAGACCTCGCTAAGTTTCTCCTTTGAATTCCAAAACTCTTGAATAGGCTCGGATGCTTCGATTTCCACCAAGCTCGCTTTTTTAAAATCAATCTCTTCACTGCTTTGAGCGAAAAGTTAACTGCGAGTGATTCGGCGACCAGATGTCATGATAACTTTTATCTAGTTGGTAGCACTCTAATACGTAGTAGTCAACCTCGATTTTTAACCATCAAGCCAATCGTAGCTACTATGGATACTGATAGGGATGATTCTATCACTTTACTACATTTATTTCGCGATTTCACCGTTTTCATAGCGATTTTCTGAATGATAACTTCTGGCCAAGTTTTAAGGTACGACATTGAAATCATTAACATGCTTTTTTATGGGCTTTGCAATTTTGCCTGTGTAGCGCAGTGGTCGAAGCTTCCGCGATACACATACACATGGGATCGATCCCCGTGGCCCAGACTAATCAAGCCCTTCAACCCTACAGGTCGGCAAATTAGTACTAAACTTGTTTGGAAGGATAGCAGCACTGGCTCGAAACATCGGTAGGCCACTATGAGTCATTGTAAAGGCCAAACATGCATTCGATCAATGCATGGCGCATCCCTAAGGAATTGATCAATTTCACTCTATCCTTTCAGCTCTATCCTTTTTAATATTTTACTTTTTTACTTTACTTTACTTACTTTTACTCTTTTTTCCAATTAGCATTTCTCTCATTAACAAGCATATTAACCTTATTATGTATGCCTCTTTAAAACTCAAGGTATTATTATTTTTTGTCATTACATGACCAGGACATGACATGTATGGTACTGTGCGAATCTCACTACTTCCTTCATTCGTTTCCTCAATTACACCATCTACAAAAGTTTGCGAACTTTACTTTTTCTGCTTGTGCATTGAGCTGTTACATGAGAATTTCTCCTTCTTCGTCATTAATGTGATTGATTGCTGGTCGAGTCGATCCTTCCTCGAGTCCTTGGACAGCCGTGCTAGAGACTTCCTGCATGGATTGGAATGAGTGAGATTGTCTCAGGCATGTCTGGTACCAATCCCTGACTCCAGACGAATGAGAGGCTTGGTGGGCCGATGTGGTGCAGAACCAGCGCTTGGGTGGGTAGATCACGAACGGAATCAATACCACTATGCTATCGGTTTTCGTTCATTTTGAAATATACTTCGTCGTTTACAGTATTCTAGATGAACACTCCTAATGGCTGTTGCTTTATTCTTTGCTAAAGAAAACGCTGATGTTTCGGCGAATTTCTCCTTCTTGAGAGTCTGGAAAGGTCAAGTTGGCTGCAGTCTACTCAGCCAAACATCTCCATAACTAAAACGGAAAGTCAGGAAACGATGACTTCGATTTCATTGAAAACAAAACAGCTTCGCACGCTCACCGCTTTCTATGAGTCTTCCAGTGAGTATGTGACGTGGAGACCAACACACACAGTTCATGTGGATGGGTAATTTGTCTCTCTCACAATGAAATATCAGTCTTAAACATTCTGATGAAGCTATGATATGGTCTGATAGTGACCCAGTCTTAATATAGTCTTAGTGTCTTACGAAACTGCAGCTCCTCGGGAGAGGTGTAGAGAAAAATTCAGGCCCCAAACGATAATTATGGTGATAATAAGGTTTCGTTTATCCTATCCTTTATTTCCACTAAGTACAGCTATAAAGCTTTGCTTAAGAAAGATTTATCTATAGAATGCGGTAACAATGAGTAAAATGCCATCGAGCACTTTGAGACGCCAGCTAGTTCTCATCCGCCTGTATGACCGTCCATGTACAACGCATAATTGCATAATATACTCTAACAGAAGGGTGCGTGTGGCGCAGTGGTTGGAGGCGCCACTACGACACACACATGGAATCGATCCTCGCGCCCATGGCCCACCAAGCCCTCCAGTCGGAAATGTTAAGGTTAAATCAAATGCGTGCGTAACACACAGAGACACAACGGGGAAGGTTTTGAAGTACAAGTTACCTCGCGCAGGAATCAAAAACTTCGGCGTGCTAAACTCTCGAAGCATTGTGGACAATCCCCAGAACCCAAAAATAAACTGCAGAGAGACGACGTCTCGTTATCACGCGTGATCTCACACAGTATCTGAGGCAACATTTTAATATGAGAGAGACATTACACTTCCATGTGAACTCCGTGCGGTTGGTCTTCAAGTGAAATACTTAGTGGAAGACTCATAGAAAGCGATGCCGGTGCGAAGAGGCTATTTTGTTTCCAATGCGACTGAAATCTTGGTTTCATGTTTTCTCTATTGTCTGACTAGATTGCGGTCAACTTACCCTTTCCGGACTCCGAAGAAGGCGAAATCTGCCGAAATGTCAGCTTTTTCGACGTAAGAAGATCGTGCTTGCTCGTCAAGAGTACAGTGGATTATTTGATCAATGTCGATCTTAATAGAAAGTGGTCCTGGAATTACACCATTTCTATTTCAAAAAATGTTATAAAAAGATCTGTATAAAAAGTAATGTGTAGGACTTTATTGATTGTTTGATACCAGTCAATAGCCTGGAATTCCAATAAGCTTAAAGGGCGCTACTGCTACAGTATACCCGGCCTATTTCCATCAAATATAACTTTAGATTTAAGCAAATTGGAATTTTTTGTGATAAAAACTTAGCTAAGATGATGTGATAGAAATGGCCTGTGAAAGACCTGACGATGTGTAGTGAAATTTCAAAATAAAGGCTTTGAGAAAAAATTTAAGGAAATTTTTTTTTATGGGGTAATCCATATGAAAGTTTTCCACTTCTAGAGAAAAGATGACTTAATCGTACTGAAATTACTCCAGGTACGATAAGTTCGTTCTTCAGTCGCCAACTGTGTGGAGAAATTTTGTGTTCGCTTTTTTCCCCATTGTTGTCTTAGCAGTGGAAGTCTCTTTAGACCGTTTACTTTGTAGTAGTGTTCGATTTGTAACAAATGTGTGATGTTCATTACACTCACTCCTCAGGTGACGCGGCTAACACAGAGCAAGGAGTCACAGCGACGTCGACGAACAGTAAAGAGCTGACGACTCGGCTATCGTCAGCATGTCCACTAGCCGACTTACACAACCAAGTTACTCGTAACCAAATGCTTACTCACTTGACCAAGTTGTGTGCACTCCAGCAGTCCAAAAGTCGACGTACTATCTTTCTGTTCTATTTGATGCCTCTTTCTCTCTTTCTCTCTTTCTCTCCACATCTTCTTCTTTCCGCTCTGTTGCTCTGTTTTCTTTCATTTCTCCTGTCTTATATTTCGCATTGTTCCGCTCAATTTCTATGTCCTTTCGTAACTAGACTAATAACTACGAAAGTGGACTGGAAACATTAACGTGCAGTCGTTGTCATTAGTTTAGATCAACTAATTTTTCCTTTAAATGAATTTATTTCATAGTAGTGTTTCAAATAGTTTTATAAGAAATGGAAAAAACGAATAGACTAGAGCTTTTTCCAAGCTGCATAATACTTACTTGGTACTTGAACGGCCCGTCCTCACTAGTTGTGCGGGCCCCAGCATAATCACCATCTTTCAGAGATTTGCTAGTTAAGCCATTGCGGTTCCCTGGAGTCCCGAGGTCAGCCTGGCCATGGCCTGCCCCAGGTCTTCACCACCACAGGCAGGTGCAGCCTTGTGAAGAGGAAGATTTGACACCATGTGGCTTTGAAACCAGGACGGTGGTGGATCCTGGTATTGGTTTTTTTGCATAATAATATTATATAAATAGGTGTTAATGCACTTTCTTAGACAGTTCGGTTTATACGGGATTGGCAAAATAAAAAAATAGGCATCATTTTGATAAAATGTCTCGCTTTCACGAGTACCGCAAATCCCAAGATTACAGTTCTCTTGACTAAATTACTCTCAAATCGCATTTTGTTCTTGTAGGTGATAAAATGGGGGGCGGATAGCACAGTGAGCATGGTGCTAGTTCGATTCCGCTCCAGGCCAACCAAGCCTCTCATCCCTCCGGGGTCGGAAAATTGGTTCCGTACTTGTCTGGAAAAAAGAAATCGCTTTCTGGGATCCAGTTGGGAACACTCCAGCCCGACTATCACAGGACTCCAGGGAGAATTGCTCGACCAGCATTCTACGACATTCAAGATGAAGCAAAATTCCTCAAACAACAACCGAAGCCACACGTGAAGTTGGAAGATCTTCGTGGACAATGGATGCGAGGAAACGAAATGGATGTGAGAAGTGCTGGGATCCACACAGTAGACGTGAAGACGGATCAAATAAAATAAAACAAAGTAAAAAATTAAAAGGTGATAAATCACACTGAACGCTGTTAACTCTGAAGTGAACACTAGAAGAAGAAATTGTGAAGACAAAAATTTTCAATGCAAGGCACCATTTACTTGAGACTTGATAGTTGAATAACCCGTCCTCACTGCTTGTGCGGGCCTCAGCGTAATCTTTTTTTCGGAGATTTGCTGGATAAGCCATTTTGGTTCGCTGGAATATCGAAGTCGGCCAGGCCAAAGTCTGCCCTAGGTCTTCACCACCACAGGCAGTCGCAGCTCTTGTAGATAGAGGGAGATTTGCCACCATGCCACTTTGATACCAAGACGGTGGTGGTGGATCCTGGTATTGGTTTACTCTGAGCTAGGCTTCCTGATGGAAACACCGGGCTCCTTCTCAGCCAGGGGATGAATCCCCGCTGTACATCGCAATCCGACACCCAGGAACACCTCCCAACCACGATGAGGGGGTAAACCGTTGAAGGAAGGCACCATTTACAGCAAACAACATTTATAAATATTACTATTATTGTTGTTATCATCGTACAAGAAAATTTTCTACTAAAAGGTCAACGAAACGAATCGAATGCAAGGAGTGCTGGGATCCACACAGTGTATTATGAGATGCTGGATC